>MJUT01061530.1:4743-20942 GCA_002080005.1 Gigantidas platifrons
TTTTTTTTTTTTTTTTTTTTATCGTATATTGTCTAGACCTATGTGTTTGTATATAATCATTCTTTGTTTATTTAACTCTATGCTATTATATACATATTATATCCTTTCATTGCGCATGCTAATCCATATTGTAAATTATTGTATTCGGGAGAAGACTTCATAAGTTGGTAAAACTTGTGTCCGATCCCTATTTGTTATATTTAGCAAATACAAATATGTTTAAACTAAAACTACAATTGTGAATATGATTTCTGTTTTCAAAATTATCTTAAAACCGAAATATTTCTTAAATCCTTTCATAATATATTAACTCAGGGTACATTTCCATTGATATGAATCATCCATATACATATTTTTTTTTATCAAAAACAAGCCTCTAATCAATTACAGAGTTATCGAACCTAATCATGACCGTTAAAGTTGGATATATGTGGCACAATATGCTACCCTTTGTAACAAGAGGTTATGTATTACTTGAAGTAATTTACCTTATAGCAATATGTTCAAATTAATGAACGATAACCGTCACTAAAAGTTATCAATCGCCTCAAAAATAAATTAACATAAATCATTATGTTGAATCTCCGAGGGTGGCTCAATGAGTTAGGTAGTTGGATTACCTAACAACTCATACAAGCCTATCATCAATATGGCGTGGGTTCGGGCCCGGCTTTGTAAATTACCAAAAGGTGTGCACTCGACTCGCAGCCACAAGTGATAAAGTTTATCAGTTGCTTGCCCATGGTCGGTGGTTCTCT
The DNA here is from genome assembly GCA_002080005.1 of Gigantidas platifrons. NCBI lineage: Eukaryota > Metazoa > Mollusca > Bivalvia > Mytilida > Modiolidae > Gigantidas > Gigantidas platifrons. The sequence goes on from MJUT01061530.1 coordinate 5,502, forward strand.
TCGGGTACTAGGCTTCTTCCACCACTAAAACTGGTCGCTATGATATAGCTGAAATATTGATGAAAGTGGCGTTAAACACAATAAATAAATAAATCAATCAATCTATGAATCACCACTGCCTGTGTTTGTCAAATTGTAAGGAGATGTATGAAATTAACACAGACGTATATCTATTAAACTCATTAGAAAAGTAATCAATGTGCTGACGAAAAACACTATATAATAACAAAAATAAATGGTCGATAAAGCACAACACATGCGACGAAATACTGAGCAATTCGAATCAACTAAAAACGGAGGTCAATTCAGGTATGTATATGTCACTTCGTAAAACAAATATTTTGAAGCACATTTTGATTACTGTTGAATTTATTTTTGCAATCAGCCATAACTTTGAATATTGCCATTGTTGAACCATAATAACTTTCGTTATCATAAACATTTGGACGCATGTTTTCTCTGTTGACAGGATAATCTCTGATTCCGAAACTGGCTTTGACAATTATCTTGTTGTATTTATGTTGCGTTGGTATTTTACAACGACTTTTTTGCGTAAGACCTATATTTATATCTTCTCTAAACGAAAGGTGATCTATATCGAGCAGAAAATATTTACTTTTGGCACTCCCACACTTATGGCTTACGGTCCTAAAACTGTTCCGTACGAAAGTCCCCCCCTCTTTCCCGATTAGAACATGGTATACTAGTATAGTGGGTTTTTTTCGTGTACGAGTACTAAACCCGTACCCCAAAGTTTTATATCACAAGAGGATCATCTAAATATGTGTTGTTTTACGCAACCTTTGTTTTTATGCTTTGTTTTACCTTTTATCGTGTAATAATTTCAATTAATTCACAAGATCGACTCTAAAATGTTATCAGTCGTCATTTAAATTAATTAGCCATCAACTTAAAACAGTAAATCGATTGTTTTCTGTTAAATATCTAACAGTACATCAATGTTAATATAATAGTGTCTGTCTAAATAGCTAATTACAAAATAATTAAACCTGTATATAGCTTGTCAGAAAGAATGTTTTGGATTGTATAATATATTAATTCGGTTGTTTCGAATCATGTCAATTCCGACCACGTTCCGTCTTTTTCGTGTCTTGACGTCTGAACAAATTGACAGGCGACTTCCGGTGTTTACGCTATTACTGTGACAACGTCAGCATATCATAGTCGTAGATGCGGTAGATTATAAGTAATTGTAATATGGAGACGCCAAGGAAACCGCTGAATAAATACTGGTGTTCGGTATCCCACTATCTGTCTTATATAAGAAATATATACATAAAGGCAGACCGTTTTCCTTTCATGATGCTGACAGCCGCAAATAAAGAAAGAAAACAAATTTAATTTTAAAGAATTATTTGTCTCTGCGTTGAAGTCTTTGATACAAATAAAATAATTTAATTGATATCTGTCTTTTACAGAAAATGTTAAGATATTTTTAACTTGAGAATCGAACGTTAAAACGGCACATATCGATTGGAGTTTTTGTTGTGTACATTGACACCGGAAGCTCAGGACCAGCAGTTCCATCGAAATCACGTGATCTGGCAGACTAAAATAACAAAATTTTAACGGAATGGAAATGATTCGAAACAACCGAATTCGGTTGTTTTGAATCATTTCCATTCCGTCAAAATTTTGTTATTTTCGTCTGCCAGATCACGTGATTTCGATGGAACTAAAGGCCCTGAGTTTCCGGTGTCAATGTACACAACAAAAACTCCAATCGATATGTGCTGTTTTAACGTTCGATTCTCAAGTTAAAAATATCTTAACATTTTCTGTAAAAGACATATATCAATTAAATTATTTTATTTGTATCAAAGACTTCAACGCAGAGACAAATAATTATTTAAAATTAAATTTGTTTTCTTTCTTTATTTGCGGCTGTCAGCATCATGAAAGGAAAACGATCTGCCTTTATGTATATATTTCTTATATAAGACAGATAGTGGGGTACCGAACACCAGTATTTATTCAGCGGTTTCCTTGGCGTCTCCATATTACAATTACTTATAATCTACCGCATCTACGACTATGATATGCTGACGTTGTCACAGTAATAGCGTAAACACCGGAAGTCGCCTGCCTATTTGTTCAGACGTCAAGACAGGAAAAAGACGGAACGTGGTCGGAATTGACATGATTCGAAACAAACGAATTGGATGTATATAATTCTAACATGACGTCCTTCATTGGCTATGTAAATAATACAATGATAAAACACACGATATATTTTAATGCGCACATGCGTATTGATGAACAAATTACAAACATCATTCCTTAGTGAATGCATGTATTCATACAGGACCGTGGTGCATACAAACATAAAAATTCCCGTATTGTTTTTACCTAATTTTTTTCCGGAATAAATACTTAAGACAACCATCTATAGATCGACTTTGACATTTGAAATTTAACGTCTTCCGGTGACGTAGTTTACAAGAAACGCTGATAAGATCAACACAAGCTGGTTACTGATTTATTTTTTACGATTTTCTGAGCATTTTCAAAATATAATCAAATTCGAAAAAATCAGTAACTTAATTGCATCATAGTCTAGTTATAAAAGAAAAAACAACTGAAAACACGAAGGTTAGTGGATTTTGTTATGAAATACAAACGTGCTATTACCCTCATGTGGTTACAATGTTTTGACAATTGAATTATACACCGGGTCATTGTAGAATAAAATGTACGTGACTATAGATTTTGTTATTCTTCTATTTACGTAGGTTGTGAATATTTTAGAAATAATATGGCACGATGTCAGAAAAGGTTTGCATATCTTCCTTGACGACTAGTTGTATTATTGTGTTTTTACTTGTTTGTACTTGTATTGCGTCGATCCAATTGGATTTTTGTTTTCTAAGTAAATAAAGTTATTAAAACGGGTTTTTTTAACAATAATTTGAATATGAACACAGCAGACATATATATTTTTGAAATAATACGGCACGATGTCAGAAAAGGTTCGCATATCTTCCTTGACGGCTAATTGTATTACAGTGAACGATCATTATTGTCTTTTTATTTGTTTGTATTTGTATTGCATCAATCCAATTGGATGTTTGTTTTGCAAGTAAATAAAGTTATTAAAACGTTTTTTTAAAGGTACAATAATTTGAATATGAACACAACAGACAAGGAAGTAGCAGATCATATGTAGGTCTATGTACAAACATAGAAATAACCAATGAAAAGACAGATATGACCAACCATTCAAGCAATGATCAGAACAATGGGTTTATTATTAAAATAATTTATGTTTCATGATGTGGATTTTTTCTCAGTTAAATACCGGTAAATTAATATATAGGTTTAGAATTCATATAATCACCATCAAAATATATTACCCTCAATAATATAGTGTTGAATAGGCTTATATAATTGACTATGCAGTAGTACATTTGTATATACAAAAGATTTGACAGTTTAGTATTTCTTTATTCCATATTTGACTTTAAAGTGCTAACAGACCTCAACACACAGTTTGTCATGGCCACCGACAGCAAAGTACCTGAATGATCTGAGTTTTTCTTTGCTTGAAAAGCTAGATCAATTCCTTACTTCTCTTCTTACTGAACAAACCAGGTTGCAACTCCAAAAGTTGCCCATTTAGTTAATTTCATTGGGCATGATATATGTAGAGCAGTAACGCATGGATGCTGGAAATTGCCCAAACACATTCTCTTGTGCAGGGTACTTCGTCACTGGTTTCAAAGTGCTGAGATCACAACACTTCTAAATAGGCTCGGTCACTCAGAAACGTACTCATTTTACCTGGAACTTGAGACTTCTATTGCCATAGCAGTTGAAACAACATCCACTTTATTGTCACCCCAAATGGTTAGAAATCCAAATGTTCCATTCATATTCCATTCAGATTTTGATAACTTTGATCAGTTGTTAAATGATCTTTGCGAGATGGCTTCTGTACACATCTCACATGGAATTATATTACAATATTGTTCTTGTCCAGCAGCTCAGGGGGTAAATGGCAATATGCCTAGATATGCCTAGCATTCCAGTTGTTCACAAGAGTGGTATTATATCATTGAAACTTGAAACGCAGGAAGTTCTTCCTGACTGTTATTTGACCCATAGAAGGAGTCCTAGTTATGAAGTCGAGAGGACGGAAATGTCTGGAGCGGAAGGTTTGTTTGAGCTTGAATGTAAGAAGGATATTTTGTGGGTTATGACAAGGTATCTTAGTTCCTATTTAGAGCAGGATTTATCTGCACTGGCTCGATTGTAATCAGTACTAGGACATGAACCACCAAGACTGACGATAAAAGATTACTATCCAGTTATAAACCAACCCATTACAGATAACAAGGCAGTCTAGGAATTCCTTCGTTATTCAGAACAAGGAGCAAGGGAGGTAGGACAAAAGTATGTGGTAACAACTTTTGATCTAGGCGTATGCATGAAAGCATACACAATCATTTAAAATCAGCCTAAGAATTTGGAGGATCATATCATTATGATTGGAACATTCCATTTTGTGTGCGCGTACTTCAAGATGATCGGACAGAAAATGGAAGGAACTGGATTGTCAGATATTTTGTTAGAAGCAGGATTGATTGGATCGGGATCTGTTACGGCTGTAATGATAGGAACACATTATAGCAGAGCAATGCACTGTCACAAAATACTACTAGAGTCTTTAGAACGACTGTCTGAGAGAACATCTGAAAAGAGTTAACTATCAGGTAGGAATTTGGAAAAGAGCCCATTTTGCAAAACCAGTATATCCGGAGCCTACTCATGACAATGGTTGGCAATGTGTTGATGGGATGATTGAACCAAAATGGGTGTCTGGTGATTTCATTCCACAACAACTCGCCTACGCTTTAGTCGAGGAAAATATTGCAGGTTTGACAGAAAGCGATGAAAGTGATGATGAATTCGACGATGTTTTATACTCGTTGATTGATGGTGAAGAGGAAGACTAGTGAGATCTGTTTCGCCAATTTTCAATACTGTTTGGCCGTTTGCAATACTCATTGTTGATGTCATTTGTTGAAGAATGAAATTGAAATATGGAAATATTGAGTATATCATGTATATTTGTTCCAGTTTTCAAGTAGAGGAAGGGGTATAATTTGGTTAAAATGGGCATCATAATATGCATATATGAGGGTTAATAGTTTTTTTTAAATAAATCCTAATATATTCAGCATTCAGATACAACTATATTGATAGGACAAAAATTCCCATAAAGCAGATTAACCTGGCCAATAAGGAATATTCTGTAGAAATTCTGAAAATCAGAAATTACCAATTTTTCATGTTTTTTTACATTGGTAGAACTTAAGTCCTCTTAGATGATGTTCATATGATTTGTTTGAATAAAGAATTGAAAGATCTTACAGGGCAAATACAAATTTCACCCTGCCCGACAATGTTTCTAAGGAAATAAACCGAGTTTCATCAAATTTTACGTGTTTTTTTTAGAGAGGTAGGGCTAAATGGCTAATATTTTACTATTTGTTTTGTTAACCAGTAGGTAGAAGGAATATAATTATTCCCTTTTTACATTGTTATAGTACCCAGATAAAAAAATCAACCGTCATTATGACGCAGTATTCTTTATTTTATTAGTAAAATTAAGATATGCAGAATCCTGTGAACATCTGCAAAATTGAAAATATCCCATTTTTCAAGTATTTTGATCACAAAAAGCACTTCAAAAAGGATTACTAGTGCTTGATTAATTAAATGTGATATATTTGTGTGGTTGAGTATAAAAAAGATCGCAGTTTAGTACGAAATATTTTTTTATCTAAACTGTAAAGGTAAAAAAATGTCTTTTTTTTTCATTTCAGGAAGGGGGAGGGGTAGGTTTTTCACGTCTGAGAAAATTTGATAGCCACAAAGTGTATATATCTTGTATTCAATTGAAAGGTAATACTATACGCTTTCATTTGATACCATATTGATGTACTTTCAAGACTGTTTAGTATACATTGAATGCTCGAAAAGACAAATATTTAAAAAAAAATCCCTAAAAAGCTGCGACAGGGTATAAATATTAGCCTCAGACGGCAAGTTCGTCCCAAAATGTTGAATGCTAACATGTTATTTCTTCAAGAGGATATATAGGAGGACATAAAAAAAATATGTCAACATGGATGGTGGGGGGTGCAAAAAGGGGGGGTTATGCTAGCCTACGGACTAATATATTACCCTCAATAATATAGTTTTAAATAGGCTTATATATACAAATGTATAATTGACAATACATTTCAATTTCTGAGTAGTACATTTGTATATATGAAAAGTTTGACAGTTTAGTATTCGTTTATTCCATATTTCAATTTAAAATGCTAACAGACCTCAACACACACCATAGTTATTTATATTTATTTTCGAATAACAAAAATATTTACAAATTATCCCGCATATATATATTTTAGTTATTAAGATATATAAAATATGAAAAAGTATCTTTGATAAGTTCATGGTATAGCGTGGCATAGAAGGCAAAAAAGTCATATTTGTCCACGAAATCAAACATACAATCAAGGGAACGAAGCTTGTCTAGTACTTCAACAGATTTTTAGCGCTCACTCCAAAAATGGCTTACACAACTGTCTTCATAGACATTATTACAAAAAATGATATCAGGTTATTTGATTGTAGTTGAGGTGCTTTTTGTTGTGTACAATTTGATCGAAGCTGGTTTAAAGCTAAAGTTAAAAGGTTGTTTGAGTACATAAACGTTAGAGAATACCGAAGGGGCAATCAAAAATGGACAATCTAGAGAAACTGGCAACATAGGCTACACAAGACGAAGAAAAACAAAACACAACACAATATATGTTGGACACCACTATGCACAAACAAACACAAATAACGTAAATAAGACACGACTCAGACTGAGCCCTCCTACGAATAACTTGAGTTAAAGACGAACCGAACATCGTTATTTAGGTAGCCAGTACATAGTAGGAATGTTTCTATGAGGGAATGTGACGTTTGGAGGTTTAGTTGATAAATCATGTTTATTGATGATATCTAGATCAGGAATGGGTGTGTTTTGAAAAGTTTTATTGACAATCTCCCCTTTTATAATATGTACATAATATTTATGTCAATCATCATTAACGTTGTTACCTGCTCTATTAGTTGGACTATCAAATTCTAGAAACTAACAGATTTTTTTCCCCCTTTAGATTTGGTATGGAACTAATCTCAAAATGTCCATAAATTTTGTCTTAAAATTACTCAAAGCTTTCTTATTAGCACTCTCCATCTCACACCACTTATTATATTAAGGGCGTCAAAGACGACATTGCCACATTTTCCAGTTTATTTTTCTCCTTCTCAAGAAATGTTTTGATAAAGTTGAAGTCATCACTTCCAAAATTTAACAGTCGCCACCATGACTGTTATGGAATATCTGTGTCACAAATGACCTCATTCATTACTTATCCCTGGGTTTGTAACTAAATTAACACGACTGGTGCCACAAGTGGAGCAGGAACTGCTTATTCTTCTGGAACACTTGAGTTTATACCGGTTTTTAGTGGGGTTAGTGTTGCTCGATTCTTTGTTTACTGTATAGTGTTTTGTCTATTGTTGTTTGTTTCACTTGTCGTAAACACTTCCCGGTCCTTTTCTCATTCACTACTTATTACCGAGTTTGTAACTAGATTAACACGACGGATGCCACTAGTGGAGCAGGAACTGCTTACCCTTCCGGAGCACCGGTTTTTATTGGGGTTCGTGTTACTCAATCTTTTGCTTTATGTGTATGTTTTGTTTTGTAGATCGTTGTTTGTCCTTTTTCTTTTGGTTATTGCGTTGTCTGTTCTTCTTTGATTTACGGATTATGATTACCCCTTTTGTGTCTTCAAACTCTTCTTGCCCGCTTTGTCTTAAAAAAATGTTACACTCTGGCCGCAGAGTTGATAAATAAAGAGTTTGAAGATACCATATGGGCAATCAGAATCCGTAAATCGAAGAAGGAGAGACAACACAATGGCCAAATAACTTCACTAAGGATCGAGTAATACCAATGCCACTAAAAACAGGGGTAAACGCAGGTGCCCTGGAAGGGAAAACAGTTACGTTATTGCTCCACTAGAAAACACACGTCGTACTACTTTAGTTACAAACCCGGTGATGCCATGCTTGAAGAATGGACCCGGAAGTGCTTACGACAAGATGAACATATCAGTGGTCATTTGTGATACAGATATTCCGTAACGGTTAATCAAGTCATGGTGACGACCGGACAAATTTCGAAGTGATGACTTCACCTTAACCAAAAGGAACCCTTCGTTCAGTAGCTTCCTTGTTAGCAGCAACCCTCTATCAAAGAAATTCTGATAGAAACCACAAGCTCTGGAATATCGGATAAAAAAACTGAGAGATATATACTCCATATGCAGATGCTGCTGGAATGTTGCTACATATAAATGGAAAATTCATAATGGGAAAATTGAAATCATCTCGTTTGTCGTAAAGTTACGTTCTTGCCCAACCCTCACTATCAATGTATATGTGTAGGACAAGAAATGAAGCAGACCTAGCTGTATCTTTGGTGTCCTTTATTTCAAGCTCAATGGGATAGATGCGATCAACATAATCACAAAACTTCGAATTATTTAGTGAAAGGACGTCATCTATATAGCGGAATGTGAAATTATAGGCTTGGGCTAGCTTCTTTTCGTTTTTTCTTGAAAAGCTCCTGTATGAAGTCAGCCTTATACGAATAAAGGAACAAATCGGCTAGTGTGCGCCCATAGGTATGCCGACTGTCTGTTGAAAAGAGTGTTGTTGTTTTTTTTAACAAATAAGATTCTCCTTTCCTAAGACAAGGCATTTGTATCTACGTTGGCCATTCTATAGATTTCGAATTAATACAACTGCATGCATTTGTTTTCAATTTCTTTTTCCGCAATAATTAATGTGTAATTAAAAATCACACTATACTAATTCGTTTGTAAGGGCAATGCTATGAAATGGAACAAGTTTTTGAATTTCAGAGTTCCTAAGTATTTCTAATATATTTATAAAATCTAAGCCCCTATAATAATAATAATAATAATAATAATAATATTTTTATTACCAAATTAATGGGCCCATAAAGGGCAAAAAAATCAAATACAATGATTACAATGATTGGAGGCATAATACAAATATACTATCATAGCATGCAAAAAAGCTATATTATGACTATACAACACAGTCAGGTCAGAGCCAATTCAATAACAATCAATAAACCATACACATTATAATAATAATAATAATAATAATAAAGAAGGGTAATAACAAAATTACCGAACACCGAGCAGCAATGTTCATTATATCTAGTTTGATCTGAAATAATTACCAAAATATTCAGCTAGCCCAATAAAGGACTTAACCTTCTGATTTCTAGACATTTACTAATATATGAACCAAGTTCCTTTAAAACAGTTAAGTTTTCATTGGTTAAAAGCCAAATAAATTTAGAAGAATTATTTGAAAATTATTTGTTGTCGTTAAATTTCGTGCGGAACCGACCCTTACTGTTTAATTTCTAGGTATAGGTCAATGTATGAAGCAGACATAGGAGTATTTGTGGTATCCTTAAATATAAGCCGATATATTTATGTACCATCTTGCCCTTTGGCAAGTGGGGCCCCTTAGCCAGTAGACAATATCGGCCCAAGACTCCGTGTGTGTGTGTGTGAGAGAGAGAGAGAGAGAGAGAGATGTTTTGAAGCAACTGCTTAATGCTGGTGAGAATAATATGGGTTCCAGATGCAACAACTGTAAAACTTGAAGCACGTGTCCGTCGTGTGTACTAAATATTTTGGCATCCAACAGACTTCATGACAAAGAATTTATGAACTTTAGAAAGTCGTATGCACACTATCAGTTACCCAAGTACAATGTGAGAGGACATTTTCGAAGCTCAAGATCATACAGACTAGGTTAAGAAATTCGTTCTCTGAGGAGAACTTGGAATTCTAAATGTTGCTATCCATTGAAAAGGAATTGTTAGATGATTTGGATGGAGAAGCAATCATTGACAGATTTGCATAATCATCTAGTGAACTCAAACGTTTGCTAACTTGCCCTTAATATCGTGGACTGCATGTAATTATTGACACACCTTCAAACTGTGTTTAATTATGGTACACAAAATATGTAAATATATGATTGTCTCGGTCCAGTAAATTTTCAATCAGCTGATCAGGATAATTAAGTGCCGACTGAGGTTCACCAGTGTCGATCATCTCATGGTGATTATTTTATTTCTTCTTCTTCTTCTTCTTCTTCTTCTTCTTCTTCTTCTTCTTCTTCTTCCGTGTATAGAGTGTACTCATCATTGAGCGCTATACTCCAGCGTGACAGTCAAGATAAAAGCCTCGCAGGGCAATATTTACAGTTAAAAACAAGCGGGAATCTTATCTACACGGTCAGGAACTGGGCAGGTGGTAAGTTGCCCAGTGTGTCCCTGAACTCCTCAACGGAACTGGCTGTTGTTGCTGCCGATGGAAGATTGTTCCATTCCCGGATGGATCTTGGGAAAAAGGAGTTTCGGTAGACATCCTTCCTGGTTGATGGAATCCGGAAGGTATTCTGACCTCTAGGCCTGGAGTCTGATGGAAGAAAATATGCTTCTGCCGGAATAGCCACTAGATTATGCTGGATCTTAGATATTAAAAGGAGGCGGATCTTAACTCTCCCAGCCTGGAGTGGTTCCCATCTAAATTGGGTTACCATCTGAGTGACACTTCCTGGCTGTCTGTCTGTCTGTGTAATTCTTGGTGGTAAATCGTGCCGCTCGTCTCTGTACATTTTCTAGTTGGTTAATTTGCCCGGTGTTATTATGGGTCCCATATAGATGCGGCATATTCCAAGGTTGGGCGAACTACTAGACTACTAGTATATCTTCATAGGCTCTGGCTTGTGCTGATGTTTTGCAACCTCTAAGATTTCGCTTGAGGAAGCCTAGTGTCCTATTTGCTCTCGCTGTGATGTTGTTGATATGGTCATCCCATCTTAGGTTCTTGTTGATGGTAACTCCCAGGTACTTACTGGAGTCAACCACATCAAGTTGGTGGTTATGCAGTGTGTAGTTAGCTGAGATGGTACTTCGCTTAGATGAAATCTGGATGACTACACATTTTTTCCGGATGGAAAGCCATTTGCCACCGCTTTTCCTAGTCTTCCAGTGCCGCCAGATCTTGTCGCAGGTCCTCTGTGTCCTTCCTACTGTAGATGGGCCTGTATAGTAAGCAATCATCTGCGAAGAGGCGTGCCTCCGAGTTGGTGACTTCTGGAAGGTTATTGATGAAAGTTAAGAAAAGCAGCGGTCCGAGAACGGTTCCATGTGGTACTCCTGATAACACTTCTGCTTTTGATGAAGTATGGCCATCGAGGAGGACTTGTTGCAGTCTGTTGTTGAACAAGTCCTTGGTCCATTGTAGGGTTCGTCCACGCACTCCGTAGTACTGTAGTTTGCGGAGAAGCCTCTGGTGAGCTACAGTGTCAAACGATTTTGAGAAGTCAAGTAGTATAATATCTACTTGACCCCATCGGATAGGGTGTGTGCGATGCTGTCAATAGTGACTGATACTGTAAAAGTATTAATTTTTGCTGCATCTAAATTTCGCGGTTTCTCCCAACTGGCTAAATTCGCGGGTACCTTTTTTCGCGTATTTCTTATTGCGCAAAAGCAAAAAAAAAAACTACTTTTCGGTCAACCAGTTTATTAGCAGACGACGTTTTATCCTGACAAGATAAAATCGTATTACGTATTACATTACCACTTGAGAATATAAAATGTAATATTGACATGTATGCTGATGACACCACTTTACATTGTCATAGTAATAGAAAATCAGAAATAGAGAGAAGTCTAAATGAAGATCTGAATACTGTAAATAAATGGTGCATTCAGAACAATATGTTGATAAATCCAACAAAAACTACATGTATGCTTATAGGTACAGCTCAAAGAATAGCTACTGTAACAAATGAGCTAAATATTAATTTAGAAAATCAGTTTATCAAAAATGTTATTACTAAAAAATTATTAGGAATTTATATTGATAATAATTTAGATTGGAAAGAGCAAGTAGATCATATATGCAAGAATATAAACTCAAGATTATTTTTGTTGTCAAAAATTAAAAAATATCTTGATAAACAATCTAGAATTTTATTTTTCAATTCTTATATCTTACCAATTTTTGATTATTGCAGTAATTTGTGGGGAAACTTAGATGATGAAGGAATTCAAAGGATCACAAAATTACAAAAACGAGCCGCAAGAATTATTCTCGATGCTCCATTTCTCACACCCACAAGGAAACTATTTGAAAATCTAAACTGGCTCAGCTTTTGTGATAGAATCTCATATAATAAACTTGTTTTGGTTTATAAAATTTTGCATGATAAGACACCAAACTACCTAAAGAAACTTTGTATTCCAAGTAGCGAAGTTCATACTAGAAATCTAAGATTTGTATCTAGTAACAACTTGGCAGTTATTCGTCCAAACACAAATATTATGAAAAAATAATTTGCGTAGAGTTCTGCCATTCTTTGGAATAAATTACCGTGTAATATCAAATTATCTGCAAGTTTAAGTATATTTAAATCAAAATGCTTTACATATCTTAAAAGACATTTCAAATTAAGACATTAAGAAAATAATAATAAATATGCTACTTCATTTTATGTATGAAACATTGTATAATATACATTTAGTATGAATTTGTAATATTGTGCATGCTGTGTGTCATAATTATGTTGTAAACAAAATGTATCATATTTTTGTGAGGGCCTCAAGTTAGATTAGTGAAAACTAATTGAGCTACCCTCTTGAAATAAAGTTTATTATTATTATTATTACAAGCTTTTTCTTTAGACTCTTCTAATCCACAATTATTTAACAATTTATGTAAAAACTCAAATACTTTATTTGCATCCTCTGGAGCCTCAGCCCCTGCAAAATCATCTAAATAGTTTAACAAATTGTAACCACACTGATTCATCATATATACTACAGACGATGTAACTCTTTGACAAATATGTGCTGATGATCTCAAGCCCATGCTTAAAACCCTGTCAACAAATATATGATTTTTCCAATGATAACCAACCAAGTTTATATCTCCTGGATCTATTGGAATTTGACGGTATGCCCTTCTTAAATCACGTTTAAATATATGACAATTTCTACCTTTAGTTTTAATCAACTGTACTAAATCATCAACAGAAGGGTATTTTAAGCATACCGATTCTCCTAAATAAACATCTTTGACAATACCCTTATTAATACAATTGTCAGGTGGAAAACTTAAATCCAGTATCACCCTTCTTTCTCCTTGTGTACCTTTTGGAACAGAATTTAAAGGTGATAATACTAAATTTGAATACACAAAAGGTTTAACCTTAAAAGGTCATACAATAGCTTTATATTCTAATTCTTTTTGTAAATATTTAAAAATAAATTCTGGATAATCTCTAGCACCACTATGATTTCGTGGTTTTTTAATATTTAAATTGTCACCACTGTAACCTATTGGAAAACCAAATTCTAACAACTCACAATATCTTGTCATCATAATCTACTAGCATTTATCTTATAAATTCCAGATTCAACTTTGACACTACAGGAATTTTACAACCCATGTAATTAGGTAAACCAGAAAGTTTAATTTCTTTTTGTAAACAATAAAATATTTGAAATGAAATGAAAACCCTTTTTGGTCCGGATGAATTAGCTTATTTAAAACATTTTTTAATCGTTCGGCCAAAAGCTTCGAAATTATTTTATAGTCACAATTCAGTAAGGTCAATGGTCTCCAGTTTTTTTTATATCTTCCCGTTCCCCTCCCTTATGTAATAAAGTCAAGACCCCCCTGTACTGTGATGCGCTTAAAGTATATTCGAATTTGAATATTTTTTCAACCACTTCAAAGAATTCGTTTTTTATATCTTGCCAATATAGTTGATAAAATTCTGATATAATACCATCTTCTCCTGGAGATTTATTTGGTTTTAATATTTTAATAACTTTACTAATTTCTTCTAAGCTAATGTCTTCGTCAAGCGTTTCTTTTTCGTTATTGTCCAATTTATTAATAATGTACCTTGTAAGTTCGTGAGCACTATTTTCATCCCACCCTTCTGATTGAAAAAGTTTGGAGTAAAAATCAATCTGCTCATTCATTATCGAGTCAATGTCATACTTATAATTACCATCTGTCGTTTTAATCCTATACCATAGCTTTTCTTGGCCCCTCTTTTTTTCAAGGTTAAAGAAATATCGCGTTGATTTTTCCCCTTCTTCCGCCCATTTAACACGAGATCTAATTTTCGCTGCTTCTGTTTTTTTATTGTAATAGTTTTTAATTAAGCCCTCTAATTGGTTTATTTGCGCGCTTATTTCATCCGTTTCATTCGCTATTAGTTTTAATTTATCGAGTTTCCTTTCTAAGCTATCGATTTCTTTTTTGTTTTGTTTACAATTTAAGTTTCTACTTATTTCCATTGTTAACAATTTTATTTTGTTTTTCGCAAGATCCCACCATTCTCTTATATCACTGTATTTAATTTTCTCAATTTTCCAGTTATCCCACCAAATTTTAAAAGCATGTCTAAACTACGAAAGCCCAGAAGGATCATTCGAGATTCAAGATTCGAAATTCGAGATTCAATATCTGAAATTCGAAATTCGAGATTCGAAATTCAATATCTAAAACAACCAATCAAGAGAAAGCTTTTAAATTAAGAATTGTTAATGGCCAATGAAATGTCTTTTAACATAATTTCATACAGAACAAACTAGAAGGGGAAAAAACCTTTTCATTATATGAAATAAGTTCATTCAAAAACTGAAATAAAAGAACAAACAAACTAAAATCAATAATAAATAATTGAAAACAACAGGTAGGTTTGTCTGTTTATAAACTGCACTAGTCCATTGCATATGTAAGAAGAAGACGAATTAAGAAGAATTTTATTGTCCAATAGAGGGTCCACAAGGGGCAAAGTCATTACAGTGATTCATAAACAATAACATTAACAATTATAAATATATGTATATATGATAAAATATCATTATCGTGTAGCTAGAGTTCAAGTTTTTGTCAATTCCATCATTTCATTTGGAGATATCTTATTACACTCGAAGATATTATTATACACTTCTGCCAATTTTATTGGAATGTNGAGATTTACAAAACTATGTTTGCCACCACGTTTTTGGCCACTATTAAGAAAATCTGAATTTTTACCATGAGAGTAAAAATGTTCAGGAAAAATATGTGCAAGAGTATGTTTCGACGACAGGAATGACTTTTTTCTTGCTTGTTGGTGTTGAAAAGTACATGAATTTATAACGCAATAAACAAATGCAAATTTCTTAGTTCAAATATAATACTTTGAAGTAAGAAGAATTTCGTA
>MJUT01061531.1:0-27341 GCA_002080005.1 Gigantidas platifrons
CAGTCTAATTTAAACATAGAATAATAATATTGATGTTCATTGTACATAGTATATGCACTTGATTTCTTTAAGAAAAGTGGCAGATAGAAGATTTCAGTAGAAGGGGAGATAACACTCAAAATATCAGTATCGTCACGTGACATAACCCTAAGCATTACATATTTTGATTTCTTGTCCAAAGATCTTTCCAACGGTATATATGACTTAGGGGTACTATGCATTTTTGAAAATCCTGCAGAATCTCTACATACTGCCATGCAACGAAACAAACCGAAATACAGCATATATAGATGACTTGATAATGAATGAAAAACAAATATTTACAAAATGTCACTCGTAAACATTAGAACCAAGGAGGTCTTATTCATAATTTCTACGTAAATAAATTCGGTGTTTTGTCATTGTATTATTCTTGCTAGCTAAGTCAATGGTCACATTTTTACACACGAATATACCTATACATTCTGTGGTCTATTTAGCATAAAAAACAAACGAGCAACGTGTTAGACAGCAAGATATGTTTGCAGCTATGGACGATGAAAGCCAATTTCAACATCGAAAGGTGCGTTGAAAGAGGATAATAATGTTTTCAAAGCAACGAATTAGTTTTCTGACAGAAAAAAGTGTTGCGATCGTGCCACCTCTCCTTTGTATCAACCAAGAGTACATCTCCGCTTTGAAATCTGAGCGCCTACCTCTTTTTTTTGTATAAATTGATAATATTTACGGTCTACATTTCAAAGGACAGACAAAAATATTAAGCCAAAACGCGTTATAGCACGGCAATAACTGTTTGATATTTCACATGTGCTAAGAAGATAGGCCCATAATATAAATGCACGATAAACCCACAGGATGATATCCTATAACCGCGGTATTTATTCTTTCATTTTAGTATATAGTACATTTTTACAAGCAAATAAATTGCTTAATTAGTATACTTAGATAAGTCATGAATAATGAAAGGACCAGGAAGTGTTTACGACAAGTGAAACAACACAGATATTTCACAACGGTCAACCAAGTCATGGTTGCGACCTTAAAACTTTCGAAGTGATGCCCAATGTCCATCCGCCCATCCGTTTTGCCCACAAAGAAAGAATATGGTATGATTATCTTTGTCCCAAAAAAGAGAGGTAAATTTACTTCATACTATTATATAATTATACACATCAAATTAATAAATTATTTCTGGCCTTTTTGTCAATGTTGAAATTTAAATTCCTATAGATTAAATTATATTGTCCTTTCCGGTATATTAGTGCGATACTTTCCTATGAATATTAATTCTTGTTGAATTAAAATATCGTTTAGTTCTAATCCTGTAAGTTTCCAAATATTGACCGCTGAAATTGTTAATAGCTCAACGTTCAAGTCACGTGACTTTACTAAGAAGTGTTTGAAGATACCAAAGGGGCAACCAGAATCCGTATATCCAAGAACAGACAACACAATGGTCAAAAGAAAGACTACAAAAGGAAAACAACGATCTACAAGACATACATATTAAACTAAAGGTCGAGTAACACGAATCCTACCATTTCGGTCAATACATGGACTTGTAGACCTAAAAATATATATCGACGTCAGGTGTATTTTGTGGCAAGGACAATATCTGTTTTATCATATTTTTTTCTTAGGAAAATTTCAAGCTTGTCCATATATGGTTTTGTTGGTAGTAGGATTTCTAGACTATGCATCAAAGTTGGCGTAATATAAGTTTTCAGTATATGCATATATGTTGATGGATCAAGTCCATTATTCCCATGAAATCCTGCTGATAGTAAACTATATGCTGTCCTTCTTGCTTCCTGTATATTTTCATTCACAGTGTGCTCTATCGTTTCTTTAACAGTGTTTGCCCTTTTCATACCTAGATGTGTTGCTATTGGTACATTTGATAAGGTAGTATTATCTATATTAAATTTAACTGGATTGTTATTACTTTCTCTCTGATTTTCCATCTGCATCACAACACTTGTTTGTGGTTGCAGTTTATAATGTTCATTTAGGCTATATTTATTAGCCATATTAAGCAGAATTAGATTATCCTCTGACTTAACACAGTTTATGGTAATGGCATCAGCACATGCAGTAGCACAGCAATTAATGTGTCCAATCTTTAGCCCTTTTCCGGAGTGTTGTAGTCTATGTATCAATGGATCAACATATATTTTATATAAATCCGCCCTCAATATCCCTCTGTGTCGTACTCCTTGTTGAATATTAAACCTGTTAGATAACTATCCATTGTGTATCAATGACCAATGATTATCTTGAATTCCAAGATGATATAATCTCCTCACCATATTCTTGTGTACTTATACGTCAAATACTTATTTTGCATCATTATAACATTATTATAATTAGTTGTTCTCACAGGTCATTGGTTTCTCTCCCTGCTTCTTGCATTATAAATGCAGCATTTATTGGTGCAGAGTTTTGAGTAAATCCTCTTTGAAGACTACATTGTGCTGTATGAAATATTGGCCTCATCCTAACTGTCAAGATGGATTCAATGATTTTACAGAATACAGGTAGTACGGTTATTCCCTTATAGTTCTTCACATCAGGAATATATCCTTTATTTTTTAAGATTGGTGAAAGCAACCCAACCTTTGCTATATTAGGAATGACTCCAGATTGAAATATAGCTATAATGATTTTATTAACAAGCTGGATAAGTTCGTACCCTCCATATAAGAAATGTTCTATAGTTATGTAAAACATATCAGCTGCTTTACCTTTTTTATGCTCTCCATATCAGCTTTGACCTCCTTCCGTGTTGGTGTCGGGATATTCTTTCCTCTAGTTAGTTGTTGTATTATGTCAATTTCATAATTCACAATTTCTGAAAGATTGTATATATATTGTGGATCAACTTCAGCATTTGCTAGTGTTTAAAGTATTGATGAAATCCTTCCATGATATTCTGTTCTCCTGTTACTATTTCATCCTCAACATGTAGTGCTTGTATGAAGCCACGTAGTGATTTTCATTGTCTATTTAATAGCAAATGGGAGGTTTTATTGTCCTTCGTTCTTGTTGTCATTATTTTCTCTTCAATGCTGCGCTTTTTTAATGCTATTTCAGTATGATATGTACTTCCGTATATTTGTTTGCATTTCTTTCTCAATTGAATTGTTAGATGATTGATCTGTGGTCTCCCTGTTTCATACCAATGGTTGTTAGCTTTTCTCATTTATTTGTATGCGTTTGAGATTGATTCAGTCCATATTCGAAATTTTCCTTTATCTTTGTTTTTCCTTTTTGGAGGAATACATATTTTAGAACATTCTTTGAATATATCGCTTATGCTTATAATTGAATTTTCAACCCCATACTTGGCTTCAAGCTTATATAGGATATTTGCTTCTTTCTGTATATATTCTCTTACCAATTCACTATACATATTTTTGTCTACCTTGTCCCATTTGATTCTGATAACTACGTTTGGCTTATTTGGTACATTTCTTTGTTAAAAATTGATTAATACTATCATTATATTCATCTATGTCGTGGCAACCTTTTGTTGGGAAGTAAACTGATGCAATTAATAATGGTCTCATATAATAGTCTATGAATTATATGCATTGCATACGCTCTCCTCCATCATTTAGAGGTTTTATTAAGTGATCAATCTGGGTTTTTTCCCATATTATTGCTACACCACCATAAACCCGTGGCACTTGAGCAAGTTGTATTTTGTTATTCATGTCCACAGCTTTAGCTCCAAAACATATATCTGTACCAATTTCACTAATAAATTCAGTTGAAAATCATATAGCCAATGTTCATGAAGTAACAGTACCTTGTAATTTTGAAATAATTCATTAATTACTAAATTACAGGTTTTGATATGTTTGCAGTTGAAGGCAATAAGCTTGAGGGCTTTCTTTTTATTTCTTATAGTTGCTACTTGAGATCCATTTGGAATAGGCTTTCCTCTAAAAAATGAGGATTATGTTTAATATGACTTGATTCAGAACTTCTATTTTTTTTCTGTGTGTGGGTATCTATTGTCATTTTGGTTTCTTCTCCATTTTAAGATCTGCCATCTACTATTTTGAGGTTCTATTTTTTGTTGCAGTTGAATTTGTACATATCTCAGATTTGTTCCTGTTAGATGGATTGGCAGTGGGTCCTTTGGCACAAACATATGTGTTCTTTGTTTTGTCCGATCACCAACATGCTTATGCTCTTTTTCGCTATTTATATTTTCAGTATCTTTGTGAATATCTTGCGTTGTTGCGATATTGATTCCTTGCATATTTTGTTTATTTTCAGTGGTTTGATCTTTTTCTTTTGTGCATAGAGGGGACCAATTGTCTAGGTTTTCTATTTTTTGTAACTGAACGTCTACTTGTTTTAGTATGTAGTTTGTAACCTTCCTATGCATGATGTCCAGTAGTTCTGAGCTAGTTTGACTGTGTTGCTTTATCAAACGCTCCCGGTCACATTCTGTAGTGGAAAACTTATCTCCATGGTTTACAATTTTCCTTTTTAATGTTCTTATTGTTTGTTATCAAATGCTCCCGGTTACATTCTGTAGTGGAATATTTATCTCCATGGTTTACAATTTTCCTTTTTAATGTTCTTATTGTTTGTTATCAAGTGCTCCCGTTACATTCTGTAGTGGAATATTTATCTCCATGGTTTACAATTTTCCTTTTTAATGTTCTTATTGTTTGTTCATATTCCTCTTTTTCAGATTCTAATTGCTTTATATATGTTCCCATTCTGATTATATCCCTGCTGTTATCTTCTACCAGTTTTTCTTTGATTTTCCGCTCATCTTCCCATGATATTTTGATGCAGTTACCAATGGTATTTTGAGCTCCCTAACCATGATATATTCGAACCCCCTATCCATGGTAAGTTGAACCCCTGCCCATGGTATTTTGACCCCACTGACCGTGGTATTTTCACCCCCTATCAATGATATATTGACCTCTATCCATGATAATTTGACCCCCCTTCCACTAGGGTTTTGTCCCCCTACTCATTGTATATTGAACCGCCTACCCATGGTATTTTAACCCTCTCTGCATGGTATATCGAACCCCCTATGCATGGTATATTAAGCTCCCTACCAATGGTATTTTGACCACATTCCCATGGCATTTTCACCCCTATGTCCATTGTATTTTGACACTCAACCCATAGAATATCGATCCCCTACCCATGGTATTTTGATCCGCTTATCCATGGTATTTTGACCTCTCTACCCATGATATTTTGACCCCCTACCCATGATATTTTGACCCCCTGTCCATGGTATGTTAACCCCCTACCCATGGTGTATCGAAACCCTTACCCGTGATATTTTGACCCCCCTATACATGGTCTAATGAAACAACTTTCCATTGCACAATGCGCTGGTAATGCTACTTATTGGAATACTAGTTATGACAAAGAGGATCAATTGGCTGTTCACAAGTCATTCATCTCATCAATGATTATTCTGTTTAACATGGTACATGATGACATTTATTGTGTATATTGAATAACAAAACTTCACAGGAATCCAAATAGAGAAAATAACACTACAGGTGCTTCTATTTTTCAACATAGTAATTGTTTATAAATATGGCTAACATGATGACTGCTGTGAAAGAGGGATGCAATCAGACTGGATCAAAATCTAATCACGTAATAGCTTCAATCATATGTGGATTCTGAAATACTGTAAAGATAATTGTAATTCCCGTTTCGTTTTCAGAAATTTCGTCTGTCAAACATTTGACTCTTCCACACTTTAAAAACCACTCTTCGTCGGAATGTATAAACACGTTATATCGCATTTATCTTCAAAATGGAAAGACACGTTACAAATTGATAGTCACACACTGCACTCCTCTTCTTGTCGACTTGTTCCTTTATTTATACGAGGCAGACTTCGTAAAGGAGCTTCTCAACAGAAGCGAAAAGAAGCTAGCCATATTCTTACATTTCATGTGCAGCTATAGAGATGATTTCCTTTACTACGTAATTGTAGGTTTGGTGATTTTGTTGATCATCAGCTTGAAATAAAGGATACCAGTGATGCATATATTTCTGCTTCATATTTTGATCACAGGTCATTCATCTCATCATTGAATATTCTGTTTAACAGGGAACATGATGAGTTTTTTTCGTTGATATTGAATACCAAAACTTCACAAGAATGCATATAGAGGAAATAATACTACAGATGCTTACTTTTTTGCGAGAAAACATTTTACTTCTGTCAGAGACGGAATACAATCATACAATCATACTGGGAGAAGGTATATTCACGTAGTAGTTTCAATCAAATATGGATGCTGAAATAATGGATCTTCTGGATAATTTAAATTATCGTTCCATTTTAGAAATTCCGTCTGTCCAAACATGTGGCTTTTCAACATTTTACAAACCATTCATCGTGGGAATGCATAAAAAACGTTTAAAAATATCATTGATAACGCGATTATCTTCAAAATGGTAAGAATCGTTACAAATTTACTGTTTTCGATCATGAATTAACATATTTTATGTTGTCATGCACGAAAAAAAGACAAAATGCACTACATTGATTTACCACTAAGTTGGAGTTCCGTATCGATGACATATCTGTAGAGTTCGGGGAGCACATTTGTTAGGAACTTACTTTTGTATAGGAAAAAAAAAACAATTACCTATGACATATATTGATATATTAGGACTATTTATTTCTAAAAGTCATACTAAATGATACTAACAGAACTTGTAAGTTTGGTAGATTGCTGAAAGTGTTGTCCTCTATCACTGATATAGCATTATTCTCTAAGCTCCTATAAATAGAAAACACATGTCTTATGTCTTTAGCTTTCTGTTCTGTATTAAGCAATACACATAACAAAATACTACGTCATTTCGAGTTATTTCAATACAATGTATTCATATTCCTGTTCGGAAAAAATACACAACACAATCAAATTAATATAGCTATGTACAAACACGTTGTTTGAAAGAGGGTGCAATTAATAAATTCCCTTAATATTTACCAGTCACACTGTACTTGTATGTTTGATTAGAATTATAAAAGGTATTATTGTGGAATTTGAATACTTTGCATAAATTGTACATAGACTAGAAAACATATATGTACATTGTAAGCTACAACATAGAATAAAGAGAAGAATACTTACAACTCTTTGAGGTTCGTCAAGTTGTTGAACGTGTCTGATTTGATTGATGTGATTTTATTGGAATACAACTGACTGCAAGATAAAATAAATACATCAATACTACAAACTTTGATACTTTATACTTAAGTCATCAACCATTCATGATTTGATTGATAACATGAATAACTAATGTTACAAAAAAAAATTCTAGAATATTCCAGTAACAGAAAGATACAACCAACACGCAATTAAGTTCAATTTTTGTTTTAATATAATAACAACATTTTCTTCATACTATAATGCAATTACACATATCAAATTAATAAATTATTTCTGGCCTTTTTGTCAATGTTCAAATTTAAATTCCTTTAGATATTAAACTATCTTGTCCTTTCCGGTATATTAGTGCGATACCTGAAATTTTCCAAATAGTGGCCGATGAAATTGTTAATATTTCAAAATTCAAATGACTTTACTTAGAAGTGTTTGAAAATACCAAAGGGGCAACGATAATCCCGTATATCGAAGAACAGACACCACAATGACTAAACGAAAAAGCACAAAAGGAAAAACAACGATCTGCAAAACATACATATAAAACTAAAGATCGAGTAACACTAATCCCACTAAAGACCGGGGTGAACTCAGGTGCTCCAGAGTGGTCTGCAGATCATGCTCAACTAGTTGCACCCGCCGTGTTAATCTAGTTACAGACCCGATACTAAATAGTGAATGAAGAAATGACAGGGAAGTGTTTACAACAAAATGAATATATCGGTGGTCATTGCAACACAGATAATCCATAACGGTCAACCAAGTCATGGTGGTGACCGTAACAATTTCGACGTGATGACTTCAACTCTACCAAAATGATCCCTTCTTTCAGTAGCTTCCTTGTCAGCAGCATCCTTTATCAAGGAAATCCTGATAGGAGTCACAATCTCCGGAATATCCTATCATCTGAGATATGTATATATACTTCATATGCAAGTGCTACTGGAATGTTTCTAGAACATATAAAAATTCAATGTCGAAATTGAAAACTTGTAAACAAGTTGACGTATTTTGGATAACATATCTGCACTGATGATGTAATATTATCAACAACAAAAATATTCTAATGGACAACATAATATCTCATATTTATTATACAGATATAACATCTCCTCTCTTGAAGAAAATTTTTGATGCACACTTTTTACAATAAATCTATATTTCAATTCATTACATTATTGTCCAACTCTAGATAAAACATTTGCAATAAAATTATCTTTCCATTTAATATGTTTTATAATCAGATTGTTTTCTTGCAACATAAATCCCCATCTCGTCAATCTGTGATTTTTTTTTTGGCATTTTGAATGGATGACATGTACATCACAATGCTTCAGAGATAACAAGAAGGCAAGTAATTTTTTTTTCAATTGTGGATTATTTTTTCTGATCTTATTCAAACTTTTACGAAAAATAGCAATTCGCCAGATCTATGTTATCTTTACATTATTGGATCAAAACTACACCAACACCTACATCACTAATAAACAGATATGACATGCTTGTTCAGGAAACAGTCAACACTATTGACCCGAGGTACTAGAGATGAAGTCATCTCCAGCACCGAGGAACAATAGTTTTGACTGTTCACTGAACAGACATGAAATAACTGTGATATTAACTTATATACATGCACATAACCACAAATCCACTGATGATAATGTCAGCATAACATACCATTAAAAAATTGAGGTACCACATTGTTTTGAAAGAAATACAGCGTCTTGCTCGTCTTTCCTACGAATTAAATGGTCACTGGTGCGGTTGTTTCACTCCACCGGTTGATTTTAAATTTTGGCTTTGGTAATCAGTTAAACATAGGGCATATGAAAAATGTATACTATAAATTAATTACATCTACTGTTATCTTATGTTCTTTTGAGAAGCCTTGTGTTGTCACCTGACATATTTGTATTGTCTTTCTTCTCGTAAGTGTATTCACAATATGATTTAAATCATTCAGTGTGGATTCAATTACGCATGGCCAAATGTATTTAGATTTTAATGGATGACAAGATATAAGCAATAACACAATAACTTTCTCGCCCGCGCCGGTTTAAATTTTCTTATCATGGTATCCTTATCATACTCGTGTTTCATTTTAACTTGGCTTTGTTTTAGATGTTCATGTTCTATTTCACATGCTATTGAAAGCTTATACATAAAACACTCAATCTTAATCTAAAATATTAATAACAATATTTTCACAAATCCTTTTGTTTTTCAAGATGTTTAAGGGACCACCAACATGGTGTTCACCAGCCAGTTCAAAAGGACTAAAACCTAGAGATGCTTGAAAGGCTTGCCTGACAGCAAACAGTTGCATGTGGACCCCATCATCCCGATCTTCTTGATTGTCTGAAATAAATGTTTTCATATTTTTTGAAGGTCTAGTCAAATCTGTCCAGAACTCCTTGAGACTCAGGGTGATATGCATTAGTTTCAAACTGCTTTAACTTTAACTTTAACTTTAACTTTAACTGCCTAACTTGCTGAAATAAAAAAGTTAAAGTCTTAATTATAGCTTTAGCTTTAATATTCCTAAGTGGAATGGCTTCAGGAAAACGGGTGGAGGCACACATTATACTTAGTAAATATATATTTCCTTATTTCATCTTAGGAAGTGGCCCCACATATTCAACAATAACCCTAAGGAAAGACTCTTCAAAAACGGGTACGGGTCGAAGTAGAGCAACATGAATGATTTGATTCGGTTTCCCCATAACTTGGCAGGTGCTACAAGATCAATTGTCCTCGGATACTTCTCATCTTGTGTTAGGTCAGTAGAATTGTGCCAATATCCTGTTGAAGGTTTTGCTAACACCTAAGTGATCAGTCATTGAAGAATCATGGCCCATGCTCATAACTGCTTTCTGGTATTCTTCCGTTATCGGGTAGATAACTTTCCATTCATCTTACGAAGTCGCATCTCATGTTCGCCATTTTCTCATCAATACTACATATTTCATGAAATAGCAAACAAGAACCTTCGCGCCCCATAGAGTGTCATTTTATACATTTCCGAGAAGAAAAAATTCAATAATAGTTAAATTATTTTCATAAAATATATCTACGGTTTTAGGTGACCCACTACCTTTAACCATAACAAAATAATACCAGTCCAAAAGTAAGTGATCTCTATATAATAACTCAGTGTACTTTAGGGGACCCATTCCCTATATCAACGATTCATATCAATAGAGAACAAAATTAACCATAGAAAATGATGCGAGTTCCCTCAGGTAAGTGATTTATATAATGCATTGGTGTACTTAAGAGACTCACTACCATATATACCTGGTTCATATCATAAGACAACGACATTCGTTATAGAAAATAATATGAGTCCTCTAAAGTACCAAGTTAACAAAACCAAATTTCATAGAACAAAAATAATATATTATATGGTGCGTGTCCGGCTTTTTTTTTGAGGATATGTCGAGCCCCTTAAACTACATGAAGGCTCGACACACTGATTCACTAAAATTTTACACAATCTACAATAGAGATATTTGTACTGTATTCAACAATTAATGAATGCATTGTTTAAATTCTTCAATTATAATTTATGTTGTCTTAATTCATTAAAAAGTTGTAATTCCCTCTTTAGAAGTGAGCCACTTTTCAAACAAAAGTTCTTTTTCACGGGCAAATTCAACATGAGTTTGATCATCCCGTTTTCTACAACTTCTACACATTTGCCGATAAGCCTCCGTTACCAATTAATAATCCTTTCAAAATGGCCTCTTTCTCTTCTTCATAATTTGAACTTGTTTGTTGGGCTTTCCTTGTCAGGACACTCTGTAAAGGTCAGATCCAATATTCATTGGGTCAAGCCAGACGTGAGCAATTTTATCAAAATGAACAAACTATGTGTCCACTTTTTTCTCCAAAATAGATGGAACAACTTTGATGTACATCACAACATCACAACATCAAATTCATTTTGTACTTGATGTTAACACCAAAGGCACTCTTTCCTCGTTTTCCTTAGAAAGCCTAAATTGCTCCAGTTCAAGTTCTTTAATTTTTAATTTCATTTGCATTTCTTCAGTTCTTCTTCTTTTTTTTATTTCTTCCTTTTCTATGTCTGAGTTTTTCTTCAATTTATTGTAATAAAATTTTTTCTTGCATATCGATTTCTCTCATTTGTACAGTATCAACCCCAAAATTGCTAACAAATTCCAAATCATCTTTATCCAATATCTCCTCATCAACAATAACGTGACGGATTTAAAATTTTAGCATGGTAGTTTTAACATCCAAATTCAATTATTTGCATAGCTGTAACAAGTATGATTGGCAATGCCTCAAACGTGTCCCTTTTTAAATCTGACATATCTTCTGCCGAAAATACCATGTTGATTGTTGGTTGTAATAAATATTTAATTCAAGAAAATATAGACTTCTATAAATCATCTCTTTTTGATAATGTTCTCTTATAAATATCTGTCCTTGGGGATGAGCCCCCAATTATTTATACGTAAAGTGTTTTTTTTTTTTTTTGTGTCTAGAATATTCTAGTAACAGAAATATACAGCCAACAATCAATTATGTGTCTATTCTTTAATATAAAAACAAAATTTACTTTTACTATTACTATTATACAATTACACATATCAAATTAATAAATTATTACTGGCCACTTTTTCAATGTTAAAATTTAAGTTCTTTTATAATAGATGTTATTATCCTTACCGGTATATTAGTGCGATCCTTTTCTATGAAAATTAATTCTTGTTGAATTAAAATATCTCTTAGTTCTAATCTTGAAAGTTTTCAAATATTGGCCAATGAAATTTGTAATAGTTCAATGCTCAAGTCACGTGACTTCATTAAGAAAAGTTTGCAGATACCAAATGGGCAATCAGAATCCGCAAATCGAAGAAGAACAGACAATACAATGGCGAAAAGAAAAAGTACAAAAGACAAACAACGATCTTCAAAACATTACAATTAAAACTGAAGATCAAGTAAATAGGGGGTGAACTTAAGCGGGGTTACAAGGAGAATGAAATAACGATGTGCATAAACGAGGCATTAACTAAGAATAGATTAGATCTTAATTAATAAAAACAATACAAAACAAAACAAGGAAATTCCTTTAGTTTTTTCAAGCAGATACAATCCATGCATAAACAAACTATAGCAGTGCATTATTAAACATTGGCATGTATTAAACCAGGATGAAATTTGCACAAAAAAAAATTACCGAAAAACCAATAATCGCATACAAAAGGCTTATACATTTAGCAGATCTGCTAACATCAACAAAGCTTAAAAAATAAGCAATATAGGATCAATCCCTGAAGATGGCGGCCCTATATTGTTTATCAATTATTAAACCCATTTTTTAACTTTTTAATTTTTAATTTTTTAATTTTTTAATTTTTAATTTTTAATATAAATTTTACAAAAACCGCCGAAACACTAAATTAGTGTAGGATTGATATCGGCAATAAACTTGTAAAATAGATTGAGTAATACTATTATAACGTATAATATTTATGAATAAAATGCAATATATATTGTATTTATTTTCCTAATGAGTTTTGCTCGTGTGAGGTACTCTTAGATGCTTGGATGCGTTGATGTTAGGTGCCATTTTCTTGTAAAGCGTGTGTATCAGAACTTACTATGTTAATCGACTTGCTACCACCTATTGCTGCTTCCTTAGTAACGACGATAGTTGCATCTGTATTCATGGATACAATTTTGTCTGCTAAAAAACAAAAAGTTCGGTTCGGTTTTCCTCACACCGAAGAAAAGTGTTCCATGATTTTCGTGGTCTAGTGTTTCCGGAAACTTTTCGTCTAGATGCTATGCCGCGCTTTCTTTTAGTTTCACCCTTTAGACTATCGTCATAGTAAACATCGAAGACAACATCAATCCTCAAATGGCTTTGTGCAAAAGATTTGATGTGCGGAAGGATAATGTCATTGGCATAATCATCAAAGGTCCGACTTTCTCCAGGTTGTTTCGAATAGACTAATGACGCACCGTCAATAACCAATGAATCAACGGTAGGTACACTATTTGACATCGCATGACCAGTTTCCAATATAGACATCAACTGTGATTTTACACCAGTATTCAACGAGCCATTTTGTGATAGTGAGGGCGGAAATTTCTGATTTTCATGTTCGAAAAATTCTTGTAAATCACATTGCCTACTCTGACAGGAAATGAAAAGCCTAGAAAAAAGGTTACAGTCATCTTTTAAATTTGCCAACTTTGACTTTGAAGATTCAGATTTTTGCTTAGGATTAAACAGGCGATATTTATTCTTTTTAAGAGGTTCATAAAAGCCTGGATTATCACCATCACGTATTCTTGAAAGGAATGTCCTATATTGATCTCTTCCCTTGTCTGCTAATTTCAAAATTTCATCTTCTATTCCACTTTCGACAACATCTTTGGTATCCGAACTATACACATCTGGTGACTCTTCTTCAAAAGGATTTCCCATTTCCGAAATAGTTCCCAGAAGGCGATTAACTTTCGCATATAAATCCTCCTGAGAAGCATGGGTTTCCTCATGGTGTTTTTTTTTCTTCTCGTGAACATTCTCACATATTCCTGTGAACTCATCAATTAGTCTGCTGATTTCTGACCCAGCCACCATCCAACGCCTTAACGCAGCTGGATATTCTGTTAAACCTATTGCGCCACCATCTCCTTTTACAATAGCATTGTTTTGCTCATGGGCATGGTCAATGGCAATGTTGGAAAACTTGCTATCAGTCTTTCTAACAGTAAAGTTTCAAATTTTGTGTATATTTCCGGGTGTTTTCTTTGTAATGCAAGCATATCCCGAAGGTGAATCGGCAGCCATCGAGCATAATTGATGTAATCCAGGGCAAACAATATGGAATTAGAGATGATAAAGATTCCTTGTATAGCTTGAAATCTGATTCTCTGTAAGATCTGACAAACGAAAGGACAAGGAGTTCCAAATTTAGGATAGTAGTCCAAAATTGAAATTGGGAAATTGTTTTTTCTTGTTCGGAACAAGAAAATATATCACTTATTTCGATCTCATCAGGATTAGCGTGGTCAGTTGCATGTTGGTATGCCTTTTTTATCAAGTAATACAAACAACAAGCAGTAATCTGATGCGCTTGCCCTGCTTCCAAGAGATGTTATGTCAGCTTCAGATAATGCTGTTACCCACCCCGTTCCTTTCAACAACTCACCAAGCAGCTCAGAAGCTGCCATATCAATATGCAACCCACCAAATATAACAACAAGTCTATCCTCACCATAAATTTCCGGGCATTCCCATTGTATCTGTTGGGCAAGAGCAAATACAGCCATCACAGGTGTTTGTCTTGGATTTAAAAATGATGTTATCTCCTTCACTTTGTCCATGGCATGTTTATTGTGGCTACTGAATGAGCTTGTTCTTGCAATAGCGGCATCAATGATGAAATGCTGATGTAAACGTGTGGTCCTCTCCCTTTGGACGAATGCTATGCTGACCATGACACTATCTCAACATCTAACACTTCATTGGTTAAACTTACAAATTGTAGCAACTCATACTCAAGGCGAAGGTTTCGAACGAGATAGTCGAGATCAGACATGCTCATAGGTGTTTGTATGATCGGTGGATTTTGATTTGATTTCAAGTATACTGGTTTTACATTTGTGTATGTTTCGGGGAGACAGCTGATAGCTTTTGACTTTGGCTTTTGACCTTTCAATTCAATCGTTCGGGAATCAGAGAATGTTGACGATACTGGATGCTGAAAAACAGATATACTGGTGCCATGAAATGAAGTTGTTGCTGTTGTTGCAGAAGGATTATGATCTATGTTGTCAACTGCAGACGTTGTGAATAAACCTTTTTTGCAAAATGGCTGGACAAACAACGCCATCTTTCATCAATTGACTAAGAACAGATTCCCCAAGTTGAGTAGATATTTCCAACACTCGGTCATATGAGATGCAAATGCCATGCTGAAGCAGTGCGTCTATTAGTTGCCGTTTTCATGTCTTTGCATACGAGAGAAGACCTACATATACATCAAAAGGTGGTTCGCGGTCACTTGAATGTCTCGAGTGTTCACTTGTGTTTTTGGTCCCTTTTTGTGACTGTTGAAGTACAACAGTCGTGCTATAGCAAAATCTGACTTTGCTAGATCATTTTCTATTTAAGACTTAATATCAGGTCCGTGCTCAATCATTGACACGAGTCAACTAAACAATGTGGAACAGAATCAACGACAGAATCTCTATCAAAATGACCAGATAATTTATTTTGTTCAGCGAATATTTATCTGCGGACACTGCTGGCCAACCAAGGATAAATATGAGAGTAAATAGAAAGTACGTGAAGCCAGTTAGTATGAAAATGTCGCCATTTTGCTTTAGCGGCAGCCATCTTGAAAATGGTGGAAATCGCGATGGCCAACAATGATTTTAGAAACAGTATTATCTGACAGATATTTGTGCAAAAATTCATGTTTGTCTCCACAAGTGAAATATTTTGGTGAATGTGTTATGTTAGCCGCTATACTATGAGGGTAAACTTGAGT
Organism: Gigantidas platifrons; assembly: GCA_002080005.1. Taxonomy (NCBI): domain Eukaryota; kingdom Metazoa; phylum Mollusca; class Bivalvia; order Mytilida; family Modiolidae; genus Gigantidas; species Gigantidas platifrons. The sequence goes on from MJUT01061531.1 coordinate 15,725, forward strand.
ATGGCGTTGCCACTGGAGTTTTTTAAACACCCCCATTTAAATATTTCATCGTCATGAAATGCATACCTTTTCGAAGTATGAACATACCCATTCATATAGGAGCCGTCGTTTGTTCGTGGTCGTGTGGTGATTGTATATACAGCTACTTATGCAATCGGTGACTATCACAAGAGATTTAAAACATTATGTGATAAAGTTTGTCTTTTACTTGCGCAGGCCGGTTGTTTTCTCCGGGTATTCCGGTTTCCTCCACCAATAAAACTGACAGCCACAATATAGCTGAAATATTGTTGAAAGTGGCGTTAAAAACCCCACAAAAAGTAAAACCAAACCCATTCATGTATTATTTAATTTTGGTGGTCCATTCATATAGTAGACTAAAATCCAAAATAAACACAATCAGTTTTGAATCTTATCATGTTGAATAATAACATCATAATAAAGGAATGTTTCTTGTTAATAAAGTAGCTTCACCGGTTAGTAGAAATCACAGGCGCTCGTTGCACTGAATTATCCCTTTTTAACTTTCTATTTACATATTTCATTTCCTTTTCTTTTATTTATCGTATTCATGTCTACGTATCCATACAATCTTATGGTAACAACAACTTTCATATGTCGGCCCGATAAACTCTTATTATCGTTTAATAGAAATATGACATTTTAATAATATACATGTATTATAGTTTAAAAATCCAAACCTATTAATGTTGAAGTGTATAATTTACGCCCGAATCACATACATATCTGATGTATATGAAGGTACACTGTGTGCACAACTCCGAGGACGAGATGGAGCTTTGTATAAGTCAGCTTATGAAATTCAATATTAAACAAACACGACATTATAAATTATTTTTCACTGTTACAACACGGCTTGCTCTCGACATAAATCTGATAGTATTTTAAAATAAAGAGATTATCTTTGTCTTTCGATTTTCTTTTCGAGTTTCATTTCATAGTATGGTGGATATTGCATCAAGTGTCCAATGACTGATTAGACACTGCTACCCCCCCCCCCTCCCCAAAGAACAATAAAAGCAACATGTACACTAAATAATAATTGACAAAACAGCACGATTTGTTTTAAAGAAAGCAGTTCTTCACGAAATAACACATTTTAAGAAAAGTATAATTTTACATCAACGACAAATACCAAATAAATTTTAGAATTTCGGTACATTTAAATATTTTATTGTGTGGTTATTTGCAGTATCTTAAGATTGCATGCACTAATTGGGTGGTTAGTGTAGTTATGTGGTACGTTTCCTTCGTTTTACAAAGAATATTCTAATGAATATTAGTCATAACTTGCACATATCGAGAAATACTCTTCAATTATAGTTTGCGAAATATATCAATATATAAAGAGAAATGCCACCCGAAATATTGATGTATCTTTTGAACATTCACTTCAACTATTTCAATTCACGGTACACCACCGTCAATTTACAGTACGCCACCATTAATTTCCGGTGTACGGGAAAACACGGCGATCGGTGTCCATTTTGTAATAATTGTTGTAGAATTAATGTATATCGTTTTCGTGCCTTTTGATTGAACAAGAGCACTGTGACGTGCTTGTTTTTGATTCGTTTATAACTCGATGAACTTTTTCGTTATTGATCCGTTCATAACTCGATGATCTTTTTTGTATAACCAGTACAAATAATATGGCGGTCGCCGATTGAAAACAAGCCTGAAAATTAGTTTAATAATCAAAATAGGGAAAATATTCACGTGGAAGAATTATAAGGATTAAACGCTTCAATTCAGGAGTTCATGCATGTGTAAACGGTGCCGATGCAGTCACAAACTTTACATAGACGTCCTTCGGACATTTATTCATTTTGTAATTACCTCGGCACCGTTAATACATGCATGAACTCCTAAAAAGAAGCGCTTAATCCTATAATAAACAATTTATTAATATCATTTTCAGTGCGTGCTTTGAGAACAAAAAAAAAGGTTGATTTGTTCTATCTCTAGCAGAACTTGTAGATACAGAGCTTAGAACGGGTCAATATGTTTCGGGATAAGTTTGCAGTAGCCCAACATTTTCAGACTCCGTTGTCGCTGATCCAGAATGTAACGCTTAAGTCTTGAAATTTCATATTTTTGTCTTCACTCTTGAAAAACTTGTCAAGTTTGTTTCACACCCATGACAAGAAAAAAATTAATACATCATGTGGTAAAGCTTATCAATGATATACGGCAGGTCGCTGTTTTTCTCTGGGTACTCAAGTTTTCTCCATAAAAAAAAACTGACCGCCGCGATATGACTGAAGTATTGTTGAAGGTGGGTTTAACCACTATAACCCTAACCGTTACCATAATGTGAAATAAGTCAATATTAGCAGGGATTGGTTCCCCTTTATTTTTCTGAATTCAAAAATGGTATTATTATTTAATATTGTAGCCTTTTTTCTTTCATTGGTAGCACTACATAATATTATTATCAATGTTTAAATTATTGATCAATTTGAAAAGTTATTAATGGTAATTATGTTTACATTTTTGTAAAAGAAATAGGCATAGCCATTATTAAGAACAAGTAATTAAAATATAAAGTAACAATTTAATGTAAGTGGAATCCAAAGGTGAATGTTGTTCCTGCAGGGAAACTCCTGGCTTTGAATACATCAATACACGTTAAAGCAGTAATGTTAGTTTCTACATGTTCTCTCGCTTGTATTATGGGGTCAATTTCGTGTCCTACCTTTCAGGTCCTTATATACAATCTTAATAAATTGCTACATATTTTTTCGTAGATTATTTTAAAGGTTAAACTTCACTAAATAGGTATGTCAGTACTTTCAATATAGCAGTGCATGACAAATTAAGAAATATAGAATCTAACACCCGCAAAAGTGCAAGACACGGAAATCTCCAACACACTTTCTTCCGGTGTTTGATTTTATTTCTCACTTTTATCAGCTGTTACCTAATTGTTTTGTTTACATTCCCGATCGAGCGTTTTCCCGCTAATTTTGTTTCCATTGCTGAAGTAAATATTCAATTTATTCATATGCATCCGTGTCTTGGCAGTATCTTAAATGTATTTCATAAAAAAATACAATGTATTTAATAAATATACCATACATGTAACTACAACAACGATCAAAAATATTTGAATTTGGTCAAAGGGAGGTAACGTTAGTTACTAACAAGGGAGAGCACTCTATTATTTACTCAACGTAAACAAACGACTGGAAGAGAGTCATACACCGTGAAACACGAAAGGTGCACGATATCTAAATTGCTAGCTAGCAGAATAGTATACATACATTAATTTAAAAATACTTATGTAATAGAATCGTGGTTTTAGTGATGAAGCATGGAGAATATGGGGGCAGTTGACATAAACTGTAAAGCATGTATTTGCCGGTAAAACGCACGTAATGTTTTTTGTCTTGCACTAGTGCAAGATAAGACAATATCACATCGCTAAAAATAGGAACTGGTCTGTCTCAAAAGTGAGAAAAGAAGATCTGCACGGATGTATATTCAACAGGCTATAGAAAATTTAAAACTCGACAATATTTTAAGCTAATAATCTTAGAGAAAGGTATAATCTGCCATAATCTTATTGACTTAAATCGGTAGGGCATTTGACCTTCCTTTATATCATGGGAACTGTCTGCAATTTAATTGAGCCATTCATCTCTACTTTCAGAATGATCTTCCTTTGTTAAGAAAATGAACAATAATTTAAGCCCAAACACTATACAAATAGTATTTGCTGTTTTTCCGGCTACGCACACAACCTTAAGCAGTAAGAGCAAACACTTACTGGCTCAGAATAGAGATAATGTGTCCAAAAGGAGCAACATTAAACAGTGTACCTGCGGGCTGTTGTTTTGTCAGTTAGTTTAACACCATACAAATCCAGCTAATTGTGTTGGTCTACTACAAAGCGGACATCACCATCATTTCGTCGAATCCAAATTATGTTTACCTGCATGATATAGCTAATAAAATTGCTTGCTTGACGTTAAACAACAATCATTCACTCATCTATCTATTACTTTAAAGAATAGGCAGTTCTTAAATATATACATTTATGTATATATAGCCTTCATGTTGCTTAAAAAAAACTGTATTTTAAATATGGTCAATGAAAGGGTTTCTACCACAGAAGATAAAATTGAAGCATAAACTATACCAATAGTACATGGAATTCTCAAAATTTGAGACTTTTAAGCAAAAAGTATACCTTTTAAAAAATAATCACACTGTCTTGATGTTTGAACTCAACAAAGATATAACACTGTTTATCCTTCCCTGGAAACTATTTTATACATCTGAATTAATACTGATTTTGCAAATTATTGAACAATGTCTAATTCACAATATCTTTTATTTTAAAAATCAAAACATATTTTTCTTGCTAAAAACAGCAAGTCCCATTTCCTTCTTATATGAAATTATTCAACCCACATTGCATTACATTAACCAATCTTCCTGTTTAATATTTGTAAAATCTTACAATTATTTTTAAAGATATTGGATACAAAATAATTAATAGTTGACAGACGGAGAAATGAACTCACGGACACTTTACTAGTATATTCACCTCCCCCCATTTTCCCATCACTGAGTGCGATGGGGGAGTAAGAGAAGGGAGTATAATCATTAGTAATAAAACTTATTCAATGAACATTCAGTCTAATTTAAACTTAAATAATAATATTGATGTTCATTGTACATAGAATAAGCACTTGATTTCTTTAAGAAAAGTGGCAGATTTTTTTTTTTTTTAATTTGAATATTTTGATTTCTTGTCCAAAGATTTTTCCAACGACATATATGACTTAGGGGTACTATATATTTTTGAAAATCCTGCAGAATCTCTACATACTGCCATGCAACGAAACAAAACGAAATACAGCATACATAGACTACTTAATAATAAATGAAAAAAATATAAACACTGTCGCTCGTAAACATTAGAACAAAGGAGGTATTATTCATAATTTTAGCATAAATAAATTCTGTGTTTTGTCATTGTGTTATCCTTGCTAGCTAAGTCAATGGTCACATTTTACACACGAATATACTTATACATTCTGTGGTCTACTTAGCATAAAAAAAAGAACCGAGCAACGTGTTAGACAGCAAGATATGTTTGCAGATAGGGACGATGAAAGCCAATTCTGACAGAAAAAAAAGTGTTGCGAACGTGCCAACTCTCCTTTGTATTAACCAAGAGTACATCTCCGCTTTGAAATCTGAACTCCTACCTCTTTTTTTGTATAAATTGATAATATTTACGGTCTACATTTGCAGGACAGACAAAAATATTAAGCCAAAGCGCGTTATAGCACGGCAATAACTGTTTGATATTTCACATGTGCTAAGAAGATAGGCCCATAATATATATGCACGATAAACCCACGGGAGGATATCCTATAACCGCTTTATTTATTCTTTCATTTTAGTATATAGTACATCTTTACAAGCGAAGAAATTGCTTAATTAGTATACTTAAGTCATGAATAAGGAAATGACCAGGAAGTGTTTACGACAAGTGAAAAAATTCAGTGGCACAGATATTTCTCAACGGTCAACCAAGTCATGGTTGCGACCGTAAAACTTTCGAAGTGATGCCCAATGTCGATCCGCCCATCCGTTTTGTACACAAAGAAAGAATATTGTATGATTATCTTGGTCCTAAAAAAGAGAGGTAAATTTACTTCATACTATTATACAATTACACATATCAAATTAATAAATTATTACTGGCCTTTTTGTCAATGTTGAAATTTAAATTCCTATAGATTAAATTATATTGTCCTTTCCAGTATATTAGTGCAATACTTTTCTATGAAAATTAATTCTTGTTGAATTAAAATATATTTTAGTTCTAATCCTGTAAGTTTCCAAATATTGACCGCTGAAATTGTTAATAGCGCAACGTTCAAGTCACGTGACTTTACTAAGAAGTGTTTGAAGATACCAAAGGGGCAACCATAATCCGTATATCGAATAACAGACAACACAATGGTCAAAAGAAAGACTACAAAAGGAAAAAACAACGATCTACAAGACATACATATTAAACTAAAGGTCGAGTAACACGAATCCTACCATTTCGGTCAATACATGGATTTGTAGACCTAAGAAAATTTATCGACGTCAGGTGTATTTTGTGACAAGGACAATATCTGTTTTATCAGCTTTTTTTTTAGGAAAATTTCAAGCTTGTCCATATATGGTTTTGTTGGTAGTAGCACTTCTAGACTATACATCAAAGTTGGCATAATATAAGTTTTCAGTATATGGATAGATGTTGATGGATCAAGTCCATTATTCCCATGAAATCCTGCAGATAATAAAATATATGCTGTCCTTCTTGCTTCCTGTATATTTTCTTTCACAATATGTTCTATCGTTTCTTTACCAGTGTTTGCCCTTTTCATACCTAGATATGTTGCTATTGGTACATTTGATAAGGTAGTATTATCTATATTAAATTTAACTGGGTTGTTATTACTGTTTCTTTTATTTTCCATCTGTATCACAACACTTGTTTGTGGTTACAGTTTATAATGTTCATTTAGGCTATATTCATTAACCATATTAATCAGAATTTGCGCATCCTCTGACTTAACACAGTTTTTGGAAATGGCATCAGCACAGCAATTAATGTGTCTAATCTTTAGCCCTTTTCCGGAGTGTTGTAGTTGTAGCAATGGATCAACATATATTTTATTTAAACCCGCACTCAATATCCCTTCTTGTCGCACTCCTTGTTGAATATTGAACCTGTTAGATCACTTTCCATTCCATTTAACTGATGTTGTTGCATTTTTATGTAGATTGTGTATCAATGACCAATGCTTATCTTGAATTCCAAGATGATATAATCTCCTCACCATATTCTTGTGTACTTATACGTCAAATGCTTGTTTTGCATCTAACATTATTATAATTAGTTGTTCTCACAGGTCATTGGTTTCTGTCCCTGCTTCTTCCATTATAAATTCCGCATTTATTGGTGCAGAGTTTTGAGTAAATCCTCTTTGAAGACTACATTGTGCTGTATCAGATAATGGTCTCAAGATGGATTCAATGATTTTACAGAATTCAGGTAGTACGGTTATTCCTCTATTGATCTTCACATCAGTAATATATCCTTTATTTTTTAAGATTGGTGAAAACAACCAAACCTTTACTATATTAGGAATGACTCCAGATTGAAATATAGTTATACTGCTTTTATGAACAAGCTGGATAAGTTCGTCCCCTCCATATAAGAAATATTCTATAGTTATTTTAAATATATCAGCTGCTTTACCTTTTTTATGCTCTCCATATCAGTTTTGACCTCCTTCCGTGTTGGTGTTGGGATATTCTTTCCCCTAGTTAGTTGTTGTATTATGTCAATTTCATAATTCACAATTTCTGAAAGATTGTATTTATATTGTGGATCAGCTTCAGCATTTGCTAGTGTTTAAAGTATTGATGAAATCCTTCCATGATATGCTGTTCTCCTGTTACTATTTCATCCTCAACATGTAGATCTTGTATGAAGCCACGTAGTAATTTTCGTTGTCTATTTAATAGCAAATGGAAGGTTATATTATCCTTCGTTCTTGTTGTCATTATTCTCTCTTTAATGCTGAGCTCTTTTAATGCTATTTCAGTATGATATGTACTTCCGTATATTTGTTTGCATTTCTTTCTCAATTGAATTGGAGGCCCGGGTGGCTTAATGAGTTAGGTCGCTGGATCTAACAACTCATACAAGCCTATCACCAATACGGCGTGGGTTCGCGCCCGGCTTTGAAAATTACAAAAAGTGTGCACTCGACTCGCAGCCGCAAGTGATAAAGTTTACCAGTTGCTTGCCCATGGTCGGTGGTTCTCTCCGGGTACTCCGGCTTCCTCCACCACTAAAACTGGTCGCCATGATATAGTTGAAATATTGTTGAACGTGGCGTTAAACACCAAAAATCAATCAATCAATCAATCAATCAATTGAATTGTTGGATGATTGATCTGTGGTCTCCCTGTTTCATACCAATGGTTGTTAGCTTTTCTCATTTATTTGTATGCGTTTGAGATTGATTCAGTTCATATTTTAAGTTTTCCTTTATTTTTGTTTTCCTTTTTGGAGGAATACATATTTTAGAACATTCTTTGAGTATATTGATTATGCTTATAATTGAATTTTAAACCCCATACTTGGCTTCAAGCTTATGTAGGTTATTTGCTTCTTTCTATATATATTCTTTTGCCAATTCACTATACATATTTTTGTCTACCTTGTCCCATTTGATTCTGCTAACTACGTTTGGCTTATTTGGTACATTTCTTTGTTAAAAATTTGAGTCAAAAGTGATTGTTATTGGGTAGTGGTATGATAGATTTGTGTCACATTTTTAGAACACATTTTTCTGCGAATGTTCTGCTCGTGTCTTTACTGAATAGAAAGTAGTCTATCTCACTGCAGTCTTGCCCTTGAGGGTTAAATGTAGGTACTTCTAGCATAGCTTAGGTTTAGATTACAATCGCTTATACATTGCTTAATGTATGTTGATCTTTTTTCTCCATTTTCCTTACTCACATCTTCATTTATGTCTCTTCCAATGAGTATATCATGTGTGGCATTATATTTTATGTATATCTCATATAATTGATCAATACTATCATTATATTCATCTATGTCGTGACAACCTTTTGTTGGTAAGTAAACTGATGCAATTAATAATGGCCTCATATAATAGTCTATGAATTATATGCATTGTATACGCTCTCCTCCACCATTTAGAGGTTTTATTAAGTGATCAATCTGGTTTGTTTCAATATTATTGCTACACCACCATAACCCCTTGGCACTTGAGCATGTTGTATTTTGTTATTCATGTCTACATCTTTAGCTTCAAAACATATATCTGTATCAATTTCATTAATACAAGTCAGTTGAAAATCATATAGCCAATGTTCCTGGAGTAACAGTATGTTGTAATTTTGAAATAATTCATTAATAACTAAATCACAGGTTTTGATATTTTTGCAGTTGAAGGCAATAAGCTTGAGGGTTTTCTTTTTATTTCTTATAGTTGCAACTTGAAATCCATTTGGAATAGGCTTTTCTCTACAAAATGAGGATTATGTTTAACATGACTTGCATCAGATCTTCAATTTTTTTTTTCTTTTGAGGGAGTGTTTGCCTGTTTCTTTGTATATCATCTTTTCCATTTTGATATGGTACATGTGTGCTGTCTTGATACACATATTGACAATGTTGAAGTTCTATTTTTGTTGCAGTTGAATTTTTGCATATCTCAGATTTGTTCCTGTTAGATGGATTGGCAGTGGGTCCTTTGACATAAATATATGTGTTCTTTGTTTTGTCCGATCATCAACATGCTTTTGTTCTTTTTCGCTATTTATATTTTCAGTATCTTTGTGAATATCTTGCGTTGTTGATTCCTTGCATATTTTGTTTAGTTTCAGTGGTTTGATCTTTTTCTTTTGTGTATATGGGAGACTCATTTTCTAGGTTTTTTATTTTTTGTAACTGAACGTCTACTTGTTTTAGTATGTAGTTTGTAACTTTCTTATGTATGATGTCCAGTAGTTCTGAGCTAGTTTGACTGGGTTGCATTATCAAATGCTCCCGGTTACATTCTGCAGTGGAATATTTATCTCCATTGTTTACAATTTTCCTTTTTAATGTTCTTATTGTTTGTTCATATTCCTCTTTTTCAGATTATAATTGCTTTATATATGTTCCCATTCTGATTATATCCCTGCTGTTATCTTCTACTAGTTTTTCTTTGATCTTCAGCTCATCTTTCCATAATATTTTGATGCAGTTACCAATGGAATTTTGAGCCCCCTATCCATGGTAAATTGAACCCCTACCCACGGTATTTTGACCCAGCTGACCGTGGTATTTTGACCCCGCTATCAATGATATTTTGACCCCTATCCATGATAATGTGACCCCCTCTCCCTGCCACTAGGGTTTTGTCCCCCTCTCCATGGTATATCGAACCCCCTATCCATGGTATATTAAACTCCCTACCCATGGTATTTTGACCTCATTTCCATGGCATTTTGACCCCTATGTCCGTGGTATTTTCACACTCAATCCATAGAATATCGATCCCCTACCAATGGTATTTTGATTCGCTTATCCATGGTATTTTGACCCCTCTACCCATGATATTTTGACCCCCTACCCATGATATTTTGACCCTCTATCCATGGTATGTTAACCCCCTACTCATGGTGTATCGAAAACCTTACCCGTGGTATTTGGACCCCCCTGTCCATGGTATGTTGACCCCATGCCTATCTCTTGTATATAAATGGGTGGCAATATACCATGAATGAAAATCATGGCTGTCAAACTACCATATGACACCAGCAACGTTGGAAGTGGGTGACTTGGGCTCTAATGAAGCAACTTTCCATTGCACAATGCGCTGGTAATGCTACTTATTGGAATGCTAGTTATGACAAAGAGGATCATTGGCTGTTCACAAGTCATTCATCTCATCATTGACTATTCTGTTTATCATGGAACATGAAAACCTTTATTGTGTATACTGAATACCAACACTTCACAGGAATCCAAAGAGAAAATAACACTACAGGTGCTTCTATTTTTCAACATAGTAATTGTTTATAAATATGGCTAACATTATGACTACTGTGAAAGAGGGAATGCAATCAGACTGGATTAAAATCTAGTCACGTAATAGCTTCAATCATATGTGGATTCTGGAATACTGTAAAGATAATTGTAATTCCCGTTTCGTTCTCAGAAATTTCGTCTGTCAAACATGTGACTTTTCCACACTTTAAAAACTACTCTTCGTTGGAATGTATAAACACGTTATAACGCATTTATCTTCAAAATAAAAAGACACATTACAAATTGATTGTCACACATTGTACTCCTCTTCTCGTCGACTTGTTCCTTTATTTATACGAGGCAGACTTCGTAAAGGAGCTTCTCAATAAAAGCAAAAAAAGCTAGCCAGATTCTTACATTGCATGTACAGTTATGGAGATGATTTCCTTTACTACGTAATTGTAGGTTTGGTGATTTTGTTGATCATCAGCTTGAAATAAAGGATACCAGTGATACATATATTTCTGCTTCATACTTTGATCACAGGTCATTCATCTCATCATTGAATATTCTATTTAACAGAGAACATGATGAGTTTTTTTTCGCTTAAATTGAATACCAAAACTTCACAAGAATGCATATAGAGGAAATTATACTACAGATGCTTATTCGTTTGCAAGAAAACATTTTACTGCTGTCAGAGACGGAATACAATCATACAATCATACGGGGACCAGGTATATTCACGTAGTAATTTCAGTCAAATATGGATGCTGAAATAATGGATCTTCTGGATAATTTATCGTTCCATTTTAGAAATTCCGTCTGTCCAAACATATAGCTATTCAACACTTTACAAACCACTCATCGTGGGAATGCATAAAAAACGTTTAAAAATATCATTATACATTACACTAAGTTGGAGTTCCGTATCGATGACATATCTGTAGAGTTCGGGGAGTATATTTGTTTGCAACTTACTTTTGTATAGAAAAACAAACAATTACCTATGACATATATTGA
>MJUT01061533.1:9698-20716 GCA_002080005.1 Gigantidas platifrons
AAAAAAAAAATCTGTTCCGCAAAAGTGACCAATGGCCTCAAAATCCTGGCTAAATTCCTGCATGCAGTATACATTACAATAATATATTTATGGACATAGTGTCAATTAAATTGTCACCCCACTTGGACACATATTGATTCAGAGCCAACCAGTCTTTGCTCATACTTAGCAGAGAAGCAAAAAATACCAATTTTATAGTCTTTGGTCTGATCCGACCGGAGCACGAACCCATGAGCACTCTCACTCTAACCTTTATGCCACAGTCTAATAGTAGATATTGTTGTTTGTGATTGTAAGTTTAATGCAATCAATAAATTTATTATTTAAAAAAATATCTTATTTTATTGTCGGTCCTGTGAAATCTAGTTCGGTCCTGTAATTCCTCATAGTTCACAGGACCGAATGTCCTGTGGATTCAAATTCCTAATTTCCTTGACTGATAATGGTGTTTAACACCACTTTCAAATTTCAGTTATAACATGGTAGTCAGTTATATTGGTGGAGAAAACCTTCCGCAAGCCATTGACAGATTTCTTCTTATAAAGCGGTTTCTAGTACACCTCGACGGGAATTGATTTCACAACTCAAATGGTGATAAGCACTGATTGCAATGGTATATTTTAATTCATCCACCTTATGATCTCTGCCACAACAGCCCCACCTGAATACAATGTAGAGTATTAACATAGTCTCATAATTATTTTTACTCTTTCTTTAGTCATATGTTCACTGTGTTCAATGGTGAAAGGATAGATGGATTGTTGGTTGCGTATCGGCCAACGACAAATATTTCATGCATAATAAGGATGAGGACAGGTTCGTGTAGGAATTGTTCAGAGAACAGACAGGATTAGGATAACCCTGAAAGGAGCTTTTGACTGCCACTGGAAAAGTTTGGGACAGTTGGGAAGGCACAACAAACCTACTGTAAACAGTCTTCGCGCTAACCCACTTGCCTAAAGCCTGGTACAAGTAAAATTAGAATCCAACAAGTGAAAGTTATCAAAGAATTTGTTTGAATAAATAGAAAATTTGTCTAAATTTGGTTTTCTGGCAAGTAGGTAATAAAAATTAAGACAAAGACTGCGTATATATCTGACTTTAAGGTGTTATATATACCTTGACAAACCTCTCCCCCAAGAAGAAATACCCAGCAGGCATGTTAGATATAAAATACTGGTGAAGGACCATAAAATGATCAATCACGTTCACATTTGGGGCTCAAAACATTTCAGTTGTTTGTTGACAAACATTTCCCCGAAGACTCTAATGTAGAATCACGGCTTTCAGTAGTGGTCTTCTCAGATATCAGAACATACCTGCAATGACCCTGAATCCTTCCAGGGTAGGAGTGCTCCATGATATATGACGTCACATTTTAAGTTACCACCCGATGTTTCAGCAACATCTCCTGCCTGTATGCCATTAGGATATTTCAGGTTACACTCTTTTTGAATTGCTGGTCCACCTACACACAGTAACGACTGAGACACAGCACCATAGTTCAACTGTAGACTGGTGGATGTTGTGTTTACAATTACATTCGCCTGAAAAGAAATATTCAACAATAAAACATAGAAAACTCCCAAACAAACTCCTATGAGCAGAAGAACTCTAAAACACTTGTTTACATCATAGTGATAGGGATTCTTTCTATAAAGTTTCATGAAGTTAGGAGAATAATCAAAATTGCAAATATTTCAAAATTCCCCCCTTTTTTTTTCCATAGCAAAAGCAGCAGTATTTGACCAACCGATTCCAATTTTTCTGACCATATTGATTCTCATTGGTCTAAAGAATATTCCTATGAGGTGTCATGAAATTCTGTTTAGCAGTTACGATGCTAGGTTCGTATTTGTATTATATCATTTAACTGGTTACTATAGTTACACCGTGGCCAGTTTTAAAATTTAAACACCTGATTGCACATCAACACATACTTAGCAACTGTCCTGTGAAGTTTCATAAAGCTTAAGTCAAATTTCTTTGAGAAAACGTGCAGACAAGTTCATGCAAGAAGAAGAAAATAACTATAATTCTTCCACGTATTATATGCCAATTTTAATGCTTAATATTTGATTCTTTCTAGTTCTTAAACAATGGCTTCAGGACGATGATGACACAGAGAATGGTGAAAAAAACAAATACAAAAATCTACTCTTTTGCAAACTTAATTCTAAATGGAAACTTTTTACTTTTGAAAAAGAAATCTCAATAATACAGAAAGCTATTCATTTTGATTTTACATTACCTGTTGATGTGCTATCTGTCCTTTTATAATACTTATAGAGATATGAGATGGCTTGATAGGCTTGACCTCTTCTAACCCTGACAGAAAAAAATCAAACAATCTCTGTAGACCTTACCTGGGTATGTGAAAATTATACAATTATAAAAACAATACCCTGCAATGACAGCCATCTTTTATAAAGTTTGTTTTCAAACATTTTTAGAGAAGAGGCTTTATAAATCTACCCCCTAGAGGGTCAGTATCAGCTAATTTAAGCTTATCTTGACCTGAAGTGAACCTAGAAATATCAGATGTAACTTCATTAATATAGAGTGATTAAATTTCAAGGAGATGATGATTTCTTTTTAAAGTGCTAGCTCACTGAAACAACTGTCCGCAAGTAGACAAGTCGCTCCACTCGAACACAATATTCTTATTCTCAGCTAACCAGTGTTTGATCTTACTCCTTAATACTGTGTTCTTAATGGAGAAGTAGCAAATATCAATTTTATAGTCTTTTGTTTGACCCGATTGGGACTCGACCTCAAGATCTACCACACTCAAGGCGAGCACGCTAACCATTATACCACCGATGTGGTTTCATGAATATTTAAAAAAATCATACAGAGATACAAAAATATAACGAAACAATTTTCAGTTTTTTCAACGAAATAATATTCCTTACCATGATTCACATACGTATCAGTGTTGTCTTTTATTTTTACACCTTGTTTCTGTTTACAGCAGCATTTTGATCCTTCTAAAAAAAATCAAGTTGACATGAAATACATGAATATATGAGATACATTCTTAAACTGTAAAAAAAAATGTATATATGCTATGGCCAAGAAATTAATATTCAAAGAAATAAATTTTATTGTTACACTCTTTGTTTATATAATTAATGATCCGATTATTAATATACCTGTATACTGCTCAATAAACATTATAATAGTAATCATTAATAAATATCATCCATATTTATAGTTAGTAGACTTCATAAGACAAAAAAACTACGATGAAAAAGGTTTGGTTTTGGGTGATTAAAGCCACTTCCAGAGTACCCGGAGAAAACCAACGACCTGCCGCAAGTTACTGACAAACTTTATCACAATGTTGTACACCTCGCCTGAGCGGGATTCAAACTCACAACATTAGTGATGATAGGCACTGAATGCACAAGTAGTTGTAAATCCAACTACCATACGATCACGAACATGACCACCCCGCGATAAAAAGTAGAAAATGTTACTTTAATAAGAGTTTAAAGTGTCAATTATGTTATACACATTACAAGATTTGTATCTTTATATCTTACTTGAATTTTCTATGCTAATTTCTTCCTGTCGTTTCTTGTCTGAAAATTTAAGAGAAATGCAAGTTAAATTTGAATATTGCAAGCTAAATCATGAAAAATCTGCAATCATGCAGACATTTATCTCATGTACGAAAATTTATTCTCAAAATGTAGGTTAATTTTTAACAAGATTTATTTTTGTGGTTGTTGGATTTCCAGCCAGTGTCGAAGTCAAACTGGATGGTAAAACTGGAACACTGGCAACGATATATTTCAGATACATTTCAGATATTTCATTGAACACATTCCACATTAAAGATAATCAGAAAAATATCATATGAAAAGTTAGGAAAATGTTTCAATAGTTTATCTTGGTAAAAGATAGATACATGTAATTGTCAATTTTCGAGAAAAAAAAAGTATACATTAATTACCACCCAACATTTATTTATTGATTTTGAAAAATGATTTATAAAATGCTGATGCTAACAACATCAATAGGCTTGATGTTCGTTTGATGGTGTTTAATGCCACTGTAAACAATATTTCAGTTATATCGTGGAGGACAGTTTTATTGGTGGAGGACCCGGAAAAAACCACTGACCTGCCGCAAGTCACTGACAACTTTATCACATATTATTGTACACCTCGCACTGATCGAGATTCGAACTCACAACATCAGTGGTGATAGGCACTGATTGCATAGGTAGTTGTAAATCCAACTACCATACGATCATGACCATGATGGCCCCAACATCAATAGGTACAGTACTAATGTCTACTGGTATATAGATCATTCTGTGGTTGTGTAATATTTTAAGATACAGAAAACAATTTTTTTTTTATATACATGTATTAACTTACTGTATTCAGCTGATTGCCATGCTAAGGCAGAACATAGTAGAGCTAGACTTTTACCACTGCCTGTAGGACTCTCTAATAGACAGTTCTGTCTTTTCTCAATTCCTTGAATTACCTAAATTTAAATATAATTTTTAATGTTGTACTACTATCATGTCATTTTTTTTTTGGGTATATTCATGTACAAATGTATGTGAAATGATACACTGTACGATGACAAACCTTGATGAAAAGACTACTATTTAGTACGAGTATATCAGAGCATTCCACTCATTTTCAAGTAGGAGGTGATAATCCTAAAGTTTTTTGTATCCATTCAGGTCATTCCATGTGAGTTTTTATTTCAGCTGTAAAATCGTACATCTGTCCCATCAGATAAAAATTACGATAGTTTCAAAGGTTTAATTGTGAAGTATGTCAAATTGACCTTGTCCGGAAACCATGGTTCTTGAAATAAACCATGCACATAAGTCCTGTTAAATCAAAACAAAGCCATGTTTACTTTCACTATGACATTTTCAATTTTGCAAACAAAATAACCGGAAAAAAAATGCAATTAGATTGGCAATTTGCCCACTGCTGTGGAATGCCTTTTATATAAGTTGAGTTAGCAGCTAAAAAATTCTATAAAAAGACCATATGCTTATTATATAATTACATAACGTCATCCCAGAAAACATCTTATGTAAGACCATTATAACAAGATTCAACAAGATTAAAGAATTTAATTTGATGTATCTACCATACATGAAAATGACAAATCTTTAATACATGCTACATTTTGTACATATAATTTAATTTCAATCTGACAGCTATTCTCTTAAATTTTGCAGAAAAATACAAAAATCTATAATACTTATTTAAATATCAATTATATTAATACAGATTGAAAATACATAACAGCATATCCTGTCGGTGCATATACAGTAGTTAAAAACGAATTAAAAAAAAATTAGGTTTATATTTATATAATTATAAGTAAGGGCTATTCCATTTAAATTTCCCACCATGAATTTTAAGGGTACCACCAACAGAATTTTTTTTTTTTTAGCCCCCACCAAAAATTTAGCAATTTTTTTTACCACCAGTACCAAGGGAAAAAAAAGATAAACATAAAATGTATGAATAAAGATAACAGGAATTTTCAAAAAAATTGAAGACCAGGAATGGCAACTAAAGGGCGTAACTTTGGGCACCATATGTATGTCTGATTACTTTCATATTTAAGCAATGCAACTAAAGGCTCCAAGGAGCCTGTGTCATTCATCTAATGCAATTTTTGCTATGAATGGAGACAGGTTATATAATATTAAAAATATGCATTTCCTCCTGCTTATTTGTGTAATTATGCTATGCTTTATTGTCTTATGTATAATATTAAACACAGAATGTAGTATATCTGTATTTTTTATCTTTTATATCCATATAATGCTTCACATGTTGCCATGAATATTGTATTTTCTTAGAATTAATACTAAAGCACATTTAATATGACACTGTAGTTTCTATGTATGTACCTTTTAGTTCTCAGTCACTCCCTGCTTTTAGCTAGCTGGCCTGTAGTGTTTATATATTTTGTAATAACAAAATCTTACTATTTGGGTTAAAATTGGTAGCAAACCACCCCTTTCTTTCATTCACTTGTTCATGCCGGTAACTACTCTCGTTATCACGAAAACCATGTTTACAAATGAAACAGAAGTTGAAATGATAGTGTAAGAATACGTTCACGATAAAACTTCGGGAACGATTTATGTAAAAAAAAAATAAAAAATTGGGGCAACCTGATTTTTGAGGGGTGAGCAGGGATGATAATCTATTAAATAATTTTAATTGGCCTTAAATAATGTTCTGGTAATCCGCTTTTACGAGACTACCTAAAACCTCAGATTCATTCTCAGTATTTCAGGATAGTGCAGTCAAATGTCTGCATATATAATACTCAAATTTACTTGAGCCATATGGAATATTTCCAACTTTCTTGATTGTAGGTAAGATCTTTATTGCAGATCTGTGTATGTCAGGTCCCCATTTTGTCAGTAAATTTTCATTTTATTGAAGCTGTTTCGTTTATTTCCCCGGTTTTTAGTACTTGTATTTTGTCTAGAACAATCACATGGGCTTGTTACCCTTTATCAGGGTATACTACCCACGTTAACCCAGAAATGGTGGTTTACGTGGATAGTATACCCAAAAAAATTGTAACAAGCCCCTGTGGTATAAATTAGGAAACAAGCATAAAACCACATGCGTCAAACAGTCAAACCATGCACCGTTTTTTCAATTCATTTTATATTATTATTCTACCATTTAGGTGCATATTTAGTCTTTCTGTTATAAAATCACTGTAATTAAAAACATCTGTGTATATTGTTGAAGGCCATTTGCCTTCAACAACCCACACACATGATTCACATCCAGTGTTCTAGTTAGGATTTCAAAAGGGCAGGGTGCTAATTCTGAAAAGGGCACTTTTATGCGTAAACATTGGCTGAAAAAGGGCACTTTAATGTGCAGAGCTTCTATAGCTCCAATTGTTATCAAAGCCCACTTTGTGACCACTATTATCATTCTCTATCCAGAGTTGTCGTTCCTGCTACGCTACACAACATCTCTGTCAACGCTCATTACACAAGATTTTTGTAAGATTTAGAAACAATAAAAAAAAATCTACTTAAAATTGTTTTAATTATTGTAAATATCAATAAAGATGAAAATAAATCACTCATTTCAAATCAATTCTCTCTTAAAAATGATTTGTGATCATTTTTATCTTTTTAATTTTTACCTCTGCAAAATAGTTCTCCAAGAAGTGGGGGATAAAATCTTTTTTAAGAGAGAATTGATTTGGAATGCGTGATTTATTTTCGTCTTTATTGATATTTACAATAATTAAAACAATTTTAAGTACATTTTTTTTACTGTTTCTAAGTTTTACAAGAATCTTGTAAAATGAGTGTTGACAGAGATGTTGTGTAGCGTAGCAGGAACGACAACTCTGGATAGAGAATGCACTATTATGTCTTTTTCTAGGAGTGTCAGAATCAATTAATTTTCTATATAATGGGTTAATCTGTGGTTCATTTACTTCATTTTGGTTTCTACAGTAAATGAAGATTGTTGTCTAGGAAAAGGAAACATCAATCCAAAGTAGAACAAAATTTGATATAATTGATCTTATGCATACAAAATGTATTACAGATCAATATATACCAGTATTGTAATGTTTTTCATATTACAGGTGTTGTAATGAATGTCTATTTACGTATGTGTGTTATTACTACAGGTAATGTATAGAACTGGTTAGGTAAAGGTAAAAGGTAAAATATATTTAGGTTTAAAAATTTCAACATCATACACAAGTGTTTAAAAATTTCTCGTTAAGTTAAAAATAAAACATAAAACTGCCATCTTTAACTGAAACTTCAATCCACCAATTGTAGCTGCTGAGAACTTTCTCACCAAGGATAGCCCATGAAAGCCATTCAGCTTATTTCCAATGGGGTCCTTTATAAGTATCAGCTTAAAGTTCAAGTGGACATTAAAAGATCAACATGAGCGGGTAGAGGGATTACTTAATTTTAAAATAAGTACATTATCTATGAAAATATATATGTATATATAATTGTCATTATTATGATATGACACGTCTTTCCCGTTCTTCACTGGTATGTATCAGGTGGCACTTCACTTCTTTTTTAAATCTTTGCAAATCATTGATGGATTTGATCGAATCGGGTAGAGAATTCCAATCATGGATTCCATTGTAGTAAAACGTTGTTGATTCGATGCCTTTAATTTTTGGTGTAACATAATTAATCTGACTTGATCTAGTATTATGGGCATGATGTTCATTAATTTTGATGAAATTATTTTTCAAATAAGAAGGACATGTATCATAATAGATTTTATGAGCATGGTTCAATCGAAGCTGTTTTACTCTGTTTTCAATATTTAAAAATCCTATAATAGATAATTCAGCTTGCTTTATACTACATGTAGTTCTTGGGCCCATGCTTTTGATGAATCTAACTGTTTTGTTTTGTGCCACTTGCAGTTTGTTTTTTAAAGCACGAGTTATACCAGCGTACCAGGAGGAACAAGAATAATCAAAATGACATTGAATAAGTGCCATACTTAAAGTTTTCCGCGTTTCGGCAGATAGACAATTTGCCTTTCTATACATAAACCTCAACCGGGAATTAACCTTTTTAATAATAGAGTTAGCTGTTTTTTCGCCAGACAGGTTTTGATCAATGTCAATGTCTAAATATTTAACACTATTTTGTGAATTTATTATATGACCATTACAGTTAATTTGAAATTCAGTTATATTTTTTAATTTTCTCTTTGGACCAAAAAGAATGCATTCTGTTTTACCAAGGTGGAGAGAAAGTTTGTTGTCAACGAGCCATTCACTACAGGATTTGAGCTCTTGACCAAGTTTTTGAGAGATAAATTCAGGATTTTTATGAGAAAACATAATAGTACTGTCATCTGTGTACAGAAGTAATTTAGTTTGAGTTTATGCTTATGGACATATCATTGACATAACAAAGAAAAAGTAAAGGACCTAGAATACTTCCCTGTGGACAGGGTTTCCGTTGGCGTGCGCCATTTGCGCATTTGGCGAAAAATCTATGATTTTGGCG
Source organism: Gigantidas platifrons (assembly GCA_002080005.1). Classification (NCBI taxonomy): domain Eukaryota; kingdom Metazoa; phylum Mollusca; class Bivalvia; order Mytilida; family Modiolidae; genus Gigantidas; species Gigantidas platifrons. Next base: position 18,739 of record MJUT01061533.1, read on the forward strand.
ATAAAATATTTACTTTGGCTCAAAAATGTGGCGCAAAAGATTTCGAATGTTCATCGTCTGTTGTGGCGGTCATTTTCTAGTTCGTTACTTCGGAACGCCCATAACGCTATTCTGAAAGCTTCGAATGTTACCCATGAACTGATCAAGTGACAGAAAATCGATAATCAGCTGTTCGTAATGTATCTGTTGATAGGATAATTAACTTGTAAAATACATAAAAGGTAAGTCAAACAAAGGTGTTAATTAATGGTCTCGGGTGAATGACTTCTCTCTGTCAGTTCGTGAATTGTTTTCATATAATTTTAAGAAACTTGTCATTTATTTTAGCATTATCGTTTTAAATGCATCGAAATTTTTAACTCCATTTTCCGTTTTTAAAATGGGACGGAAAAGAAAATTAGTTTTTGAAAGTAATACTCCGGGAAAAGTAATGAAACTGTCCGAATTATGGGGCCATGGCAAGCAGGCCATTGGCAAATACATTTAATTTTATAGAAGCTTTTAGGAGGTGGTCCTCACGAAAGCAGAGGAGAATTTGCTCAGTTTAAAAAAAATAGAACAGTTTTTACAGTCTGTATTTTTACTTACTTGCCTTTTATGGTTATGATAGTAACTTAAACAACAGAGTGTTATATCGTATTTTCTATCTACTTGTCTTTTATGGTTGTAATAGCAACTGAAACATTATTGTGCTATTGTATTTCAAAAAGTACATGTACCTTTATATTGTTTTAACATGTATGCAGTAAGAAAATAAATAAATGATTAATATTTATGTGCGTTTTTAGTGTCACAAATTTTTGAAGTATTTATGGCTCAAAATATTTTAAATTGGTTCAAAAATTTAGTTTTTGGCTCAAGTGTTGGCTCAAAAAAAATTCAACCCAGAGGAAACCCTGCCTGTGGAACACCACAGCTAATGTTTGCTGGGTTGGATTCTGTGCCATTAACATTAGCAATATGGTTGTTGCTAAATATTGTCTTTGTTTCAGTTTAAGTAGACAGGTTTTTATTTCAGATTAAACTTAAGTAGTTTTATTGTGTTTGATAATAAAATATTGCAAATGGCATATTTAGATTTTGTTAATTTTGGTTTGTTTCAAGTACAAATGTATAACAAAGGGAAATAACTCATTTTTTATATCAACTTAAGAAGTTGAAAAATACGATGTCAAACTTTTGTTTTCCTTTGCCACTTTTTTTCAAACACCTTTCCTGGGAAGGCATTGTGAATGATATGAATTTCAAAGTTCAAATTTGTATAATTACCATGAAATCTAATAAAAAAATCGATCGATATACGTAAAAATCTACCGTGTTCTGTACTGAAAAAATTGGTAACGCACGGCAAAATTATGATTCAGAACATGTCTGGGTAAAAAAAAATACTCTTTGATTACACCCCCTACCAACAGAAATCGAGTTTTGGTTAACCCCCCAACCAATAATTTTACATTCATATTTTTCCTACCACCAATAGAAAAATAAACCAAATAAATCAATACATGTTCGCAGACGATACCAAGCTTTATAAGGAAATAGAAAGCCAAAGTGATGAGGAGATCTTACAAGTCGATATCAATAAACTGTTTCAATGGAGTAACAAATGGCTATTAAGATTCCATCCTGATAAATGTAAAGTATTGACATTATCTGGCAAGAAACGAAAAGACAGAACAGTAGATTATACAATGCACACATACAGACCCTGGATCGTATAAGTTTACACTACGCACGAAATGAAAACGAACGAAAAACGCAAACGAACGAACGCTTCACACGAAAAACGCACGATATACGAAACGAACGCACGATACACGAAACAAACGCACGATACACGAAACGAACGCACGATACATGAAACAAACGAACGATACACGAAACGAACGCACGATACACGAATAGTATCGTGTTATTATTTGAATGACTTTTGTGCAAATTGATGTGATTAACTTCTGTAATCTTATATATTTTATAA
>MJUT01061534.1:9101-19636 GCA_002080005.1 Gigantidas platifrons
GGTGTGAGTATTTCCTGTATTATTGTACAGGTAAATAATGCACACACTTTTTAAATAATAATTCGACCAGTAAAATTGACAACAAATATACAAAAATGTAGCATTAAGCGATTTTGGCTATCTTGTTAAATAAAAAACTTCATTTTTGCAAAAAAGCAAAACATTTTATTAAAAAAAAACCAAACAACAAATAGGGGGAGAGGACAAAACGAATAGGCAACATTATGCATCCCGACTTTGGCCATCCTTTCCAACTCCTAAACACTAAATTAGCTTTCCAATCGTTTGTAACTTCCAGCATAGGTATTTAATTGTCTAAATCTTCACTTTTCGCTGTGCAATCTGAATGCTTAATATTTGAACCGATTTGGAAAAAATTTAATAGTAATTTTCACATTTTAATGTTGATTGATTGATTGATTGATTTTTTGTGTTTAACGCCACTTTCAACAATATTTCAGCTATATCATGGCGACCAGTTTTAGTGGTGGAGGAAGCCGGAGTACCCGGAGAGAACCACCGACCATGGGCAAGCAACTGGTAAACTTTATCACTTGCGGTTGCGAGTCGAGTGTACCCTTTTTTGTAAAAGTTACATTAAATAATTCATCTGAATAATATCTTAACTCTCATATTTGATTTCAGATAAATGAATTCACTCATTAACTGAAAAAAAAATGCATTTTAAATGTTATATCAGTACAATATATGATCAGAGACATATTATTTTATATGTTTCTGATATGAACGCGTAAGGGTTATCGAAAGCTAGATCATAATTAATTGCAGAGTTATCGAACCTAATTATGACCGTAATAGTTGCATATGCTAAATTCTCCCCAAGTTTTTTTTAAGTGGGATTCGTGTGGCTCAAACTTTGATTTTCCGCATAGTGTTTTGTAGATGATTGTTTGTACTTTTTCATTTGGCCATTGTATTTATTGTCTGATTGTCTTTGATTTACGGTTTTTGGTTACCCTTTTGGTATCTCCAAACTTTTCTTGTAGAACTCATCTTTCTAAGAGGTTGACGTCTATATAGTAAATATATTGACATAGATAGGGCTAATAACATATGTACTTTATTATTTAATTGTAACACGTTTATTTGTCATTGATTGGATAGTTAAGTTTTATGATCGGAAGAATCAAAATGGCGGAAGACGCGTGATAATTACATGATTGATTACATATTACATAAACGTATTTCACAGCAAATGTATTGATCTGTTATGTTGATAGATAGGAACTATTCGAGAAAAACAGCCACAACAACATGTCAAAAACATGGATGTCGCTGTACGAGATTTCCACGCGAAATATTTGTATCATCCCCAATTGAAAGTTTTGTATAATGTACCTCTGATATACGGATAAATATATATAGATTCTCCTTCAGTTGCCCGTGTATTACGATATTTCTCCACTCAAGAGGGTTAAATTAAAAATTTTAACCACAAGCCGTCAGGCGAGTAGTTGAAATTTTTAATTTAACTCTCGAGAGTGGAGAAATATCGTAACCCACCTTGGCAACTGAAGGAGAATTTGTTTCTCCCATTATTTCACACGAACTTTATTTCAAAAGCCGTCAAACGAGTCAAATGTGGGGAAAGGCACGAGACATTTTAATCCTCTAGAGGATTACATATTTTTCCACCACTGGTTCAGTGGGGTTAACACGACGTCATAATGGGAGAAATATATATATAGAAGTCAATATATGCAAATTGTTCGATGCATATTTATATACATTTGAAATTTGCATTATTTTCGATTCATTCGTCGTTGGCCGCATAACTTACAGCGGCAGATACTTCATACATATTTAGGACAACAACAAATGCAACAATATATAAATTCGCGCTTGTACATTGTTATCAAAACACAAATATGGTGTTTAATTTATATTTTACGTCATTTATGTACTATTCCGTACTGTTGTTTACATATACATCAATACAAAAAATACAGACAAATATCATAAGACCATCTTAGATCAGGTTATGTTCGACCTGCACATTAAGTTAATTAGTGTTATTGAATTAGCATGCGTCCCCGACTTTATAGTTGCTTTGACTAAAACAATTTCTAACATCTGAAATGAAATGGAACACGTGGTTTATTAAGAAAATTGAATTTTGATCTTGGTATTAGTCTAGTTCTGACTAGTTTTTGTGTTACAAGCGTTATTATCAATATTCATACCAGTTATCTACCTGTGGCCCGATTTCACAATTTCAAGGGAGTCGTCATGGTTCTGATCGTATGATAGTCTGATTTTCAACTACCTGTGCAATCAGTGTCTATCAACACTAACGTTGTGAATTCGAATCCCGCTTATGGAGAGGTGTACTCGATACAACATTATGTGATACAGTTTTCCAGGGAGGTGGTTTTCTCCGGTTTTATGCACCAATGAAACTGACCGCCAGGATATAACTGAAATATTGTTGAAAGTGGCGCGAAACACTATTACACCCACCCCCAATTTATATAAACGATATGGCTAATAAAATGCTAAATACTATTAAGATATAAAAAAACCATGTCGGACCACTGATAATATCAACTCATATTTGATTGTTATGCAAGTCCTTGAAAATCTTATATCATAATAGTTGTATCAAGTACACCTCTCTACGAGCGGAAATCAAACTGACAATTATAGCCATGATATGCATTAATTACTTGCTAAGTTTTCATAATTGCATCTGTCATACGTTCGCAGCCATGACCTCCACCTTTCTAACGCATTAATGTTAACAACATGTATAATAAAAAAAGAACCCATCATTTCTCTGCAATTGGAATAGTTTTGCATATAATTGGATTGTCATTGATTGTCCTGTCATTCAATCTTTAATAATATCGTTCTATATTTCAGGTTTAGGAGTGTGTACGTTAGATTTTTCAATGGTGAATCAGTACAAAAGATCCGCTACATATTATATATTCGGAACAACTCTAATTTTACCATGTATAATTACCGCCATTTGTGGATTAGTTGTGTTAATAAATCATTATTCCGGATCTTTACCAGACCATATTCCGTATTTCAAAATAATATACTTTGGAAGTTTGTTAAATTTTGCTGTTTGCCTTCCATATTACGTCATCAATTTTATGAACGGTACAGGAAGTTCAATTCCAAGACATGTTAATTTTATTTCAACCTTTCTTTTCTATAATTCTTCTTTATGTCTGACGGTACCTTATCTAATGTATAGAAGGCCGACGTGTAAGAAATCTCAGAAAAGGGGAAGTTACTCTTCTAGTAATGGAATACAGGAAGATATACAGGTGGACCACGAATGGGCGAACGCGAAAGTGGATTATGTTTGAATCATCACGATATAATGTTATATAATAAAACGGTCTTAAGAAAGAGAATTTTCACCAGTTTTTTTTTTATTTAGCTATTTATAGTTTAGCTTTTTGACCTTCAAATTCTCTATTATTGGATCATGTGTTTGTAATGCAATTTTTAACAATATGAAAGGAAAGTTCATACAGTTATGAGCAACAATTTCACCAATATCAATAAAACATACAATTAAATATCACATTAACGCAGTAAACACAATAAGACAAAGACCTCGACATGTAACGTTAAAATCCAATCCATGTCGTGGCCCGGGGCCATACCTCGCCCCTTGACAACTGGATATTCAACGACAATACATATATAAACGACCAAACAACACCTTCCGTTTTACGTCCACTCCAAAAGACCACATAATAAAGCATTAAATAAGAAAATGAATGACAATATAAAACTGGACAGAACAACATTAGTGTGTATATAATCTATGTCAGATTAACCGGAGTAAAGTATTGGATTGTACAAGTAACACAGATTTTGATAATCCCATGTCTGTATTTAGCATCTTAGTTGGGGTTCGACACTAGGAAATAGGAATAGTAAATGCGTGTCTGGTGGCCATGATATAGCTGACAATTGCAAACTGCAGCGATAAAACCAAATACACCCCCACCCTAAAAATTCCCTAATGCCTCTTAATTTTCTTATGCGTGATTAGTAGGCGAGTATTTATTTAGGTTTGTGTTTTGTACCATTTTGTGATATTAAGTCATTATTAGAACGTCTTGGTAGTAACAATGCTCATGGTAGATCATTGGGTAGATCTCAAAAGTCTTGGAATTGATATTTGTTGCTTCTCTGTTAAATGCACTTCGCTTAATAGTAAGCACAAGGACTTGCTGGCTCCGTGTCGAGACACTATTTCCGAGTGGAGGGACATGTCTACCCGTGGACTATTGTGTCGTTGAACTATTACTATAAAACATTGTGCTAGGCTATGCTGGTTTAACAGAAATCAGACATCGTCATCTGACACGCTTCTCTGACGTCACACCATTGTTGAGACCGTTGATTATGTTTTAGAATCCTTTTTTTCTTTTCTTTCGGTATTTGAACTTTAACTCCTTACTATTTTACTGGACATTCCATGTCTATTTTTAGTCTTAAAACTACTTTGATCACAATATTATACTACATATTCTAACATGACCTCCTTCTTTCTCTTTGTTAACAAACGAGAGTTATCCATCGGTATAATCTCATTAGCACATGCGCCAGTGTATGTGCCCGACTTTTCCATTGGCAGCATACATTGTAACCCGGATAATGCCGATAGAGTGCGCAGTATTATTTGAGTTACATAAATTGTGTGCGACATTTTCCGCAAGCGTAAATATAAATTACCGTCTTCCAATCAAAGTATACTACCGTATTTGTACTCTTAGACATATCAGAATCGAAATAAATAATGAAAGCCAGAATGTGATTTTAATTTTAACATGGATTGGCGGATATTAGGAAATTTTATCCCTCAATTCTGGCTCGGGATAAAATACTAATATCTGCCAATCCATGTTAAAACTCCCAACACATTCTGGCTTCCATGATTTATTTCTTAACTTATCATAGTAAAACACATATCTCACTTGTCCCTTTACTGATGTATCGCGGCGTGTAATGAATATTTAATGATACGATAAATACGGGTTTTGACCCTTATTGACCAATTTGATTACTCGTCGCAAACAAAGCATTCTAATTTAAATTATAACGTTTTCATAGTCTCATAATCGCCATTTGCATTGGACAGTAAAGGTCATGACATAGGTCAATCGCATGTGATCCGCAAAGGAGTTTCTTCAGATCACGATTGCAGGATCCCGTTAATTCTGTTTAAGATTCGACAGTTGGGATGTGTTTTCGATGCATACAACACATTTCTATTTTCTGCATAATGTGGGTACCGACTATAACTACAAGTCATCTTATCGCTGTTTACTAAACAATGGCGAACATTGTCTCTTTCAGCTATTCCTCTAATCAGTATTAAATTGGAGAGTTTTACACCTACACTTTTCCTATAATATCCACTGTGTATCTCTAACACCCATTCTCCCTTCTACAAGATATAAACAAATTTCAGCCACTCAACCTAAAAGCAATAACTAATATTAAAATACTACCAAATATATCTATGTTTAAGTTGTTGGAGGTATTGTTAGATGTTTAATAAAATTCACAATGACATGGCAGCAAGTATATATGTAATCTGTGTCATATATATTGTTTCACGCCAAAAGCAAGGATTTGTACTTTCAATTAATTAATAAGTCAGACGCTATTACGGGACTTATTATCATACCATTCTAAGACTCTTATACAATGATAAGATTATTATTGCCATGACGACAGAAAATGAACATGATTATTTCCATTTATTAACAACATATTGTCATTGTCACATGCTACATAAAAAAATGTATATACCGCATCGGTGGTGTAACGGTTAGCGTGATTTCATCAAAAGCGGTATATCGCGGGTTTGAGACCTGGTCCGGTAAAACCAAAGACTATAAAATTGGCATTTGCTGCTTCTCCACTAAGCACGCAGCATTAAAGACTAAGAGTAAAGACTTGGTGGATCAGAATCTGGATAATTTATCCGACTCGTGCAGCCTGTTATTTTATTGAGCTAACACTTTGAAGATCCAACTCAGCTTGTTGGTTTAGTACCAAGCTGACATCATCCGAATGTAATTTGTTCTTGCAATGATGTATCTGCAAACATTGCTCATTTGGAGTTGAGCAACAATCACTCACTCACTCGCATGTTTGTTTCAGTATTAAATGCAGTCTCTGATATAATGTATTTACATAACATTATTAGACATACTGTATTTAGAGCCATATAATTCCAATTTAGCTTTAATATTGCCATATCGTTGGACGAAAATGCAAACGTTTTGAAATTAACACATCAATAATTACATTCTGCTTAGGTTTATTCGTACGCCCTTCTGTTACATTTTCGAATTATCTTTTTTTAAATAGAAATATGTCTGTTTTGAAATCAACAGAATAAGATATGTCATGGAAACCATTGAGAAATACAAGACAAAAAGATGTGTAAATGCAGTTGGTCAAGTCAGCCTAAATGTGGAAATTTGCGGTAACAGAGACGTCATAACACGAGTAGTTTTCTACAACGTTAGAACATTGTGCCATGCAGCGGACTAGTAATGAATATTTCAATGAAAATGTGAGTGAGTGAGTGAAGATTTCCTAACACCAAAGGAACAATTTATCAGCTATATCATGGCGAGAGCAAATAATACTTCAATGAGACGATGACAATGTGCGTTTGTAGAAGATCAACACGCTTAGGTGCATTTTTACAGTACTAGCTCACCAAAAACAACAGTCCATGAACAGCAAAACATGTGGCTCTACTTAAGCGTAATATCCGATTCCGAGCCAAGCATACCTTGATCTTTCTCTTTAATACTCCGTATTTCACAGAGAAGCAGCAAGAACCATATCAATAATCTGGTTTGACCCGATCGGGCTCAAACCCACGATCTGTCATAATCGGAGCGAGCAAGAGAACCATTACGCCACCGACGTGGTTCTTCTCAATAGGAGCTGTTACAAGTTTGCATGACGTCAATGATCGGGATTTTGGTATTTAACGCCACTTTCAACAATATGTCAGTTAAATAGTGGCGGTCAGTTTTATTGGTGGAGGAAACCGAAGTACCCGGAGAAAACCACCGCATGTTACTGACACACTTTATCGCATAATGTTGTATCTAGTACACCTCTCCTGGGTTGATTCGAACTCACAATGTTAATGGTGATATGCACTGAAAGCATGACATCAAAGTACAACGGCAATATTTCTTGAAGCATGATTTGTTTGAAGGATTCGCCATTATTATACTGTAAATAAGTTTGAAATACCATCATTGTGAAGAATTCTCCGAAGTGCAGCTATAGGAATCACTGTATATGCCTCGTATAGAAACCTCATAGATGAGTCTTAGCTTTACAAAATAAGTGATGTACAATACCTGGGAGATAGCTCATCATAAACAAATATACTTAGTGATGAGTGTATAAACAATTAAATATCCTAGATGTGGCTTCTACTTCCTACTTAATTGAAAGACGTCGGGGGGTTAATAATACTTAGTGATGAGTGTATAAACAATTAAATATCCTAGATGTGGCTTCTACGTCCTACTTAATTGAAAGACGTCGGGGGGGTTAATAATACTTAGTGATGACTGTATAAACAATTAAATATCCTAGATGTGGCTTCTACTTCCTACTTAATTGAAAGACGTCGGGGGGTTAATAATGTACGTGGGAGCAATTAACTTTCTTGATATTATGAACAGTTGTGTTATACGTACAATCTACATAATTACAATAAACATTAGAGAAACCCGAATGGGTAATCAAGGATGGAAAATCAAGAGGCATAGGCAACACTGGCCACAAATCAAAGACCGGAGCCATACAAAGACAGAAACCAAAGAAAAACATAGCATAACTAAAATAAGAAACAAAATACCTCACTGTTGTTTAGTTATTTTATTTAAGTATCTTCGTTTTATTTATGTTTGACATTCACAATTCTTAAAAAATGTAATTTATTTAAACTAATGCATTGGTAACATGACAAGAAGGTAGATATCCCTTTGAGGCACTTTCGTGTACTTACTCGCAAAGACTTTTTAACCATGAGAGTACATGATTTTCCATAAACGCGTCGTGCACTTTAAATTAGATATCTACGTTTCTATTAAAGATGGCAGTTACGTTTCAGAATGTCGTGTACCAATCATCACCATCCTCCATTGAGTAGGAAGTGACATATAAATCTAAAGATGATAATTTACACAGGTCAAAGATTGCAATGAACAAAGAGCAATATACATTTGTATTGGAATCACTCAAGTTTTACATAGCTACAATGTATATATATACCACTGTGTACATGGTTAAGGTTTATGCTTAAGGTTAGGGTGTTTAACACCACTTTCAACTTTATCACATAATGTTGTATCGAGTACATCATGAACGGGATTCGAACTCTCAACGTTAGTGGTGATAGGCAATGATTGCATAAGTAGTTGTAAATCCAAATACCTTACGAGCATCATGGCCCTTTAAGCGTACACACGGTGGGACTAATTTAAACTGGCATCGATACATGTACCATACTTTATTGTACTACAATATATTTATTAACATCCATATACTTTCTTACTATATGTCGTTTATCTTATTGTTATCCTCAAGTTTGTTTGTTCGTCAAGTACGTTACTTATGTAAACACTTACAAGACCGCATTATTTCACTAGGAGCAAGGCTTGGGTCCATAAAACTAGTTTGACCTCCGCCTTTTTATGGATATAATACATTAATACATTAAGTATATACGCAATGGAAATATTTACCAGTTCTTTTTCTATGTCTTGCTTTAAAAGGTTATTCAAGAAATGCGACGTGCTGAGGGAAAACAAGTTATCGAGGGTGGACAACTTGATGTTCACATCATATGAAGACAATCACTGTTTTAGTATACCGAATAGCAACGCATAAATTTCAAATTCAATACGCACGACATGTTTCTGGAATAACAGCTCAATGTCAAAAGATTGGAAAGACAAAAAAATAAAAAGGAAAAAAAGATGTTTAAAACTTGAATATTTGTTTGTAGAAGACAACAAAATAGTTTCCGGTTTTAGAAAACAGACTAAAAATGGATTTTCATCATACTTCCGATTGTCCGGCTGACAAACGGTTGTAGACCGAGCGACAACCTATTATCTCACTCTACATTATATATGTACTGGTTATTTCCCTCGTCAACAAATTATGCATAAAACATTCAAATTGTCGTATTACTTTTTCATAGTAAAAATATGTACGGTATAATAACTACATTCACTCAATACAATTTAATTAACGATATACATTGTGAATTATATCTTAATAACATTGTATATCTTTCCAGCAATTAGCTTTCCGCAATTCGATGTATAAAGACATATAAGAGAGCCACGACTTTGTATATTTGAAAACAGTACACGCATTTATCACTATAGAATTATATGTTAGACCTATATCGTAATAGTTTTTCCTTTGTTGATATCCGTGACAAATATTTCTGAAAAAGATATTGGAAATGAAAATAAACGGATTATTAATTATTATCAAAGAAATGTAATTAAATTAATTGGTATCCAGAAAGTAATACGTGACAGATGCCGACTGTGTCGTGTCACTATTGTACAAGGGAAATTGTCTGTCAAGTGATCAAAAGTGGCGTCACACTGCACAATATGTTCTACTCAGTCTTAGGGTCACATGTTCAGGAAAAGATTGAAGACAACAAAGAGGTAATCAGAACCTCTTGCAGAAGCTGTATATCGGATATGGAGACACTACAATGGCTAAACGGGACAAAAAGACTAATAAATATCTACAAACCACAACACCTAAACTAAAGATTGTGTAGAAAAAAGCCAAATAAAACAGGAGATGCACTAGGGTGTTCCGGAATGGTAAGCAGTCGTAGCTCCACTAGTGGCACTTGTGTTATCATTCCAACAATCCGGTGAGCAAGAAAAATTGAACATATCCGTCTTCACACGACTTTTCGTAGAGTTTAAACAAATCATTATGGCGACCGTAAAACTTTTGTGATAACTTCAACTTTACCACAAGAAAACTTTGGTTCAGTACTTTCTTTGTTATATCTTAATGCCTCATTGACTATCAAATTATATGTGAAAAATCATGTGTATCTCGAAAGGAAAAGACAAGTTTTAAGATACCAACGGGGTAATCAGAAACTGGATATCGACGAAGGACATATAATATAATGACTAAAAGAAAAAGGACAGACACTGATCTGTAAAAGTCTACAGAGAAAACTAATGATTGAGCAACGCGAACCTCTTGTAGCTCTTGCTAGTATAATGACACCCGTCCCGTTACTCTAGTTTCAAACCGGTGATAAGTCATGAATGAGGGATAGACAGTGTTGTGTTTATGACAAATGGAACATATCCGTGGTTATTTGTGACACAGATATTCCAAACCGGTTCACCAAGAAACAGTGGCGACCTAAAAAAAAAGTGATGACCTAAACTTAACTACTAGGAACCTTTGGGTCAGTAGCTTCCTTATTAGCAGCAAAC
>MJUT01061535.1:0-26794 GCA_002080005.1 Gigantidas platifrons
AACTTGTGAATGTTCATTGTACTATAAATTTCTACTGATTTTTTGCAAGCTTCAGATATCTACATATTGTTAGAAAATTCTAGTCATTTGTTTCTTTTCATTGTTCTTGCATGGAATGGCTTCCATCTTACCAGTCGTAAGAGAAATAAATTGTGTAATAAAACGTATCATTTTTAGGATCAAATCGGGAATATTGAAGTTGTCTATTGGCTTCTAACAACATTTTTATTTAATTTCCCCCATTAGATTTAGATTATGCAATTCTTTTTATATGAGCGTGGAGTGCGGAAGATTGTGGATTCACTCCCCTAACGGGTTAAACTAAGGTCTATTAAGTTGGTATTTGTTGCTTCTTCACTAAGCACGCAGCATTAAGGAGAAGGATCAAACACTGCTTGGCGAGGAATCAGGATAATGTGTCTAGTGGGGCGATATGTCTATCTGTGAATCATGATAATGTGTCTAGTGGGGCGATATGTCTATCTGTGAATCATGATAATGTGTCCGAGTGGGGCGACATGTCTATCCACGGAAGGTTGTTTCAGTGAGCTAGCACTATAAACATACATCTAAGCGTGTTGGTCTAGTACAAAGCGGACCACATCATCATCTCATTTAAAAGTAACTTTTTTTCGCCATACTATAGCTGAAAAATTGCTGAGTTGGCAGTGAGGGCCGCTTAAGAAAGAAACTTTAGAACAAAAGAAATGATTACAATTTTCTCATTCTGCACTTTCCATTTATATGTAGCAACATTCGAGCAACACCTGTATATGGAGTATATATCTCTCAGTTGATACGATATTCCAAAGCTTGTGGTTCCTATCAGGATTTCCTTGATAGATGGCTGCTGCTAACAAGAAAGCTACTGAACCAAGGGTTCTTCTTGGTTAAGTTGAAGTCATCACTTCGAAAGTGTTACGGTCGCCACCATGACTTGTTTGACCGTTATGGAATATCTGTGTCACAAATGACCACCGTGATGTTCCACTTGTCGTAAACACTTCCCGATCCTTTCCCCATTCATGACTTATCAACGGGTTTGTAACTAGATTAATACGATATGTGTCACTAGTGGAGCAGGAACTGCCTACACTTCCGGAGTACCTTAGTGGGGCTCGTGTTACTCCATCTTTAGTTTTATATGTATGTTTTGTTGATCGTTGTTTGTTCTTTTGTCTTTTTTCTTTTGGTCATTGTTTTGTCTGTTCTTCGATATACGGATTTTGATTACGCCTTTGGTATCTTCAAACTCTACTTGGCATTACACAATACTCACTCACTCATTTATTATATGAATACATATTCATGCTTAATTGGTCGTAAAGTCAGCAAGTTATTTTCTTCTGACCATTATCTGGTGTCAAATGTGTCTTTCATATGGGAGCTATGATCAGTGGTATCTTTTCACTCTACTCTGGTATAATAAACAAACAATGAATGGTTTCAGAATGCAAATCTATTTATTGAAAAAAGGGAAAGTTAAAACATAGATTGAAATGAACAGTTCTCAAAGAAGCAATATTTGCCACAGAACACCAGCCATTTTATTACACATCAGGTACATCACAATGTGTTTTTATACATACATGACAAAACAAATGTTCACAGATTTCCTTTTACAAAAGATTTACTGGTCAATTCAAACAGAGCTTGTAGAGCTCAAACTTTACAAACAGAGATGATAAGTCTACAGATATTAATCAGAACAACAAGAACATTTATTTACCCCTAATATGGTGGAAACAAATTTTCCAAACTTAATGATATTTTATGTTACTACAAAGAGACTTTTCATGTTCTAGTTAAAATTTTTACTTTGTTTTACTTGGTAGTGTTCATATATGTTATGTTTTAGTTTCGACAGGCTAAAGCATTTTGAATTTGTATGTTGCTTCTTTTTTTTCTCTCATAAAAATGTATATTTGCATAAAGTTGTCTTTGATCCAATAAAGTTGAATAAACATAATTTCATAATTGCTACTATAATAATCTCAAACAATAAGGTTTTTGTTCTTTTCCAATGCTGTCTTCTAGATCTGCACTGCATACACTCCTTGGAGATTCTTCTGATCTTCTTCTTTTTTTTTTGAATTTATAATTTTGAACACATTTTGTCCATGGTGTTTTCAAAAACCACTTAGACTAACTTGGACATAAATTCTCCCAAAAAAATCCTACCCCTCCCCACCCCCAGTTGTAAAATGGTTTGGTGCCTTAGATAAGTATATTCAAGAAAATGAATACTTCGTGTGTCAGAAATAAGAAGTGCGTATATTTATATTAAACTATAATAAATAAATAAAAATGTAATAAGTGGACTTATAGAATGGCAATATTAGATACAACTGCTACAGTGTAAGATGTGAAGACATCTACGTAGAGGAGAAAAGGTCGTCGTATTATTCTGAAATAATGAAAATATATTACATCTTATGTTGGTGTTGTCCCTGCGTTTACATCACATATTGTAATTTTAGTAAATTAATTGCATACTATGACCCATATTATAAGACAATCCATTCTGCAAAAAAAAAATGCCCTTAATATCAGGAGGGAACTAGTACATTGTCCCCTCAACAGTGCATCTGAAATCTGGTTTGAAAATGAGTTGCTTTTTTGTGTGAAGGCCTTATAAAAGGTAGACACCTGTATAATGAATTTGTTTACCGTTTTGAAATTATAGTTATTATTACTTGTTTCCCTATTGTTTTCAAATATATTAATTATTTAACGGTTAGTGTTAAGGTTATGGTGTTTAATGCCACTTTCAACAATATTTCAGTGTTATCGTGGCAGTCAATTTTATTGGTGGTGGAAACTGGAGAAAACCACCGACCTGCTGCAAGTCATTGACAAACTTTATCACATAATGTTGTATAGAATAAACCTCGCCATTAGCTGTATTCGAATTGACAACTTTAGTTCTGATATGTAGTTGTAAATCCAACTACCATACGACCTCGACGGCCCTTGTTTAGTATTTAAGCATAATATATATTCATAATAGCTCATACATAATAGAATCACAACCATCACGTAAAGGTAGAATAATGAAATAACCACTGATGTTGTGGGTTCGAATCCCGCTCAGCCGAGGTGCACTCGATACAGCATTATGTGATAACGTTTTTCAGTGACTTGCGGCAGGTCAGTTGTTTTAAGCAGGAACCGTTTGATCTTCAGGACGAACAAAGTTTACTCTGGGTTTTAGTTGTGTTCCTGTTACTCAACCTTTGGTTTTTAGTTGTGTTCCTGTTGCTCAACCTTTGGTTTTTAGTTGTGTTCCTGTTACTCAACCTTTGGTTTTAAGTTGTGTTCCTGTTACTCAACCTTTGGTTTTTAGTTGTGTTCCTGTTGCTCAACCTTTGGTTTTTAGTTGTGTTCCTGTTACTCAACCTTCGGTTTTTAGTTGTGTTCCTGTTACTCAACCTTTGGTTTTTAGTTGTGTTCCTGTTACTCAACCTCTGGTTTTCTATGTATTTTTTTGTCTTTTTGTTCTGTTTGTTTTAGCCATTGCATTGCTGTAAAGATCTAATATAAGAGATAATGAATTCCAAAGGAACATAAGGTTATATCCAAATAGTTGTAACTTCCTTTTTATAAAACTGACTGGCTAAATTTACAGGTCATTCGTTTTTACCAAAATGCATCAGGTTTTGGCATAAGTGTGAGATTGCAGAAACAATATAGAATAAAAGAAATGTGTTCACACCTAATGACAGCTTAATGATATACTTAAAGCAAATATTGAGTAATTGCATCACACTGTATTTGCTGTAAAACGTTTCGAAAAGAGAGGACCCTGTTTAACAAGGCCTATACATTAAGTACTTGTCTAGAAGAGTCCTCTGTTATTCCAAAATAGTAGTACATTAATTTTTTACAAAGCATAATAATTTATGTTTCTTAACATCTGTCCAAGGCATTTTAACCTCACTTTCAAAAGGGTCAGTTTCATTGGTGGATGCAACTAGTGTACCAAGAGAAAAAAAACGACATGACACAAGTAAAGACAAACTTTGATTACATAAAGTGCTATCAAGTACAGTTCGCCACAGGCAGGAAAGAAGCCCAACACTTTAGAGATGACAGACGCGTATTGCATATGTCGATGTAAATAAACATTAGAGAACACCGAAGGGCAATCAAAAATTGGTAATCCAGATAAACTGGCAACATTGAGTACACAAGACGACGAAAAACAAAGCAAAGACACAACATAATATATGGTGGACAACACTATGCAAAAGCTAACAAAAATAACGTAAATAAGACATGTGTCACCCTACAAACAACAGGCGGTAAAGACGAACCGAACATCGCGGAAATCGTAACGGACATCACAAGACGGAACTCAGGACGTAAAGACACATAATAGGGCAACACGAACCCCAAGCTACAATACGTTCGCGGCCTCGACGGATCCACATACGATTTCAGTATTTGTAGTGCACAACACCCTCGATATAATTTACAGCACTTGTTAAACACATGTGTTCCGATGCACCCTCATACTTACTGAAAAGTTCAATTTGTTCTCATCTGACAAAAGCACCACTAGTTATTTGCCCTCCCGAGGAAAACTCGGGGTAGAGAAAAGTACATTTTTCCAGTCGTGGGTGGAAAGATGTTTCCGTCGACTGTAAGAGACAAATCAAATGCACAACTCTCCCTTGTTTTAACCATATTTAATTGATAAATGATATATAAACTTTCACTATAATACAATGGAACATATGACTCAGAAACAGGAGTAACTCTTATAGTAATCCGTTACCTAAAAAACATATGCAAATTTGAAAATAGAATAAATATATATTAATTAATTTAACATTGTGTAAATAGAACTTATGCTCGACCTTAGAGCTAGATGTCAGTTAGTGCTACATGAGCAATAACTTGTTGTGCGTAGACGTTGCCTCCCGTTACAAGGCAACATTAATATTGACACATGTTCATCATATCCTCTGTTTCCTTTTGGTACTCTAAACCTGGATTTCCATCGTTATGTGCCATTTTTTATGTTCAATAAGTTGAGGTGAGATGTGGCTGTTCGTTTGTTGACATTGGTGGAATGGTTGACCATCACTGTTTAAACTTTCTTTTCATAATGCCACACATTTGTACTCTTTCTTTTACCAACAAGATTATTTGTTTGTAAACTTGCTCTGGATTAGCCGCGTGGAAAAGAGACACATGCAGCATGCTTTGTTTATGAACGTGACACATTAATCTTCATGATCCTCTTTTCTCTATTAATAGATCACCAATTAACGTCAATTTTGTATAAATTTCGAGGCAGATGCATGTACCAAAATTAAATGATGGAATGAAAGAATCAGCTTGTCATCGAATAGCAACCATTGGTTCCTATCAGGATTTCCTTGATAGAGGGTTTCTGCTAAGAAGGAAGCTACTGAATCCAAGGGTTCCTCTTGGTTAAATTGAAAGCATCACTTCGAAAGTTTTACGGTCGTCACAATGACTTGGTTGACCGCTATGGAATATATGTGTCACAAATGACCATTCATGACTTATCACCGGCTTTGTAACTAGATTAATACGACGGGTGCCTCCAGTGGAGCAGGAACTGCTTTCCCTTCCGGAGCACCTGAGTTCACCCCCTGGTTTTAGTGGGGTTCATTTTACTCAATCTTTAGTTTTATGTGTAGTGTTTTGTAGATCGTTGTTTGTCCTTTTTTTACTTTTTCCTTTGACCATTGTGTTGTTTGTTCTTCTTCGATTTACGGATTCTGATTACCTCCCTTTGGTATCTTCAAACTCTTCTTACGAGTCATACGCATTAAATTAGACATACACGTTGTTGTTACTATCACTGGGTCGATACCCTTTGCTGGTGGATTATTAGTTTCTAAAGATATCATCCACTCCGACCAGTAGTCAATGCTGGCATAGGTGATCACATGTTTGAAATTGGGAGTTCCTAATTAGCCTAATTATTAATAATGCATGCAAAAGTAAGATCAATCTCCCTCGCGTATGTCAAATCTTAGTCTATTTTTGTCATGCTGTTTAGACCTTTGGTTTCCCAAGATAGGTGTTCATTAACGTAATTATTTGTCATATTTATTGTAATACTGTAATTAAAGATTCTTTTGCATTTAATTTCATTCTGAATTTCCAATACCCGACAACTATCAAATAGATAAAATAGATACCCCCGTAAACCTCGTTGCATAGAAATAGTAAATAGTTTTACCGTAGTGTTGAGAATGACGTACTGCATAAATTGAAAGGAACAATTCACAGAAGTTCAGAAATAAACAACAGTTTGCTGGGAGTTGTCAATATCACTTTTTCCTGAACACAAATTTAGCGGTTAGTTTATGGTGTTTAACGCCACTTTCAACAATATTTCAGCTATATCGTGGCGGCGAGCTTAATTGGTGGAGGAAAACGAAGTACCTGGAGAAAACCACCGACCTGTCGCAAATCACTGACCAACTTTATCACATAATGTAGCATCGCCATGAACGGAGTTCACAGTCACAGCGTTAGTCGTGATATACACTGATTGCACAGATAGTTGTAAATCCAACTACCATACGATCGCTCCTTTTTGGGGTATACTTCAAGTATCTGGTATATTCACTGATTACTAATGCCCCAGTGGCATCACTGGCTCGGAATATAACATGTTTAAATGCAATATTGATCAACAAAAATAATATTCCTTATATGCAAGTATGTGCTGATGTGAATTAAATTCAGTGTAAATAAGTGCACGTAAGAAAATGGATAGCGAAGTAGATGAGGTAATGGATCACACTGCAGTTATTGTTATTCAAATGCAAATTCTCCATATATGTAAGGTAATCCGTAGCCATGCATACGATTTCCTGCAACTGACAAAGTACATGTTTCAAAAATCTTAAATATGTTATGTCAGTGGAAAAAAAATCCCTTTCGTTCATAGTTTATTTAAAAACCTTTCAACAAAATATATGACAAGCATTTAAATCAAATACCTGTATATGCACTCTTTAAAAAAATAAATAAATAAAACGTAGATATCAAACTTAGTGCGCACGACACGTTTCTGGAATAACTTACATTAGGTATAGGCTCAAAATCAATAATTTTAAAATTTTAGGAGCAATAAAACCAAAGGGCATAAACAAATATAGCCTTATGTGACGCATGCCTGAGGGAGTAGAACATAGGATAGCTAAAATGATGGAGGAGAACCTTAGTTTTATTAATAATTACATTATTTAGGAACTGTATATGTCAGTAGTAAATACTGCAATGAGAACAATATAATGTTTGGGTTCAATATGGTTCTACATGAATATCTATTAAATGTAATAATCTTTATATCAAAGTTGTCTATTTGCAAGACAAGAAACAAAGTTAAATGTGATAAAATTCAATCAATCAAAATGTATTTTGTTGTATATGGAAGCAAACTTTAAAGTAGACATTTTGTTAAAGGTCAATTATAATGATACAATAGATAAGACCATAATATTGACAATTATCTCCTTGATTAGTAATTAGTTATAATACATGAGCACAAATACCTTTACTTTAAGGACGTGCGACTGTATAATATGCAATGCTTTATTTCCTTAAACATTTAAATTTTATCAGTATATATAAACACAACATACATTCAAAAATGATATAGCATACAACACATCATATACGTCAGAAATAAATGTTAACATTGATATGTTAAAAACATACATTATACAGCATTGGTCTTTTTATCTTAATATAAACCTCCCTAAATTACAAAGCTCTTTTTGCTTTCCACCGAATGTACCTGTACATGTATCAATTTAAATGGCGAAGGCCTAGGTCAAACATAACAGGTATACTTCTCTGTAATTCAAAATGTAATTCGAAGAATCACCAAGAATACGATGAAGATCTTGTTTGGCTTGGTCATACAAGCATTGCCTAACAACATATGAAAAGGATTTATCAAATTCAAATAGCCAGTGGTTGTACCACAAATCATTCATAGCTAAATTAAACATTAAATGTCTTATCCAAATGATAAGCAATTTACAAATTATTTATCATTCAGCACCAATTCATTATACGAAGAGTTTAAAGATACGAAAGGGATAATCAGAATCCGGATATCGAAGAAGGAAAGACAACACAATGGCCAAATAAAGGACACACAACGATCTACAACACTAAAGATCGAGTAACACGAAACCCACTAAAACGGAAAGCAGGTCCACCAGTGGCACCAACCGTGTTAATCATGAAAGGGAAAAGAAGGACTGTGTGCGACTACGACAAATGGGTCATACTCAGAAAATAGGTTACGGTTAACCAATTTATCACAATCCGTCCTTACCCTAGTTATAACTTATCAATGGGTTTGTAACAAGTGGAACAGAAACTGCTTACCGGTCTTAGCGGAGGTCGTCTTGGTTGATATTTATTGTTCTGTTTGTAGATCATATTTTGTCCTTTTGATCATTGCATTGTCCGTCCTTTTTCAATTAACGAAAAGAGACATTCTTCGGCTGAGTAGCTACATTGCTAGGAACAACTCTATCAATGAAATCTAATAGGAATCACAAACTCTGGAGTATTGTATCACCTGAGAGAGATATAATCCATATGTATATGCTACTGTAATGGTGCTATATATAAAAGGAAACTGAAATCATGTCTTCCTGAAAACTTCGTCCTATACCGACATTGACTTTCAATTTATGGGCATCGGTCAGGGCAGTAAATCAAACCTTGTTCTATCTGGTGGAGTAAGAACGGCTTACCCTTCCGGAGCACATGCGATTTCCCCCTGTTTTGATAGGGGCTTGTGTTTCTCAATCTTTAGTTGTCTTTGTATTGTTTTCTTTGCTGTTTGAATCCTTTGTAACTTTTTTGTTATTGTATTATCTGTCCTTCGAGTTAAGAAGCCTTACTGATTATCCATTGATATTATCAATATTTTCTTGATAATGCCGTCTCATACAGCATTTTTTTAGAGCCACATTAGATTTGTACAAAATAAGATTGTATCTAGCGTATCTAATTTGATGGATAGCTATGGAACCATAACTTTTATGATTTTATTTGTTACCACAGATTTACGGATCTGGGTCATCGAACAAACTACGGAATATCGAATCAACCGAGAGAGATTTACTCTATATGTATATGCTACTGTAATAGCACCAGATATAAAAGGAAACTGAACTCAGGTCTTCCGGATAACTTCGTCCTATATCGACATTGACTGTCAATTTATGGGCATATGTCAAGGTATTAAAGCAAACCTTGATCTATCTGTTGTAACTTTTATATCAATTTCAATGTCATATTCATACTCGTCAATATATGTAGTGAAAGAGCATCTTCTATATAGCGGAACATGAAATAAAAAACATTGTTAGCTTGTGTTCGTTTGTCTTGTGAAGTCTGCACAATACGAATAAAGAAGGAAGTCGATGAGAAGAGGTGTACAGTTGGTACCAATAGGAATGCCGATTATCTACTGAAAAATATGGCCATCAAACAGAACAAATGTTATCAATCAAAAACTCGAGCAAGAGTTCTTAGTGATTAAATTGCAGTCATTACGAAAGTATTAGACTTGGTTTACAGTTACAAAATATATGTGACATAGATATCCATCGTTTGTCGTAGTCATAATTATCAGATTTTTAACAAGAGTAACAAGGCGGAAGCCACTAGTGGAGCTGGAACTGCTTGTCCTTCCGGAGCACACGGGTTTACCCCCTGTTTTGAGTGGGGTTTGTGTGTTTATCAATCTTTAGTTGTCTTTATATTATTATCTTGCATTACTGTTTGAATCCTTTGTAACTTTTTGTCATTGTATTATCTGTTTTCGATTTAAGAAGCCTTATTGATTACCTCTTTGCTATTATCAATATTTTCTTGATAATGTCAGTCTCATACAACTTTTTGTTAGAGCCACATTAGATTTGTATAAAATACGATTGTTTCTAAAGTATCTAATTTGATGGATAGCTATGAAACGTAACATTTATGATTTTGTGTTACCATAGAGTTACGGATCTGGCTAAGATCGGAATTGTCCTTTTTTAACTTGAGTCGCAAGTTGTGTTAACAATTATACTGTGTTACGGTTGAGTTTAGTTATAAAACTGATATAAAAATCCTTTCGTTAAATTATTTTTTACATTCTTCCATATTTATATTTACCACTCTAAATGCAATAAATATATATTGTTCTAATCTCCGCATTTATTGTCCATTCATATTTTTTCGAGGTCTCGTGCATCAAATGAGAAATTCACAATTAAGATCGGGTAATTTTGCAAAACCCAATATGTACAGTCAAACATGTCTTATAAGACCTTTTAAGTGAACATTGAAATACAGTCACATAAGACAGGTGGTCACTAAATACAGGTGGTCACCCAATACAGGTTTAATTAGTATGACATTCACTGTGACAAGAAATTAAAATAAAGGTCAGATATAACAATTTATTGCTTAAAAGCTTGTTTGACTGTAGTTTATGTATAAGCGTATGCAGTGTGTAGCGAGTTCGAAAAATTGATTCTATATTTCTAGTTTCCTCGTTAAGACAGCAGAATATTAAGACGAAGTAAATAAGAACTACCATCATAGCTGCGGTTCTCAAGCCACTTGATGGAATGTCAATACTCTATACACCTTGATATATTTATATATGCATAGTTCACATCGAGTGCGAATTGTGTAAATGGAGACATTATGCATCGAGCATTGGAGAGTTTATTTTGATATTTAATTTTAACTCGCTTGGATCACAGGCGCTCGGCTCTATTTACATATTCATGTTCAATAAAATGTCTTTATCATTTCGTCTCTTTATCCTTTATTTATCGCGTTCCTGTTCATATATTCATACAATCTGATGGTAACAACAACTTTATATACCTTTAGCTCCGACATGTCAGTTGTTGTTACAATAAGATTGCATAGTTTTGCAGACACGAACACGATAAATAAATGATAAAGAGACGAAATGATAAAGACATTAGTATTGAAAATAATATGTAAACAGAAAGTTAAAGAAAAAAGGCAGGGGTGGTAATTCCGTGCCACGAGCGCATGTGACTTCGATAGCCATCAATGCACGGCCACACAAATTGTGAAATAATTTCTCTTACGGCTTACAAAGAAAAAAGATTATAAAAAGCGTTAATTTTATACGAGAATAAATAAAAACGAACAAATAAAAAAAAACTATAAAAAGCAAACAATCAAACAAACGAACAAGCAAAAACAAAAACAAAAACGAAAATAAAAACTGAAGATAAAAAAAAAAATTGAAAATAAATAAATAAAAAAAAAGAATAAAAAAAAGAAAAATAAAGACGGAAAGAAAGAAAATTAATGATTGAATTTAAAACAAACGCTATTTAATGTTAATCACTACGGAAAGTTTGTATAATGCAAAAGTGTTGTCTACATTCTTAGCATTTCTTTAGCTAATGCTCTAAATTATACTTTATATAAGTGTTGCATACAAACTGAAATTGATACAGTTGTGTTAATTACTATGGTCACAGCCTGTCCAATTGGATTATGGTTTACCGTTTTAATCAAAGACATATAATATTCATTTTTTTTACAAGAATGATTTAAATCTTTCATGAAAAAAGATAGATGAAACTATAATGTTAAAATTCGTTTTACAATGTTCACAATTAAGTTGGTTAATTAGCTTATATTAGTATTTTTCCTTTATCTTGATAAAGAAAAAAGTCGAGCACTCGAGACATATATCGAGCACTCGAGATATAAGACGAGGTCTCAAGATAAAAGTTGAACGTTCGAGACAAAAAAAGTGCTTCCTAAACCAGCCATCGTACTTTTTAATTTTTGTCACCATGTATTTTCCGGTTTTATAACTATGTATTCCTTTCTTTATTACATAAATACACATCCATGTACTCTACCTTTTATAACAGAAGTTGTGAAAAGTGTTACACATGAAATTGCTAATGCTTATGACCCGTTTCTGAGAATAAACTTCATCAGGTCTCAATATCAAAAGATTAGAAAACCATATAATTTATAAGTCTGTTGGAACATAAAAATCTAAGGTCGTAAACAGTATGGTCATAATCTCTAATGTTTAATGTTATGTTTCTATAGTATCTGTATTGATGAAGTTGTATTTACCTCTGTATCCAATCAGCAACTGATGTCAGAAAAACGTGACAGATGATGAAGGCTAGAGAATACCGAGGCGGCAATCAAATATGAACAATCCAGAGAAACATAGGATACACAAGACGACAAAAAACAACAAAAACACAACACAATATGTATTGGACGCCACTCTACGCAAACAAATCCAAATAACGTAAATAAGACATGGTCTCTCCTACAAACAACTGGAGGTAAAGACGAACCGAACATAATTTTTATGTTTGTAAATTACTTGTTAATTTCCTCTTAGATTCCATCTTATATCAAACTGTAAAGTTTTGTCAGGCAGCGTGGCAGACCAGGCTTTACATGTTGCTGTTCTGTAATAGAACAGGCGACCACCAGCAGTACACTCACTTGGTATCAAGAGCACCGGACATTGTCAACCACATCGTTGGTGTAATGGTTAGCGTACTCGCATCGAACCGAATGCGAAAGATCATGGATTCGAACCCTGATCGGGTCAAACCAATGGCTATAAAATTGGTATTTGTTGGTTCTCCACTAAGCACATAGTATTAAGGAGAAAGAGAAAAGACTGGCTGGCTCGGAATCAAGATAGTGTGTCCGAGTGTGGAAACATGTCTATCCACGGACTGTTGTTTCAGTGAGCTAGCACCATAAAAACTCAACAAAGCGTGTTTGTCTAGTACAAAGCCAACCTCATCATCATCTAATTAAAACATCAACTTGTTCTCACCATGATATAGCTGACAAATTCCTCAGTTGGCGTTAAACAATAATCACTCACTCACTTACTACATTTTGGCGGTGTTTTAGACTTTTAGACTTTCAGATAGCGATGAAATTAAACAACAAAAAATACTATGCTGCCCCAACAATCCCAAAATCCAATCGAATAAGGGGCTGTAATGGCCGTGATCGTATGGTAGTTGGATTTATTACTGCCTTTGTAATCAACGTTGCGAGTTCGAATCCCGCTAAGGCGAGCTGTACTTGATGCAACTTTATACGTCAAAACCAGTTTAGCAGAAACCATTCACAAAACATGGTTAACAACGTTACCAGATTATAGTTTTGGGTCACGAATTGACATATATAGGCGGAAAAATGGTAGTAGAAATGAAAGTAGACCGTTACATGTCTCCCTATTATGTCTCCACGTGCCTGTGTTCTATCGAACATTTAAAGTGTGGTTAAAGGGGAAATTGCGGTAGTGCTTATCGACAAAATTGAGGGCGGAGTTTATCATCCAAAATTCCCGTTGATATGAACAGCATAGTTTTGAAACTGAATGTCACATGACCAACGTGACCTTAAGGTCACATACCTCAAATATTTGACTTTTCGAAGTGATTTTTGTAGTCTTTATATTGGTGAAGAATATTAATTTTTAAAACGATTGAAAGGTTGGGAGGGAGGAACACCAATAGCCATGCCTGTCAAATATTTTGCTCCAAAAGTAACTGTGAAACTGTATATCATTGATTTTTCCTCCTCGAGATAACCGTGCCCTAAATAATGAAGAATCTGAAGGTTTGCTCCGCTCACAGCTATTTATACCTACGGTCCCGGTTTAAGTCGATCTGCTCTTTTACAGACTGAAATATTATTATACATATGACAGATTCTAGGTCGTGGAGAATAGATATAATATGAATAAAGTTCAAGATTACGATTCGGTGTTGTTTCACCAAGCTATAGTACGGTGTAGTACATGGACGGCTGCTATTCGCAAAAAAAACGAGTCCTTTGTTGCTATCTGAAAGTTGTACGGTTGCTATAGGTTTACAAAATGGTCAGTGAGGATGGGGCCGACCGACAAAAACTCCAAAAGCACAACGAATGTTTTTAAGTATATTGAAATAACGGGTTTACGGAACGTGTCAGACAATGGCATTGCTAAAATTTCCATCTGAAATTATTTAAAGTTTCATGTAAACGTTGTTGTGTTGAATAATGTGGACCAGATGTTCCAGATCTAAACTTGTTCCTTCCCATTTTTTTCCTTTTTAGCGATGACCACTCCGTAGTGGATGTTGTTTGCGTTTTAGAAAGCAAGTTTATAGCTTTACTGATATATGAAATCAATCAGAAAAGTATTTATATGCATACGATAATGACAAAATACAAACATAGGTGCATTTTCGATGTTGTTCAATGTTACGGATACTATACTATTGCCTTAAATTTTGGCACCGGTTAAAAACTGAAAATGAAGCACTTGTTATTAACAAAAACTTCCATACTTTTTTCAGCTAAAAAGCGAAACAAGATCTTTGAACAGAGAGAAAATAAATTAACTGATGAATTATTTCTTATATACATTTAGTTTCTTACAGTGAAATGATATACGGTAACAATACGGTAACAATTTATGGTGACGGTGCGATAGTCCGAAGGTCCAATAGTCCGAACGTCCAATATCCGAAGGTCCAATAGTCCGAAGGTCCGATAGTCCGAAGGTCCAATAATCCGAAGGTCCGAGAGTCCGAAGGTTTGATAGTCCGAAACCCGAATAGAAAATTGATTTTGTTTTACCGTTAATTTCCTTTATTATTTTATTTATTTTTAAAGTAATTTAAAATCGGAATGAAAACATCCAATTTTGCCCTGGCTACGCCACTGTATATTTGAGTTGAAATACATACATCTATAATTATAACGTAAATGGAAAACGTCACCGAGAGGCTCACACGATCAGGAATTGATCACCTGGGTTTTAAGTTCATAAGAAATTATCAGATATTTCAATTGATGTCTTTGCTGCCATATCTGTGTACACATTTGTAACTAAGTTGTATCATTTGTGCCTGATCTGACAGGCAACCTTTCTGCCAAATTTAATCTAATTCATTGTCGTTAGTGCCTCTCCGAGAGATGATAATGAATTTCACAAAACGCTAGTCAACAATGTCAACTTTGACCGTGGCTGATGACCATTTTGAACTTCTGATCTACACCAAAACTATTATTGTGACCGTCGTGATCGTATGGTAGTTGGATATATAATCACATATGCAATCAGTGCTTGTCACCAGTAACGTGAGTTTGAATCCCGCTCAGGCGAAGTGTACTCGATACAACATTATGTGACAAAGTTTGTCAGTGACTTGCGGCAGGTCGGTGGTTTTTTCCAACAATAAAACTGACCGTCATGCTATAACTGAGATATTGTTGGAAGTGGCGTTAAATACCATACCCCAATAAACTACTAACGTGTGCACACGACTTTGTTACCAAAAAAAAACGTTTCGATATGACTTTGTTTCTTAATCTTATTCAGATATATAGCAAAATATATGTTCACACCTCCGTGTTTGCTTTCGTAGAACATTAATATGGACTCCTCAATAATAGATTCATCTATTATCAAATTAATTCAAAACCCATAGGATGTTGGTGAGAAAAATTCTTCAAATGTTGACCATCAAAATATCCAAAGTCATATGACTGCTGTGCCAGACTTCGTTTTAGAAAATTTCTGTTAAATATGGTTAAAGTCTGTTCAGTGGTTCTAAAGAAGATAAACCTGTTTTCCCATAGAGTTTCTATTATTATACCTCATGAACATTAATAAGGATATACTCGCTTTCTATTGGTTACGCTTTGTCGTGTGATTTTATTTAAATTTTCCACGGTATGACCACCAAATCTTCCAAAGAAGTCATTATTCATAACGTGATCTTACAGTGACTTGTAGATATTGACCGATTGAAAAAAAAAAAAATGGCGTCAAATTAATCCCGTTTCGACCTGATCAAGTTTTTGTCATTTGTTAAAAGTTTGTTGTTATTCAACATAAATAATCTGAACATGCTTAATGTTTCAATTCATACTTAGTGCCTTATCCAGTTTATTTTTGTATAACAAAACAATTGATTACTACCTAAGAAGTCAATACCAGGATATGAGGACCTCTCGACTTGTCACTCTCGGTGACGTGACCTGACTTCGGCCGTTGGCTTTGGTCAGGTCAGGTCACCTTGAGTGCCAAGTCTCGAGGGCCACATATCCTTGTACTGACTTCTTAGGGAGTAATTAATTGTGTATTATGTAAAACATGTCCTCTACTGTCGGTCATTTCCGATCGACATCAAATTACCAACATTGATAGGAACATAACTACCAAGTTCTCATTTCAATCTCTCAATGGTTATTTCAGAGTAAGACCCCCCCCCCCCCAAGATTGACCAACAAGAACAATTCTTGCATCGTTCATGGTTGTTGACGAAGCAAGAAAATAATACCATCAATATGTCCAGTAACTCTTATTTGCTAAGGTTAGACTATTCTTTTTAAATTCTATTAATCAATTGGTTTTCAAGAAGCTTAGGTAAAAGTTAACGGACATGCGAAGACCTCCAAGTAATGGCTATATCTTTGCGAATATTCGGTGCAGGAGAACTAAAACTCTTGCTGCTAGTAAAGAGAAGAATGAGTATTTTTTAAAGATATTATTCAATCGTTAGAAAACCCCGGTGGTCGTCATATTTGTAGTGTTACCTTTAATTACAAGAAAGCAGTCAGATTCAAAATCATTCTAAATAAATTAAATTGGAACTATTCGACTTTCGGACTATCAGACCTTCAGACTTTAGGGCCTTCGGACTATTGGGCCTTCGGACTATCGGGCCTTCGGACTATTGGACTTTCGGACTATTGGTCCGACACCCAATTTATGATGCAACTTATCCGAATTTCAAATTATTATGGTCAGCGATAGAAATTATATATAACAAAAGGTCAAATGAAGTTGAAAATTCAGCGCTGTACAACGCAGAAGGTCAAATTTTATTATTCAGCAACCGGTGCTTTTATCCAATAATAACCGTAACGTAGATTTTTTTTTTTAAATGTAGCAATTTATTAGAAATTCTCAATACCAGCACACATTTTATATCAACAAACGTTGTGTTTTATCGTAAAATCAATAGAAATAACGATTACCAGAGTTTGAATTGACGGAAATAGCAAAATTCACACGATACATTACATCGTATACATTTGTTTTGTTCAAACTTCGGACCTTTTTTCCATTGTTTAGAAGAAAAAAAAACTTTTTTAAGGGTAAAATCAGATTTGAACATGTCAGATAAGTATATGTAAAGTTCCGAGAAGACGTTTGAATGCATAGGCAGCGATTGTGTATTAGGGAAAAGATGCATAAACTGAACTACATACTATGTTTTTCGTGGTTTTTTTCCGAATAGTAACCGGAATTTCTTCGGATAGGAACTCCGGACGCTCTGAAATTTCCATTAGCAGCCGTCCAGGTACTACACCGTGTATATGTAATGATCGGCATTTTACTTGGTTGATCTCCTTATTTCAGCAAGTGATTAGGTTTGGGTCCATGATTATAGCTAGTATATTTAACTGCCTGTACCATGACAGGAGAGTGAGCGGTCATGTATTTGTATAGATATTGAAAAACATGATATTTAGCTATTAAAGGGAACATTTTGTGATCGTTCAAATGTGGCTTGTTTCCTAAATGGATGATATGAAATTAAAATACGCGGCATACCAGAAATGACATTTGGCTGTATTTAGTCGGATCTCCTCGGAAATCTTCTTAATGTCAATCGTTGGGTGAAAGAAAAAATACGAAATATCGCCAGACGAGGCAAACCAACATTGATTTCAGGTATGGGTTAACATACTTTAACTAAAATCTAAATGCAAAATTAACAAAGCGATGTAAACAAAACTACGCGTCCCATTGGACACAACACTGGCGACCGTGTAAAGTTAAATCTCTGTAGAGAAAGCCAAGGGTGTATTCATGCATTCAAATTGTCATCATAGAATTAAAAAAAAACATGTACCATTTACCTTGTTAATGGAGTATAATATTTTAATTTCAATACAAAAGGGTAAGGAATGGGCATAATAAAAATAAGTACCAGATCGAAATGTGTGTTGTTTGGACAAACACAAGGGTGGGATGACAATGGTCAATATTGAAAACTTCATTAGGAACAGACAAATGAAAATAATTTCTAAAAATTATTCACATCAATTTAGAATATATATACAGGACCTATGAGAGGGGGGTTCAGCCGGTACATCGGTCCGGGGCACGGAGAGTCAAGAGGGGGCCTGTGAATCTCTGAAGGGACAACTTAACCAGTGACATCTTGCTGCATTAACTTAGTATGTTTGTCACTGCTTTGTATAAAATATATGTTATCTGGACATTCTGCTGCACAGGAAATGAAACATTTATGAAAGTTTTATTGGACTTGGTTTTATTGGACTCAAATTTGAGAGAAATCACAGCCTCTGCCCGGGGCCCAAAGCTATATTGTTCCGCCTTGCATAGTTTCTTTTGTAGGCCCTGTATGTATAATATATAATCTGTAGAGGTGTATGCCTACTTTATATTTAATCTGTATCAGTTATATTTTTATTCTAAGAGTAATGGTCTTTAACCAACAAATTCTACCTTCCTAACTAGTAGTCAGTTAACTACTAGCGTTCATTCGACCATGCTATTTACTGTACCTGTTTATGTTGTCGTTCATCTTTTATGTGTGGAAGCAAATTTGTGCATGTTATGACAAGGCTCAAGCTAACGAACAATTTCTAACGACCAATAACCGATATGTGTAAAAACCAAAAAAAAAAGAAAAAAAAGAATAAAATGTACTTTTAAAGATTTCTACCGACCAATAACAAATATATTACTGTAAATACATATTCAACACAACGAATCGACATTTGGGTATACAGGAAATATTTCTGGAACGCCCCCTCCACATTACAAAGTTGACATGTAATGCCCTACTGTGTCATATTTGACATCCTGCTGTGGTCTTGAGGTGCAGAAATCCACCCAGTCACTTTAGTCAGTGAAAGGCTCGGGCAATACCGGGGTACCTTTGATTCAAACCCCAAGGGGGCAAGAACTTTGCCGTCGGGAATTGTTCAAGGGATAGTTATAGACACCCCCTCCACGAGAAAAAGTTGGTATTTGACACCCTGCTGTGGACTTGAGGTGCATAATCCCATCCAGGCACTTAAGTCAGTAAGAAGCCCGGGCAATACCTTTGACCTAGACTCCAAGTGGGCAAGAACTTTGCCGTTGGAATTTTGTCATGGGATATTTATAGAGTCCCCCTCCTTAATTATTTTTACAAATATCAAAGTTGATATTTGACACCCTGCTCTTTGCTTGAGGTACAGAAACCCACCCAGGCACTTTAGTTAGTTAAAGGACAATAACTTTGACTTAAATTCCATGTGGGCAATTTTCATGTGATATTTATAGAGCCCATCCTCTTTCCACAAAAGAAAAATCAAAATTGACAGCCTGCTGTGGGCTTGAAGTGCAGAAACCCACCCATGAAAAATTCTCAACAGCATAATTCTTGCCCACTTAGGTATTGCTCGGGTATATTATTGACTTAAGTGCCTGTGTGGGTTTCTGCACCTCAAGTCCACAGTAGGGCGTCAAATATCAACTTTGACATTTGATTTTTTTAAAGGGGAGGGGCTCTATGAATACCCCATGAAAAATTCCCAACGCAAAGTTCTTGTCCGCTTGGGCTTAGGTCAAAGATATTTCCCGGGCCGTTAACTGATTTAAATGTCATGGTGGGTTTCTGCACATGAAGCCCACAGCAGGGTGTCAAATATCAACTTTGATATTGGAAAACAAACTGTGGAGGGGGGATCTATAAATATCCAATGAAAAATTCCCAACGGCAAAGTTTTTCCCCACTTCGGGAGTGAATCAAAGATATTATCCTGGCTTTTAAATCACTTGAATGCCTGGGTGGGTTTCTGCACCTCAAGCCCACAGCAGGATGTCGAATATCAACTTTGATGTTTGAAAAACAAATTATGGAGGAGGGGCCTCTATAAATATCCGATGAAAAATTCTCAATGGCAAAGTTTTTACTAACTTGGGGATTGAATCAAAGATATTACCCGGGCTTTTAAATCACTTTAGTGCCTGAGAGTGCCTAAAGCCAACAGCAGGTAAAATGTATCGCTCGGAGTCATATGGTATTTTGACCCCCATGGTATATTGACACCGGTGTCAAATTTCATATGGTATATTGACCCATAGGTTGTTTTTTTGCCCTTGTATTTTGGACCCCCTTTTTCTACTAAAAAGAGGGGTTCATAATACCAAAAGAGAGGGTTCGATATACCCTGGGTAGTGGTGTCAAGATACCATGGGTATGGGAATCGATATGCCATGGGTAGGAGGTTTGACATACTATGGATAGAGGCTTCAATATACCCAGGTAGGGGGGTTAAAATTCCATGGGTAGGGGGTCAACATACCATGGGTAGGGGAGTCACAATACCATGGGTTGGGGATTTGGTATGCCATGGGTCGGGAGATCAAAATACCATTGATAATTGGATAAAAATATCATGGATAGGGGGATCGATATACCATGCGTAGGGTGGTCAAAATACCATGGGTATGTGCTCTATATACCATGGGTAGGGTGTGCAATATGCCATGGCTAGGGTGTCAAAATACCATGGATATAAGGGATTTGATATACTATGGGTTTGAGGGTCCAAATATCATGGGTAGAGTCCGATATACCATGGATAGGGGGTTTGATACGCCATGGGTAGGGGGGTCAAATTTTCATCGGTAGGGGGTCAGATATACCATGGATAGAGGATTCGTTATGCGATGAGTTGGGTGGTCAAAATACCATGGGTAGGGGATGCAATATACCATGGATAGAGGGTTTGATATACCATAGGTAATGGGGTCAAAATATTATGGGTATGGGGTTCGATATTCCATGGGTAGGGCAGTCAAAATACAAATGATAAAGGTCAAATACCATGGATAAGGGGTTCTATATATGATGGGTAGGGGGTCAAAATACAATGCATAGGGTGGTCAAATTACCATGGGTAGAGGGCCGATATGCCATATTTAGGGAGGGTCAAGATACCATGGGTAGAGGGTTCGATACACCATATGTAGAGAGGTTAAAATACCATGGGAAGGGAGTTCAAAGTACCATGGATAAGGGGTTCGATATTCAATAGATAGGGTAGTCAAAATACCATGGGTAGGGGGTCTGATATACCATGGATAGATGGTTAAAATACCATGGGTAGGGGTAGGATGTTCAATACACCACGGCAAGGGGATAAAAATACCATGGGTAGGGGTTCAACATATCATGGATAAGGGTTTGATATACCATGGGTAGGGGGTCAAAATACCGTGCGTAGGAGGCTCGAAATACCATGGATAGGAGGTTCGATAAGCCATGTATAGGGGGTTTGATATACCATGAACAGGAGGTTTGATATACTATGGGTTGGGGATTAAAATACCATGGGTAGGGGGTCAAAATACCATGACATACCTTGGATAGGAGGTTTGATATATTATGGGTTGGGGGTTAAATACCATGGGTAGGGAGTTCAACATACCATGGGTAGGGGGTTCAAAATACAATGGGTAGGGGTTCAAAGTACCATGGATATTGGTCCGATTTATCGTGGATATGGGATTTAATATACCATGGGTAGGGGCTCAACATATCATGGGTAAGCGATTCAATATACCATGAGTAGGGTATTCGATACACCATGGATAGGGTCTTCAAAATCCCATGGATAGGGGGGGTCAAAGTATCATGGATAGGGGTTCCGATATACCATAGATAGTGGGTTTTAAATACCACGGATAAGGGTGCCAAAAAACAATGGGTTGGGGTTCAAAATACCATGGATAGGGGTTTGATATACCATGGGTAGTGGCCAAAATACTATGAGTAGGGGGTTCAATGTACAATGGTTAAGGGGGTCAAAATACAATGGGTAGGGGGTAGACATACCATGGATACGAGATTCGATATACAATGGATAAGGTGTTCAAAATACCATGGATAGGAGGTTTGATATACCATGGGTAAGGGATCAAAATACCATGTATAGGGGCCAAGATATCATGGGTAGCGGGGCCAAAACACGATGGGTAGGGAGTTCAATATACCATGGATAAAGGGTTGGATATATCATGGGTAGAGGGGTCAAAATACCATGGGTAGAAGGTCCGATATACCATTGATAGGGGATCCGATATACCATAGGTAGGGGGTAAAAAATACATGTGTAGGGGGGTCAAAATACCATTAGTAGGGGGTTCAAAATACGATTGATATACTATGGGTAGGGAGTCCGATAAACCATGGATAAGGAGTTCAATAAACACTATGTACCCTGGGTAGGGGGTTTGATATACTATATCTAGGGGGGTCGAAATACTATGGGTATGGGGTTCAATATACCATGGATAGGGGGTTCGATATACCATTGGTAGGGGGTCAATATACAATGGTTAGAGGGTTCGATCCATGGATAAGGGATTCGATATACCCTAGGTAGGGGTTCAAGATACAATGGACAGGGGGTTTGATATACCATGGGTAGAGGTAAAAATGTTATGGGTAGGGGATCCGATATATCCTGGATCGGGGGTTTGATATACCATGAGTTGGGGCTCAAAATACCATGGGTAGGGGGGTCAATATACCATGATTAAGGGGGTCAAAATCCCATGGATAGGGGTCCGATATACCATTGCTAGATAGCTTTACCATGGGTAGGGGGCCACAAAAACCAGGGATAGGGGTTCAAAATACAATGGATACGGGTTTGATATACCATGGGTAGGGGTCAAAATACTATGAGTAGGGGTTTCAATATACCATGGATAAGAGGTTCGATATACCATGGATAAGGGGTTCAAAATACCATGGTAGGGGTTTGATATACCATGGGTTGCGGGTTTGATATACAATGGGTAATGGGTTAAATAACATGGGTAAGAGTGTGAATATACCACGGATATGGGGTTCGATACATCCTGGGTAGGGGGGGGGGGGTCAAAATACAATGGATATGTCGCCAAAATACCATGGGTATGTGGGGGGGGAGGGTTTAAAACACCATGGGTAGAGGGTTCAATATACCATGGATAAGGGGTTCGATATATCATGGGTAGGGGGCCAAATGCCATTAGTAGGGGATTCAATATACCATGGATACGGGGTTGGATATACTATGGGTAGGGAGTCCGATACACCATGGGTAAAGAGTTCAATATACACTATGTACCCTGAGTAAGGGTTCAAAATACCATGGGTAGAGGATTTAATATACCATATGTAGAGGGGTCGAAATACTACGGGTGCGGGGTTCAATATACCATGGATAGGAGGTTCGATATATCATTTGGTAGGGGATCAACATACCATGGGTAGGGGATCCATATACCATTGGTAGAGGGTCAAAATGCTATGGGTAGAGGGTTCGATATGCCATATCTAGAGGGATCAAAATACCATGGGTAGCGGTTCGAAATACCATGGATAGGGGGTTTGATATACCATGAGTAGGGGTCAAAATGCTATGGGTAGGGGGTCCGATATATCGTGGAAAGGGGGTTTGATATACCATGGGTAGGAACTCAAAATCCAATGGTAGGGGGTCAATATACCGTGGATAAGAGGTTCGGTACACCATGGATAGGAGGTTCAAAATACCATGGATAAGGGGGTCAAAATACCATGGATAGGGGGGGGGCGGATATACGATTCATAGAGGGTTTTATATACCATGGAATGGGGGGCCAAATAAACCAGGTTAGTGGTTCAGAATACAGTGGATAGGAGTTTGATATACCATGGGGAGGGGTTCAATATATCATGGGTAGGAGGCCAAAATAACATGGGTAGGGAGACGCACAATACCATGGTTAGGTGGGCAACAATATCATGGTTAGGGGAAGCAAAATATCAAGGGTATTGTGTTCAATATACCATTCATAGGTGGTTCGATATACCATTGGTAGAGGCGTCAAAATACCATGGGTACAGGGTGTGACATACCATATGTAGAGGGGTCGAAATACTATGGGTACGTGGTTCAATATTCCATGGATAGGGGGTCGATAGGGTCAAAATACAATGTGTAGGGGGTTAAAATACCATGGGTAGAGGGTTCGATATACCATATATAGAGGGGTCAAAATACCGTTGGTATGGGATTCAATATAACATGGATAAGCGGTTCGATATACTGTGGGTAGGGGGGTCAAAATACCATGTGTAGGGAGTCCGATATTCCATGGGTAACGGGTCAAAATTCCATGGATAGGGGTTTGATATACCATGGGTAGGGGGTCAAAATACCATTGGTAGGGAATTCAATATACCATGGGTAAGGGGTCAACATGCGATGGATAGGGGGCGATATACCATTGATAAGAGGTTTAATATACCATGGATAAGGGGTTCAAAATACCATGGATGGGGGGNGGGGGGTCCGACATACCAGAGATATATGGTTTAATATACCATGGAAAAGAGGGGGGGGGGGCAAATATCCATGAGTAGGGGTACAAAATAGCATTGATAAAGGGTTTGATATACCATGGGTAGGGGATCAAGCTGCTATGGGTAGGGGGTCAATATACCACGGATAGGGTCTCTATTTACCATGGGTAGAGGGTCAAAATACCATGGATAGAGGGTCCAAAATACCATGGGTAGGGTTCAAAATACCATGGATTGGGGTGTTCGATATACCATGGGTATGTGTTTTAATACACAATGGAAAGGGGATCTATATACCATGGATATAGGGAAAAAATACCATGGATAGGGGGTCCAATATATCATGAATAGGGGGTTCGATATGCCACGGGTAGGGTGGTCAAAATACCATGGGTAGGGGGTTCGATATACCATGAATATGGGTTCAATATACCATGTGTAAGGGGTTAAAAATACCATGGGTAGGGGGTTAAAATACCATGGGTATTGGTCAACATACCTTGAGTAGGAAATTCGATATACCATGGATAGTTGGTTCGTTATACCATGGATAGGGGGCTCAGAATACCACGGAGGTTCATTTTACCATACAGGGGGATCAATTTTCAATAAGGGGGGTCAGTCTACCATGGATGAAAATTGACCCCGGGGTCAATATACCATCGGGTTCAAAATACCATATTACACCTGTCGGGTCTTTTACTCACCCGAGTGCCTGTGAGGGATTCTGCACATCAGATCCACAGTTGGGTCTCAAATGTAAACTTTGCATTGTGCGGGTGGGCTCCAGAAATATTTCCTGTGAGCCCAGATGTAAATTAATTGTGTTGTATATGCATTTACAGTAATATATTTGTTATTGGTCGCTAGAAATCTTTAGAAGTACATTTTACAACTTTTTGTTGGTTTTGAGACATATCGCCTTATTGGTCGCTAGTTTAGTGGTTGCTAACTTGAGTCGGGTCATGTTATGTACTGTTTATTTATGTATGCATAGTTGTTGTAGATCCAATTTTAAGAGGGGATGAGAGGCCCATAACAGTGATGTTTTCGTGTTCAGTGTTTTGAGGTCAGAGGTGGCCATTCGTTTTGTTTATATTCATAGAATTGTTGACAATCACTGCTTATAATCTGTTTACCCAATAATTGTTGATGGAGGCAATTCGCTTAGTGTAGGAGGGCAGGCATAAACTATCACAGAGGTTGATTCATCAGTGGAGAATGACAGCATTATAGTTTGAATGTCAAGAACATAATGGTTGATCTTAAAATATGGAATGGAAATATGAAATATGTGTGCACAGGACCGATAAAAAAGGAAGCTTAAAAATCCAAACAGTAATTACGTTGTAAACCCTTGTACCTCCATGCCAGGTGGTATGGGATTCTTAATGGGTAACAGTTGAATTTCTATTTAACTTAAAGGAAGACCATGTTTAACAAACAAGCAAACAAACGAAAGTCTGATCAACACAATTAAGATTCTGCATGACAGTAGCAGGATAACCAGTCATTCGATGGCATAGCTTCTCTACACACTATTTGTGTTTATGTCATTAAGCGATTACTCTCATTCATTTGCATTGTATTGTATATTATACTGGACGTCGTGGCCGTGATCGTATGGTAGTTTGATTTACAACTAATTGTGCAATCGGTGCCTATCACCACTGATGTTGAGAGTTCGAGTCCAGACCAGGTCGAGGAATACAACATCATGTGATAAACTTTGTCAGTGACTTGCGGCATGTGGCGGGTTTTCTCTGGGTTTTTCGGTTTCCTCCACCAATAAAACTGACCGCCACAAAATAACTGAAATATTGTTGAAAGTGAAGTCAATCATCATGAAACCAACCAACCAACTAATAACAGAAGGGATCAGCTTGATCGAGAGGTTATGGTTCCTTGACTTCTGACCACAATTCTAAACTACAAGACACCTACATAAAGCCTGTGACCTTCCTAATACACACTTACACAAGAAAAAGAAAAACAAAAAATACCATCAGAATAATTCCAAAATCTAATTAGAAAATCGGAGAAATAGAGCCACAATGGATACCCTTAAAATGTACATACATGACTGATGACCTCTAAGTTATGTAGACACAGAGTCACAATGGATACCTTTAACATGTACATACATGACTGATCACCTCTAAGTTATGTAGAAACAGAGTCACAATGGAGATCATTAACTTGTACATACATGACTGATCACCTCTAAGTTATGTAGAAACAGAGTCACAATGGATACCCTTAACATGTACATACATGACTGATGACCTCTAAGTTATGTAGAAACAGAG
>MJUT01061536.1:13570-24309 GCA_002080005.1 Gigantidas platifrons
AAAAAAAACAAAAACAAAAACAAAAAACAATCAAACAAACAAAAACAATAACAAAAACAAAGCAAAAACAAAACAAAATAAAACACAACAAAAACACAAAAACGACCATTCTATTATAAAGCTTGTCATTTCAGGTTTATTTACATGGTGTTACTATTCTTGTGCCGTCTGTATGTTAGGATCAAGGACAGGAGGAGAATGTTTCTGTACACCTGCCTGTGTGCCTGCATTTGACATAACACTACGAACCAGAACAAGAACACTTGACGGTATACAGGTAGGTTTATTTATTGTTTCTATAACTTAATTATACATTTGTTTTTGTACAAATGTTCATTTATTTAGCTATTATCATGCCGAAGAGCCTTCTTCTGGTAATTTCATTTTTATTCACACGTATCGAAACAAAGTTCCTTAAACAGCACTAATGATGTAGTGTTTAGCGTACTCGTTTCGACGGCTCGCCGGATTATGCGGTGTTTGATCCCTGCATGATCGAGTCAACCCAAAAACGATAAAAGTGTTACGTGTTATTTCGTCACTAAATACACAGCATTAATTGCAAGATAGTGACTTTAGGCATTTGGTAGCTCTCACACAATAAACAACTATATATGATTATAATATTTTATATTAACAATATATTTATTTACATACATGTACAATCTAGTTTCATTATCTAAATGACAAAGTGGAAAGAAAATGGCCACAGCTTAATATTGCCAAGACTCTAGGAGACTAACTGACCGCCAAATATACCGGCAAGCCAGTGCCCCTCCGGTAACGGAGGTGACCACCCCTCCAGGTAACCCACGGAGTAGGAAATGAATCCATGAAGGTATTGCCTGATACACCCTATTTAAGACTTGTCCTCTCGGTTTTCATAGAGGACAACTCCCAATCGGTACCGATTGTATAGTGGATTCCTCCGGTGCCTATCATGAGTGAAAAATATTCCTTTCCTGTCCCCCTACGGTACCGTGGATGAAACCTAACAAAAGCCGGGCCAGGCATGCCTCTTAGACCTTACTGTGTCTCCCATGATCTCGCCCCCGAGAAAAAAAACCCTGCTGTGACATTGAAAAAAAAAATTAAATGATATAAAATTAATGATTGTTCAAATGAAAGTCTGTAAATAACGAGTCAGCAAGTATTTAAATAATATACACATCACAACACTTCAAACGAAACAAATGTCATCTACATCTGGCATCTCTTGGTCACGCGCAAAGTCAACATTAATATGTACAAACCAATAAAATTCACAAATGTTCTGTATGAAGACACACGACGATAACAGTCACACGCTGAGTCAAAACACATCATCATTAACGTTCGAAATAAAAGTGTTCTGTAGCACAACACCCACTATCGTCTGTTGGAATCTCTTGTAAATGTTCATCTGGAAAATAAATCAGAACTCGAGGCAGTACCGTGTGTCGGCGTTGCACGAAAAGAAATAATCAAATTTGGGCTGGAGGGTTGGGTTTTTAAATCCACTTCCAATAAAATGTAACTGAAAAACGAATGATGTTGATAAAAGTTTGTGCGAAAATGATACCGCTCACTTGCGTGGCTAATTGGTATAGATATTAGACCCTCCCACTAGTTAAATATAGCAACAAAACTTCCACTTTTATTTATGATAGAATACTTGAATTAAACCGAATTATCTGATATTACAGATAATTCCAATTAATTGCAAAATAGTGACTTTAGGCATTTGGTAGCTCTCACAAAACAAACAACTATATATGATTATAATATTTTATATTAACAATATATTTATTTACATACATGTACAATCTAGT
Source organism: Gigantidas platifrons (assembly GCA_002080005.1). NCBI lineage: Eukaryota > Metazoa > Mollusca > Bivalvia > Mytilida > Modiolidae > Gigantidas > Gigantidas platifrons. The sequence continues at coordinate 15,382 of MJUT01061536.1, forward strand.
TTCATTATCAAAATGACAAAGTGGAAAGAAAATGGCCAGAGCTTAATTTTGCCAAGACTCTGGGAGACTAACTGACCGCCAAATATACCGGGCAAGCCAGTGCCCCTCCGGTAACGGAGGTGACCACCCCTCCAGGTAACCCACGGAGTATGAAATGAATCCATGAAGATATTGCCTGATACGCCCTATTTAAGACCTGTCCTCTCGGTTTTCATAGAGGACAACTCCCAATCGGTACCGATTGTAGAGTGGATTCCTCCGGTGCCTATCATGAGTGAATCCCAAAATAGAAATATTCCTTTCCTGTCCTCCTATGGTACCGTAGGTGAAACCTAACAAAACCCTGGCCAGGCATGCCTCTTAGACCTTACTGTGTCTCCCAGGATCTCGCCAAACGAACAGTTCTATAACTGGTCGCCCCATCAAAATTAGCCTACGGGAAAGTTTTGTTATTCCTAAATAAAAAAAATTCAAGCCCCAGCCCCTTGCATATCGTTAACAAATATGGCGTTTCCCGTTGTTGATAAATGAACCCCATCTTTCCTGTAGAGAGACAATTCCCTGATTGAAATTGATGGGTGTCGAATGTAACCTCCACCTTTACGCAGGAAAATACTTCTTGCAGCAGCATTCACCCTCTTATGGGCTTTTTCAATTCTTACCGTAGATTTAGCGCCATGCCAATACAAACGTTGAAGCATATCCGATCAGAACAGGAAGGTTAACGGAAGTAAAATCTTCAACCTCAAAATCTAACATTCTATATTTAGTATAAGTTCTTTTGCTTTAACTGAAGTTAAGTCGTTAGCTCCCAGGTGAATAATAATGATATTTGGAGGTGGACCAATTTTGATGTGGTCTTGCAAAGCTGTGTCCAAGTCCGCCCACACCATACCTGAAATCCCGATCCATTTAATGTGTACTCTATTTCTTTGTAGCCCTAGAGAGGAACCCCCTGCTCTTTGACATGTGAAACGACTTGTCCATCTGAAAATTTATGAACCAAATATCCATATTATCTTACGACGACCTAAAATATCAGTAATGTGTAGTGTAAAACAATAAAATTTGTGAGCGTTATCTGCCTACTTAATTAATCGTCATTATTCAACTGCACCTCTACAGATGATATCTAATTTATATGACAGTTATAATGAGTAAACCTATTCAGTTATCAAATTAAAAGGAAACAGATATCAACACTAATCTGACATTCAGTAAATAATTGCGAAAGTTTTTATACTTTGATAGCCCGTTAAAATTGTATAACAATAAGGAGCATGACTTCTTGTCATTTGTGAAATATAACATATGTTCTAAATTGGAAAAACCTTGCTACGCCAAACAATTTATGCCATTGGTGGTATCCTAATGTACCTAGTATATGCATTTGAACTCCAGCGTCCCCACAACTTTACTGTTTCATCGGGAATTCCAAGTCTAATGCACTCACTGGCCATCCCTATACGAAAACTATGTGACTTGTAACATCCTGACTTAACTTCGCAAAATTTTAATGTTTTCTTTAACAAACTGGAAAACATAAGTATGTAGGGCGCATTAATAAATATTTTTGCATAGCTCTCACTGGGCGGATTAGCTGCGCTTTTGCAGAATTGATAACTAAAGTAAATGTCTTCCCCCTTTGATAAATTTTTGACTTTCGAATAGTCATTTGAATTCTTGGTGGAGTTGCAAGAAACCGAATATCTTTAATCTGTAGAGGGCGATCGGATTCGTCTTTGTATGTATTAGCAGTAAATTCCCTAACCCGCAGAAGACAACAAAATGCCAAAGTAAATGCTGCGGAGAACATAGATGCTTCATAATCAGACGAACATACGTTTGATAAAACAGAAACCAATCTGCCCAATAGCGATATAGTTATTGGAGATCTAAGGTCGGAATTATTCCCCTCTCTCTTTAGACCCTCCAACATTTTAGTCAGAATAAAACATTTAGTTGTATCTGTAATGTGCCTAATTTTATGAACGTAACTGACAGCTGATATATAAGTTGTTATCGTGGAGACTGAGAAACCGGCTAAAGATAAATACGAAATATATTTAATTAAGTGATCTACTGGGACAGGCCAGATAGGTTCAAGTTTGTATTGAACACGAAAGTTGCTAAAACGATTAAAAGCGAATTTATAAACACGCCAACTATTTGATGCCATCGAGCTCTGAAAAATTCTCGTTGCTTCGTTATCTAAGTCTCCCATATTGATGGGGGAAGTTTTATTGGTAGTTGATCTGCATCTGGTGCGAGTTTTCTGAACCTGGACCACTGGCAACGAGAAATTGAATCAGCAATTAAATTTACACACCCGGGTATATGTTCTGCTTTAATAAGAATATTAAACTCAAGGGTTACAAGCACTAAGCGTCGCATTAAAGTCATGATATTGGGATCTTTAGACGTCTTTTTGTTAATAATAGTAATAATTGCCTGATTATCTATGTAAAAAATAACCTTTTTGTTAGCAAAAGAGTTACCCCATAAACACAGGGCAACAACGACAGGAAACAATTCTAAAAACGATATATTTCTTACCAAAGGCGTTCCCAGCCAAGAATCTGGTCAAAGCTCATGTGTCCATTGACCCTGAAAGTAAATACCAAAGCCTCTACCCTTACCACCAGCACTGTCTGTATATAGTTCAAGACTTTCGTTATCCGTCCAAAACATATCGGGCATAACTGTAACCCCATTATAGCGCAATAATAATTTTTTCCACATTTTTAAATCATCCTTCATTGATTTGTTTATGCGAATTTTGTGATGCTGTCGTTTTACCGATGTAGAAGCATCATATAGCCTCCTCAAAAAACGACTCTACACGCGAAATTGAGAGACCCTAATAAGGATTGTAACTGTAATAAAGTAATTTTGTCTTTATGAAGTATATGATCTAACTGCAATTGTAACTTTTGAAGTTTTTCAGAAGGTAATCGTAATTCCATGTTGATGGTATCAAACTCTACACCAAGAAATGTGATTACCGTAGATGGGCCCTTTGTCTTCTCATTAGCAATAGGGACCCCTAAAGAGGTACAAACCTGCTCAAATTTATGCATTGTCTCCTGACACTGAGTTGTTTCAGATTTACCCTAAAATAAAAAGTCGTCCAAATAATGAAGAATAGAAGGTTTGCTATCACTTTCATACTCGACTGCCCACTGAATGAATGTGGAAAACTTTTAAAATAAGGCACAACTGATAGAAGCCCTCATCGGCAAACATTTATCAAAGTAAAATGTGTCTTTAATACGGAAGCCCAAAAGATCAAAATCGCCTGGCCAGACAGGAAGCAACCTGAATGCTTTTTTAATATCACTTATCCCTAATTTGGCCCCTTTTCCTAAAGACTGGATCATTTCAACCGCATCATCGATGGAAGAATACTTTAAACTTGTACTGGATTCATCTATAAAATCGTTAACCGAGCTTAAGGCTGGATAAGATAAATGATGTATGACCCTAAAATCCCCGTCTTTTTTGGGGACCAGACCTAACGGTGATATCCTCAATGTTGACAAAGGCCTTGATACAAAAGGACCAGCAATTCTACCAGCTTCAACGTCTTTGTCAACTTTTTCTTGTAAAATATCTGGATACTTCCTAGCACTAGGCAAGTTATTTGCATCGGTTGGTAAACGAGGGCCCTGGTAATTTAAAGAAAAACCTTGTTGAAACCCCTTCAAAAGTGCAATAGAATCTGATTTATTTGGATAAAAACTAGGAAATTTTGATAATGAAGTCAAATTGATAGGAGATTTACCTAACTGATATAAATAGTCTCTTGTACGATTATGATCGAGGGCAGCGAATTTGCGGGTGTTGTCCCCCACATTTGCTGCAGATATGACTGAATTTACATTTTGGGAAGAATGTGCAATTGCCTTTGTTGTATCTGAAACACGGTTTTTGGTTACTTGTAAATTGTTCTGCGGTTTCTTGTTTAGCACGAAAATTGTCAGCCTTTTCCGATGGCGATTGATTTTGTGTAAAATTACTGACAACTCTTTTTTGTGACATGCATATTAGCCATAGTTCATTATCAATGACACCCCAAGAAGAAGACGGATTTCTAGATTTTTTTAATCTGAATTGTTCATCGTACTGCACCCATGCCAAAGCTGAGGTGGCCCTTATGCGGTAAGTCGGATATCCCGAAGATATCTGAGCAATTCCTGAGCTTTACCAGGATGTTTTTCTATCATAATACTCGTGAAAATGATAAAAGCTGACGTCCATAAATTAATATTATATATGGACTTTTGTTGAACTTTCCTCTCTACGGCTAATTTCCCTCCTTTAATTATTAAATCCCCAGCCGATTCATCCGCCATGTTTAATTCTCTGGCTGATTTTAACAAAAGGGATAAATCTATAAATCTACCTTCCCAAATTTGTTCTTTCAGCTTTTGTGGGATATGATATCCAATAGAGTCGAAAACGCTCACAAAGGAAATAGGTTCATTAGCAACCTCCATTCCTCCCAATACCCCAAACTCGACACTATCATTATTTGCCTCTTCGGCATTACCTTGATTTCCGATGTCAACTGTAGGTGGCTCTCTTTGGTATAATATGGTCTCGTTTTCATTGGCTGTTCTGGTGTCATCTTTGTTTGTCCGGCGCCTTTTCTGGTTAACTGTAGGTGGTTGGGTTTGGTTGGCATCTACAGAAACATTGTTTCTCCTCTTTAATCCCTGGCCCCTAGCTGAAACTTTCTTTCCCGGTTTTCCCATCTCAAATGGTTTCGTAGGCAATGTCACCAGTAAAATGTTTTAAGTCAATATAAAAATATTGTAATGGATCCTATGTAAGTTTATATTAGAGTCCGTAAAGTAACAGTTATATTTAACCGTTTAATCCGAAGATAAATACACTGTTTACATGGAAAAATCTCTATGGATATTGTTAATACACAGAAGTACACACAAGTTAGTTATACTAATAATTAGGGTATGTAAGTAAACGCTCCGAATGCAGTTTTTCGATATGTATATATAATATACGTCTGTATATAAACTCATACACATATAATAAATCGCAAGGTATGCAGCAAAACTAACTCTCTTTTTTAAATCTACTTCCAATAAAATGTAACTGAAAAACGAATGATGTTGATAAAAGTTTGTGCGAAAATGATACCGCTCACTTGCGTGGCTAATTGATATAGATATTAGACCCGCCCACTAGTTAAATATAGCAACAAAACTGTTATTTATGATAGAATACTTGAATTAAACCGAATTATCTGATATTACAGATAATTCCAATTAAATAGTAAGAGAAAAAACCTAAATAGCTCGGAGTCTGTGTAATATGTCCTAACGGATACATGTCTGCAGGTGAAATTTAATCTAGATTAGCACATTTAAGATAGAATTTTATCAGATTGGGGTTTTGATCTGTCAATGACCGATAGTAACAAAGTCCATATTCAGATAAATGTTGAAATAGAAGTTTTCAGAAAAGAAAGGGGTTAGGGTTATGGCGTTTAACGCCACTTTCAAAATTTTTTCAGGTATATCGTCAGAAAAGAAAGTGATTCAAGTGTAGCTGATAAATATAGACAAAACTCTGAATTCTCTGAAATGTGTACTTAATTTTGTTATTTATCCAGTAAAAAAATGTTCATATACAGCCTTAGGGAATATCCTTAAAGTGAACTGAAAACTTTTACAATTTCGACACGAATTATTTCAAGACCCAATATTTTTTAATATATATCCCAGTGTGACAATAAGTCGGCCAGTCATTGGATAATGTTTGATTATTTTTTTCATGTTTGAAAAGTAAAATTGTTTTCTTTTTAATTATGTTCCTCATCTATTCTTACTCACATGTTTAAAGTTCCATGGAAAAAAGATCGATAATAATGACACACTGACTCATATTTGTTTACTATCCTTTTTCCAAATGGCGTCGTATTACGTCACATAAGGCCGGTCAGTGGTAAATAAATCACGTGATTTTGTAATAGGCCAACCAAACTTAAAAAGTAAACCAGATAAAGAAAGTATAGTATTTTAGCTTTTTCTGTGTAATTGTTTTGTCTGAAAAATTTCAAAAGATGTTTTTTTTTCAAATAATTTGAAATTGAAGTATTAACAATTAATTATTTGATGCAAACATTGAACTTGCTTACCCATATAATAAAATATTTAAATCCAGTGAATTTAGTGTTTTTGTTTTTGTCAATGCAATATATTAAACTGGCTACATACTGCCATATTTTTGTAAAACAATTAATGACTGATTTCTGTTTTATTTCAATCACATTTATTATCACAGAGTGGTAACAATACAGTATTGTTGATGCTATTTGCAATAATGACAGGTTTTTTCCCCCAGATAATCTCATTTTCTGTCTGGTTTAGTTTAATTCTCTGTTCAATTTAGGCTATAAATTTTGATTATTGCTGTTAAATTAATTCTTTTTCTATCTTCTCTGTGAATATCATTTCATTACCACAAGAAGTAAGAGGTATATTTGTTATTATACCCCCCGCAAACAAAGTTTGGGGGGTATATAGGTTTCACCCTGTTTGTCTGTCCGTCTGTCCGTCTGTCTGTCCGCATTGAGGGTACATGGTTTGTCCGTGCAACTCCTCCTACAGTTTGTAAGCTAGGAAGTTTTTACATTGCAGAACATTTGTACTCATATCAAAGATGTGCATGTTGTAAGGATTTTGATTTTTGTGCATTTTTACCAAAAATATAGATTGTTGAACTTAGTCATTTTTTGGTGAATTTGGCAAAAAGGGTACATGCTTTGTCCGCGCAACTCCTCCTAACGATTTTACGCTAGGAAGATTTTATATTGCAGAACGTTTGTGCATACATCAATGATGTGCATGTGGTAAGGATTTTGATTTTTATGAATTGTTACCAAAAATATAGATTACTGAACTTAGTCTTTTTTTGGTGAATTTGGCTAAAAGGGTTCATGGTTTGTCCGCGCAACTCCTCCTACAGTTTTTACGCTAGGAAGTTTGTATAATGTAGATTGTTTGTACATATATCAAAGATGTGCATGTGGTAAGGATTTTGATTTTTGTGCATTTTTACTAAAAATATAGATTGTTGAGGTTAGCCATTTTTGTGTGAATATTGCAAACAGGGTACATGGTTTGTCTGCGCAACTCCTCCTACAGTTTGTAAGCTAGGAAGTTTTTACATTGCAGAACATTTGTACTCATATCAAAGATGTGCATGTTGGAAGGATTTTGATTTTCATGAATATTACCAAAAAATATAGATTGTTGAACTTAGTTATTTTTTTTTTATTTATGAATTTGGCTGAAAGGGTACATGGTTTGTCCGTGCAACTCCTCTTACAGTTTTTATGCTACGACATTTTTATTTTTGTTGAATGTCTTAAACGTTATAATTTGACAAATAAAATATTTTCCGTGTAGACTTAGTTTTCAATAATCTTGGACACAGTCAGAGTGAAGCAGGGGATATTAGTTCCGCTATGCGGACAGTTCTAGTTAAAGCAGCAGTGAAAATGCAAAAATAATCTGCCATTTTGTGACTAATGGAGAGCATTTGTATGTATTTTAGCGGTAAAATCAGCCATTTTCTAGAAAATGGTGGTATCTGAATGATCAATCATCATATTTTCAAAGTATTTTAAAATACAATTTGCTTGGCCTACATTCCAGAAAAGGTCATGAGTGTGATGGCGATTACATCAACAAACCGGAAATGTAAAAATGCTTGGGAAATACCATCGCTTAAAACATACTTAACAAGCATAATGATCAGAAAAAAAAAGACATTAGTAAAAAGGATCTTTTTCACTTGCATGAAATTTATTTAATTCAATCTTATTTGTTTTAATCTCATCTTGTAATTTTAAGTTTAAAAGAATTCCCTCTGTGTTTATGTACGCTATGAATATACAGAATGACGTCATCGGTCTCGTGCTGCGCGAGAATTGTAAATCAAAACAAGTGACCGACTTTATTGCATGGTCGGACAGTTGTCACGACACCATAAGTGTGCCTCATGCTAATGAAACTCCACTAAATAAGTTAATTAGTATACATCAAGTTTAGGTGTAGTTGTAAATCCAACTACCATACAATCACGACCACGACGGTCTCTAGTAGTATACATCAGAAAATGGAAACGGAAATATATATTTATTTGTACGGAATCTTTAAGACACCAACCGATGGTAGGAAAATACAATACAGAACTACAATGACCACACAATACAGAGCCACAATGACCACACAATACAGAGCCATAAACCTAATCTTTGATTTGGAAGCAGCTTAATAATGATAATAAAATTAAACATGATAAAATTTGAAAAAAAAGCAAAAAAAAGCTTTCCATCTGTTAAAAATGGTAATCTCTACAAAACGAACGTTTCTCCACAAAATGAAGTTATAATGTACTTGGCATGGTCAATGATTTATAAGTGATCATCAGTGTACGTAAGCGCACATCTCAGTAGTTTTATTACATTAAGTTTTCACTTATGACAGGGTTGACGTATTAAGAAATAATTATAATAGGAAACAAATCTGAATTCTTCTTTGAAGTAGAAGGCACAAGATGAAAAATGCATCTCATAACAAAATCTACTAACCATCATGTTAACAGTTGTTTTGTTTATATAGAACAATAATCCTAATTGTGAGTAAGGTGCTGATATTTTCCAATTTGATGAAATGTGATATAAGTAGTTAAAACAATTAAAATGCTCAAAAATCTTAAAAGAAATAATTAACCAGCGTTCTTTCTCTGTATTTTTGATAGATAAGACAAAAAATAAGATGTAAGGATATAACATGAACAATGTATTGTATGTATAAGTACATAAAATAACTCTCGAATGATGGCCTCAATTTGTCCGGCAATACGCATGTGCGAAGTATAAATATAATGTGAATT
>MJUT01061537.1:14844-27462 GCA_002080005.1 Gigantidas platifrons
ATATGAAAATACAGAGGAAAGTCAAGTTGAATAATGAAAAGATACTCCCTCCTCCTCCTCCTCCTCCTCCTCCTCCTCACTAAATAGTGATTAAGCTGTTGAATAAACACGAAAATTAGAGGAAGGAATCAAGAAACGTCGTTATAGATAGAAAGTTCACGAAAAAGTACAGCAAAAAACGAACAATTAATGAATAAAGCATTAAAAGATCTCTGAAAGTACTTGGAGTTTGGGTGTATAACCTTCAACACCTCATTTGGACCCATCAGCCATATACCCCAGAGCAGCAGCAGCCATATGCCCCAGAGCAGCAGCAGCAGCAGCAGCAGCCATATTCCCCAGAGCAGCAGCAGCAGCAGCAGCAGTCCAAGCGTTGAAATTCCACCCAAAACACGAAAAAAAGACAAAATCTGGAAATTTCAGCTTTTCTAAACATTGAGAAGGTAACATTTTTTTGGAGATGGCAATGTACTCTTAAGAGAGTACTACACAACACTATTTGAAAATCGCGGGAAAGGGGTAGATAACCAGGGTAACCATGCTAAATATAGGAAGCGGACGTCGTAGAGAACACCCCTACTACTATAGTAATGCAATACCTGGAGTACTACATGATATGAAAATGGCGGGAAAAGGGGTAGATAACCACGAATAGACGCGGACGTCGTAGAGAACACCCCCAATTACGCAAGAAATCCCCACTTCCGGTTGCGCACACCCTTCGGGTGACCTTCGGTATCCATGGTACTACTACTAGAGTAAGAAAAAACGCGGGAAACATCCATTTGTACTACAGTAAGAAAACGCGGGAAACGGTTGCGCAACTTCCGGTTGCGCATGCGCACACCCTTAGGGTGACCTTGGGTCACTTCCGGTAGCCTTGGTACTTCCGGTTATGCGCAATGGTACATTTTATACTACTACTACAGTAAGAAAAAAAAACGCGGGAAACGGTTGCGCAACTTCCGGTTGCGCATGCGCAGAACATACTTCCGAACAGGTCCTCTTCCGGTCACGTGACTGACGTCACTTCCGGTCACGTGACTTGTGTCACTTCCGGGCCCTAATACGGCAGATATTGCGCAACTTCCGGTTGCGCATGCGCAGAACATACTTAAGAACAGGGTCTCTTCCGGTCACGTGACTGACGTCACTTCCGATTCCGGGCCGCTTTCAGTCACGCGACTGACGTCACTTCCGGTCTCGTGACTTCCGGTCACGTGACACCCGGTCGCTCCTCATCGCTCCTCCGCAAATACTAACTGAGCTGTACCCATATACTACTTACATCCATATCTTTTCTTACTACAAGCTGTTCCTTTACTTTGTGTCGAAGTGTAACGTTGGATAGTCTTTCATGTTCATTTATATCCATGTCCTTGCCTACTAGAGCAATAAAACCAAGGGGTCTAAACAGCAAAATCGTCTAAGGTTACCTATGCCTTAGTTTTATTAATAATTACATTATTGAGGAACTGTAAATTTCAGTAGAAAATATTATCTAATAAACCATGTCAGTGCCGAAGAACTGACTACAGGGTGGGTGATATCATCCGGTCTAATTGTCTACCAACAGAGGTACCGACCCAGTGATATAAATTAAAACGTAGACATCAGATTTAGTACGAGTTTCTGGAATAACATTCATCAGTACGCTCAAATCGAAAGATTGGAAAACCAAATAATTTAAAGTTTTGGGAGCAATAAAACCAAAGGGCCTAAACAGAATAGACAAAATCTGTTAATGTCACCTATGACTGAGGGAGGTGAATCTTAGTTTTATTAATAATGTGTTTCTTTATTTTAATCTTCGCCGAAGTGTAATGTTGGATAGTCTCTCATGTTCATTTACATCCATGTCCTATCTTACTACAAACTTTATTTTGTGTCGAAGTGTAATGTTGGATAGTCTCTCGTGTTCATTTACATCCATGTCCTATCTTACTACAAGCTTTATTTTGTGTCGAAGTGTAATGTTGGATGGTCTCTGTGTGTGTTGGTTCCATTTAACCCCCTTTATCTTAGAAAGTGCAAGAGCTAGGTAAATTCTGGTTGGGACAAATGCTGGCAGGACATATGTTAGCATACAATGTAAAAATTATTTTAAAAAGAACACAGAGAAAAACAGATTGCTTGACAAATAAACGCTCCACATACAACAAAAAAGACACCACCCTTCTTGGAACCTTTGGGCCTCTTGTTTCTTTTGTGTACTTATGATCAACAAAGACATAAACCTTTTAGAAGAGGAAGGAAAACTGAACACACGGTGTGATTTAGAATAATGCATTTGTGTGCTCTTCAACACCAAAGAGTTCCACAAAATGCAGGCACTCAAAGTCAAAATCGTTATTTATCAAATGTCTGTGCGACTAAAACATTGGTTATTGTAACTCATCTAATTTGATGTGAATACTGCAATCTGTTTGGCTATTCCGCCTGGAGCAACATTGGTTAAAATTGATAACCTGTGTTGGTATTGTGACGTCACTAACATATTCATTCGCCAACGACAAATTATGATAGTGCCATGGAATAATCGTGTTTAAAATCGAGGAATTATCACATTTTGCTGTAAAAATTAAATTATAAAGAATATGTTAAATGTTTGAATAGGTTATGCTTGTATAACATGGTTTGGAACTGTTTACTTTTTACATAAACTCAGGAGATAACTGTATTGTATTTGAAAATTTGACGGCATCCATTGGGGATTTGATGGTCGCAAATTGAGTTTACTGGCCACGCTTTAGCGGAACCAGTAAACGGTTATTTTCTACCATTAAATCCACAATTGATGCCGTCAAATTTTCAAATACAACACAGTTATCTCTATTCTAATGTAAATATGTGTATTGCCACATTACTGACAATATGACGTAAGCGGTAATTTGCTAACAGATGAGTGGATAGTCGAAACATTCCTTCGTCGGTCAAAAAAGAAGTTTCATGCAAGACCATTAAATCGACAGTTGACACCGTAATATTTTCAAATACACAACAGTTATCTCCATTTTAATGTAGTCATGTGTATAGATGTGTATTGCCACATTATTGACAAGATGACGTAGGCGGCTAAAATTCTAAAAAATATCTCATGTTTTTCAACCGTGGAATTGATACCGTGAAAATTACAGCATTGTCCAATCACAAACCAGGAATATTAAACAACTACATTAGAATTAAAGATAGAAACGGATGAAAAAATTTTGCTACATCCATTGTTTGAGTCGATAAATGATCATCTTTAGTATTTTTTTCGAAAAAAAATGATGCATAGAAATAAATCAAGAACATTTTAATGTTTGTGTGCACAATTGTCCTGTATAAATACTTGAAATCAACCAGAAAGATGTCCATAAATTGTCCTACATAGCGCATGTGCGAAGTAAAATATATCAGGATTTGTATCAGATCATTGTTCATTTAGCCAAAGGAGGTCATGTTAGAATGTCTTTTCAGTTTACACTCATTACAGTTTCGCTAATGCGTATTTATTAAATGAAGACTTACCAGTCTGACAATTGAATCCAGTATAACCTGCAGGACATATACATAAGTAGCCATTTATTCTATCTATGCAGCTTCCTTGATTTTGACACGGGTTACTAGCACATTCATCTATCTCTAAATCAAATACGTACACCATATAACATTAGTACTGTCAACAACAATATGTGATTTACATAGATTTGATTATATCAATATATTTAACAATGTGTTATAATAAAATGAAAAAACAGAGCAATAAATACCACACTTTAGGACAAAAAACAAATATCAAAATCGTAGAAAGAGGTAAAATCGATACCCCTAACACAAATACATGACCCCTCACTTTCCTGGCGTGGTGCAGGCACTTCAATAAGAAGTGGCGGGGTAAAACTAGTCTTAAGTGCTCAAATCTCACCTCTTAGTGAAATGATGCCAACCCTCACACGTTACCGAGCGAACAGCGTTATTATAAAGAACGATATAATCTTGACCATTACACATAATATATATTATCCTCGTGACACAGAAGTTGTCATATGTATAATATTAGTTTTATTAAAGAGAGTCGACCATTATCACAGAAGTTGTCATATGTATAATATTAGTTTTATTAAAGAGAGTCGACCATTATCACAGAAGTTGTCATATGTATAATATTAGTTTTATTAAAGAGAGTCGACCATTATCACAGAAGTTGTCATATGTATAATATTAGTTTTATTAAAGAGAGTCGACCATTATCACAGAAGTTGTCATATGTATAATATTAGTTTTATTAAAGAGAGTCGACCATTATCACAGAAGTTGTCATATGTATAATATTAGTTTTATTAAAGAGAGTCGATGGTCTCAACCATTATCTACATATTTGATAGTATACAAGGTGATGGTAAGTAATAGTGAAACAATAGTCAACTTTAAACCAAAATATAATTAGTTTTTTTTCTAATTGCATTACACGTTGCACACGAGTGAAAACAACATGCAAGGTATCATATATTTTTATTTATTGGGAGGATCGTTCTTATTAAAGATTGTACAGTAATAATCCCGATTCCTTGATGACTGACGTCCAGTATTAAATATTTAATGTTTACGAAAGCCCAGAAGGATAATTTAAGATTCGAAATGCGAGATTCAACATCTGAAGTTCGAGGTTCGCATTTGTGGCATATTTCCTCTCGTCTTATGTTCATCGAGGAATTGGATGATATGGTTGTGTTTGCAGTGGTCTAATCAAAATATTATGATGTATTCTCCCACCTCGTCTCGAGTGCGATAGATCGTGGTTTCGAGCCCCGGTTGGTTCAAACCAAAGTATATGAAACTGATATTAGCCAGTTCACCTATAGGCATGCAGCATTAAAGAGTAAGGACTGATTGACTCGGAATCATGATAAAAATCACCGAACTGGAGCGATATGTCTACCCGCCGACTGATGTGTCAGTGACCAAGAACCATAAAAACACCACCCTGCCTGTTGGTCGAGTACAAAGAAGACATCATCATCATCTCATCAAAATGTAGCTTGTTCCCGTCATGATATAGCAGAACAAAATTTCTCTTGGCGTTTAACAACAATCACTCATTTATTTAAACGCTACAAGAAACCTGAATGCTATGAGCGGACAAAGCCGAACTTCCGACACCAGCTACTCCATGGTAGTGTTATTCAGATGTAGATTCTGCAAAATTCTAAAGATCTGTTAGAGTACATACATTTAAGGTCCCTCTCCTCATGAAGTAGCATTAAAATATTCAATATATCTACCCTTAAAACAACTATTTTACACTATAAGTAAAAGTTATCCAAATAATTAGTTCCACTTTGCTTCATAGCGAAAAAGCAGAACCTTGGTTTGGTTTATGGTGGTGTCTAACGCCACTCTCAAAAATAATGCTGTATCGAGTACACCTCGCCATGAACGGGGTTCGAACTCACAACTTTAGTGGTGATAGATACTGATTTCATAGGTAGTTATAATTCCAACTACCATATGATGACGACCACGACGACTCCTCGTCAGTTGTGGAGAAAGAACTTATTACCCTACCAGAACACAGGAGTTACTCAATATTTGTTTTATATATTATGCTTTGTGGACCATAATTTGTCTTTTCGTATTTCTTGGCCATTTTCTTTCTTCGATATTCAGTTTTTCATTACTCTTTAATATTTTCCAATTTTACCACTTTTAGAATTAAATATATGTATATCCGTTCGAATCCTTTATTTCATGTACTTTTTTGCGGTGATGTTTTCATTGGTTAATACGAAGTTCACCAGGAGGTTAGAATAAATTGTGTGTTATCTATTGCTTTTCATTTTACCGTATGTTAATGGAACATATAACATATCTGACGTATGATTCTGACTTATTTTTAATGTTACATGTTATACATCGAGGGCCTCGTGCTCGTGATCGTATGGTAGTTGGATTTACAACTACTTATGCAATCATTGCATATCATCGCTAACGTTCGAATCCCCCTAATGATGAGGTGTCCCCGATACAACATTATGCGATAAACATTTTCAGTGACCCTAACCCTCTATTACATATCAGTATTTTAGCTTTTAATATGTATGATATTTAAATCAGTAAATATTACCTTTCTCACATTCTCTACCAGAATACCCAGTAGAACAACTACATTGCAAACACCTATTGCTGTACATATAATCACAGGTCCCATGGACACATGTAACTATTCCAGCATAGCATTAAAAGAAAAATATATAATACATGTAAATATGTACCTTACAAATTAAACAGGTAGCTTATCCATAAAAATAAAGGCTTTACTAGTAGTCAAGTCTACATGTTACAGTAATTGAAACGTTCAACATTGCAAAATGTCACTAATATGACGTCTGTGAATGGTGTTGTTGTGTCTGTTACAATGGTAAATGGTAATTTACGTGATTGATATAGTTTCATCGTGGTGTTAATAAGGAACGTAGAATGAGGAAAATCTATGGGTAAATGGTATGAGAGTGACTAAATTGTATTGGGAGGAGTAAATTATATGGGGAATTAGTAAATTGTATTGGAATTAGTCAACTGTATGGTAATTAATAAATTGTATGGGAATTAGTAAATTGTATGGGAATTATGGGAATTAGTAAATTGTATGGGAATTAGTAAATTGTATGGTAATTAGTAAATTGTATGGTAATTAGTAAATTGTATGGGAATTAGTAAATTGTATGGTAATTAGTCAATTGTATGGGAATTAGTAAATTGTATGGTAATTAGTAAATTGTATGGGGATTAGTAAATTGTATGGGAATTAGTAACTTGTATGGGAATTAGTAAATTGTATGGGAATTAGTAAATTGTATGGGGATTAGTAAATTATATGGGGAATTAGTAAATTGTATGGTAATTCGTAAATTGTATGGGAATTAGTAAATTGTATGGGAATTAGTAAATTGCATGGGAATTAATAAATTGTATGGGAATTAGTAAATTGTATGGGAATTAGTAAATTGTATGGGGATTAGTAAATTATATGGGGAATTAGTCAATTGTATGGGAATTAGTAAATTGTATGGGAATTAGTCAATTGTATGGGAATTTGTCAATTATATGGGAATTAGTCAATTGTGTGGGAATTAATAAATTGTATGTGGGATGTGAAAAACGTATAGGAAATGAAAATAAATTGTATGAGGAATGAAGACATAGCATGGGGATGAGTATATTACATGGGGATGAGTAAATTGTACGGCGATTAGTAAGTTGTATGGGATGAGTAAATTGTATTAGAACGAGTACATTGTATGATAATTAGTAAATGGCATGGAGATGAGTAAATTGTACGATGATGAGTAAATTGTATGGTGATGAGTAAATTGTATGGGGAACGAAGAAATTGATTTTTGGTTAATTTGATTGTTATTTTTTCACACCAAACGACATCTTTCAATACAATTCATAATTACAATTCTATAATATACAAAATATTGTTCTCTATAGTAACGATTCATTTCATATGTAAAGTGTTCCACATGGGCAACTGAAGGAGAATTTGTTTCTCCCATTATTTAATACGAACTTTATTTCAAAAGCCGTCAAACGAGTCAAACGAGTCAAATACGGGGAAAGGCACGAGACATTTTAATCCTCTAGAGGATTACAGATTTTTCCACCACTGGTTCAGCGGGGTTAAAATGACGTCATAATGGGAGAAATTGTAATTTCTGGTTATATTTTTAGTGATTAAAGTCAGAAACAGATTTTTCTTTTTGGATCTTGAAAGAATCATTTTAGAATATGGATCCCCACAGGGTCCTATGTTAAATGAGCCCTCTGATAGTGACCAACATCAGATCAATGCAAAAAAATATTTTAGAAGGGACTATCAACTCATTATTCATATAAAGGTTTGGGTTCACTCGCATTATAGAGAGTTTATTTTACAATTTACCCATAGGGAGCTATGTTAAAATTATTTGCTGGGGTGGCGGTCATCTTGGATATTCGACCGACATAAAAATACGCATTTTGCAAAAGACTGTCCTACGAAATTTCCAACAAAGTTTGCTTTCAAATGATTCGTGGTTCCTAGTGGTTAGGTTGAAGTCATGACTACCAAATATTTATGATCACCACAAAGACTTGGTAAACGGACAATCTCTGGTCACCTCTGGTTTTAAGTAGGTCTCGTGTTGTTTACATTGCTAAGTTACATGTCTATACGTTTGTAGTTATGATTTCTATTAAGATGTACGTGTTGACAAAACGATGTTCCGTTTGTCTTTGCTCCCATTTGTTTTGTAGGGGTTTATGTCCTATTTTATTAACTTATTTGTACTTATTTACGTATAATGGTATCCAACACGATTTCCATGTCACATCATGTTCCGAGGACCCGGGTGCCTCAATGAGTTATGTAGTTGGATTACCTAACAACTCATACAAGCCTATCACTACTACAGCGTGGGTTCGTGCCCGGCTTTTGTAAATTACAAAAAGGGTGCACTCGACTCGCAGCCGCAAGTGATAAGGTTTACCAGTTGCTTGCCCATGGTCGGTGGTTCTCTCCGGCTTCTTCTACCACTAAAACTGGTCGCCATGATATAGCTGAAATATTGCTGAAAGTGACGTTAAACACCACAGATCAGATCAAATCACATCATGTTCCTGTCGTTTAACAGTAACATGACGGTTGCCATTTTTGGAGCAGGAAGTTCGTAATCTTTCGGTACACAAGTTTGTTTCTAGCGGGGATCATGTCGCTCAATGTTCAGTTATCTGTGTTGTGTTTTGAAGACCATTTTGTTTATCTTTATCGTGTGGACATTACATTGCCTGTAATTCCATTTACGGTGTCTATTTACCCCTATTGTTTGTTAAAACTTTTCAGAAAAAAATAACTAAAAGCATATTGGCTTGGTAAAGTTATTCTGTGCAGGCACCAATCTTGAATTGGCGATCGACACACAAAATCCAGTTTATAAGGGACCATCCAATAATTATAGATGTACTTTTTGGTTTCAATCTTATTTCTGTTTTTACATATGGGAGCCGTCGTGGTAGTTGGATTTACAACTAACTTTCCAATCATTGCCAATCACTAGTAGCGTTATGAGTTCGAATCCCGCTCATGACTAGGTGTACTCGATACAACATTATGTGATAAAAGTTTATCAGTGACTTGAAGCAGGTTGGTGGTTTTCTCCGGGTACTTCGGTTTTCTCTACCAATAAAACTGACCGCCACGATATAACTGAAATATTGTTGAAAGTATCGTTAAACACCATAAACCAAACCAAACAAATCAAGGACAACATTATACAGATTCAATGAACAATCCTAAGATCTAATAGAGAAAGGTATTTAAAATAAGTCAAGCTGAAACTGACCAACGACTAGTTATCGCGTCCGGTCTTTTATATATTACAATATTGAAGTTTTAAACTTAATTGTGCATGGGTGAATCTGAAAACTAACATTTATAGCTGTAATTGTACTAACTCACAAATTAAGAACTACCTTGGCAATATGGACTTATACTTATACCTACGTGCTTCAGTACTAGTCATACATATATAAACCAATAGTAAAATACCTGAAATGACATGAATAAACATATATGTAAATGAGTTTGTATCACTATCATTTTACGTAAGCCCCCCNCCCCCCCCCCCCCCCCCCATGTGAACCCCGGAAAAAAAGATTACATTTATCGGGATTCACTTCAGAATAATTAAGAAATTTTTGAAATTTCGAAACGGAGCGGGGAGGCAAAGTTGTATTTGATTTGATTTATTGTGTTTAACACCACTTACAGCAATATTCCAGCTATATGATGGCAACCAGTTTCAGTGATGGAAGAAGCCGGAGTACCCGAAGAGAACCACCGACCAAGGGCAAGCAACTGGTTAACTTTATCACGTGTGGCTGCGAGAAAAATGCACCATTTTCTGTAATTTCCAAATCCGGGCGCGAAGCCACGCCGCATTGGTGATATGCTTGTATAGGTTGTTAGGTAATAAAACTACCTAACTCACTGAGCCACCCAGGCACTCAAAATGTTGTAAATTTACATCGATGTGTGGGGGTTAAGAAAGACAAAAGTTTGTAATGACCGGGTGTTGATCGGAAGTGTTAAGATCAATCACAGGTATACTTACTGCAAGAACAGGATGTGTCATTCCTTCGAGAAATGTTTCTAGAAGATTGTTTGGATATGGTATGGATACAAACAAAATTACAAATTCACCAGTAAATCGTGAGATACGACTTGGGTTTTGCCACAGGAAATAATATTGGATCGTACAAAATCAGTGGTCTTCAGTTATTTTTTTACTACGACTAAGATTGCCCTTGGACAAAACCATTAAACTCGCACACGATATGATGAGAGAATGCGTCCCTATTGTTTGGGTCTCCACAATGACTGGGAAACAAATGGCAGTGTATCAGTGATGTATTGGGGATGCATTTTGTACTATGGCGTGGGTACACTGGTTCCTGTTGAAGGAAATATGAACACGGAACAGTATATTTCAACATTAGATGACAATATATGGCCTGTTATTGTCCGACATTTTTCAAATAACGGGTGGATATTTCAGGAGGACATTGCCCCGTTTCAAGCTTCGGCTATCTAGAGCCAATCAGCGGAAACTGTAAAACGATATCAGCACTCTTTCATGGCCAGCACCATGATTTAATCATCTCAGACAATGTTTGAAAAATGCTCAAACTCCGTGTACAAAGACGTTTAAATGAAATTCGATATTTCAATGATTTAAAACGAGTTGTACGAGTACTCTCCCTTTACATTACGTACGTGGTTTGTATGCGATTTTGCCAAGACGAATTCGATATGTATTACTAGCCAGGGGTCACATAACCAAGTAATGAAAAGTTAAGGTAAGCAACACTTAATTCTAATATGGAGTAGGCATTGCCTAGATGCGAGCACAGCATTTCTGTCTGGCCAGTGTGTATATGTTACAGTAAATTTGTAAAATTAGTAATTTTGTAAAATTACTGAAATTTTCAGTAATAATGTAAAATTACTGGCCACTTTAGTAATTTCACTAAAAAATTAAAAGAAGCCACCAAGTCAAAAGGACAGACTCCCGCTGAATAAATGCATAGTATTCTTGTTCAATGGTGACAAATCATGTCCTCTCCTGATGAAAGACATGTGTGGGAAGTAGTCTAGCATCGTAATTGTGAAAATATGTTTGATTTCTTTTAGGCCCCTATTATTTTTTCTGCCATTTTCTATTTCGTTTTGTTTTCGTTGATTTTGTTTTGCTTTTTTCTTAATTAAGGAATTTGGGGTTTCAAGTTTTTAATTTCGGGATTTCGGGCTCAGGCCCCCTCATATCCCACCTTTTTTCTATATGCGCACTCCAGAAACTTTATAATTCACATACTGACACATGCACACAAACACAAATAAAAATATGACATTTGAACTTCTGAAAGTTTGTCGGCCTGCAAACCCGGCTTGACTTGAGTTGCGGGTAATGTACGTGGGGAGTACTTTAACGGACAGACATGCAAGATGGGTTATAATCAATCAAAACTATTGTATTAAAAAAATCGAATTATCTTCTTTTTTTTTATTTCTTTATTTCGTTTTGTCTTTTATTTTTTTCCTTCCATTTTCTTCGTATCAGTCTATTTCGTTTTGTTTTAGTTGATTTCGTTTTGCTTTCGTTGGTTTCGTTTCATTTCGTTTCGTTTCGTTTTCGTTGATTTTGTTTCGTCTCGTTTCGTTTCGTTTCTCTTCGTTTCTATTTCGTTTCGTACTTTATAAGTACCCGACATTAAATTACATTCAACAACTGTAATTGATTTGAATACAATTTACTGATTTAACCAAATTTCTTATAATAATAATAGTCAGCAATTTCCATATAAAATTAACAATAAGTCAACAATTTTCATATACTGTTGGCTGAAAACATAAAAATGTCTGAAATTTTATTATTTGTTAAACATTTATTAATCAAGCAATTTGTGGTTTAACTCAGTAACCGACACCAAAACAACTCGTGTTTAGACCCAAAACGTGGGATGGGTTAATCACTATATACTGGTATACAGCTGTGCATTTTTGCGGGGCTATATTTAGCTCACCTGACCAAAGGCCAGTGCGATTGTTTGTCATCGTTTGGCGTCCGTCATCTGTTTGTTAGCACATTTTTATCTTGAGAACTCCTGAAAAGAATTTGACCAAACTATGAGGTCCTGTACAATTGTTGGTACTTTTATGGCGATTTGACTTTGTCAAAATAAACATGTAGGTTTCCATGCGATATCTATTGAATCTATTGTTAAACAATGATATAACAAAGAAATGATCGAATGAGAGTGAACCCAGGTGTTCCGGAAGAGTAAGCAGTTCCTGCGTGTTGCAACACACCCGCCGTGTCGGTCACGGTCAATCCGGTGGTAGTCACGTCCGGTAAGGGGAAAGAAACACCAACAACTCTACAACAAACCTAAATCAGTACCCATCTGAGAGACAGATATCTCGTACCTATCTACAAGTACATGATGTCATCCGTAGAGACAGATATCTCGTACCTATCTACAAGTACATGATGTCTTCCGTAGAGACAGATATCTCGTACCTATCTACAAGTA
>MJUT01061538.1:12718-33477 GCA_002080005.1 Gigantidas platifrons
CTTGTTTCTGAATCCTATGTTATATTGTATTGTGAAAAAAAATGTAATATGTAATTCATCAATAAAATATGTTTAAATCAAACCAACTTTTTATCTTGGAGCATAGTAAACTGGTTTATATGTGAACTTAATGACCAATTATCATCAAAGACTGAAGATTGATTTAATCTAATTAGCAAATTTTTTTTTTTAAATAGTCCAAAAATTG
Organism: Gigantidas platifrons; assembly: GCA_002080005.1. Classification (NCBI taxonomy): domain Eukaryota; kingdom Metazoa; phylum Mollusca; class Bivalvia; order Mytilida; family Modiolidae; genus Gigantidas; species Gigantidas platifrons. Next base: position 12,927 of record MJUT01061538.1, read on the forward strand.
TAATACTCTGAGTATCTATTAATTTCGATTGGTCCAAATGTGCAAAAAAGTTTAGTTTAGTAACCATTTATATTCATAAAATAGAACCAGAGATTACGTTTCAATACCCGAGTCATTTGTATTCTTTTATCCATTTATATATCATGTGTTATTAGCAAAACAAAAAATCCCCACACATACAGGATCTATACAATCAGAAAAAAAATCCATTATGGAATATTGATCAAAGAAAATTTAAAACTTTACTCCAAACATGTCAGACATGTACAAATGTACATGTACATTGGATACCTGCCAAAGTAAACACTAATTAAACAGAGACTTTATGCATATTTTTTTTTTTTTTACAAAAAAGGTAAAGGTAAAATATATTTTGTTAAATACATGTCTATTTATACAGGCTTTATGCTTATACAAAAATACAAAATGCTCACATTGTGGAGTATTTTTCATTATCAGATAAATTAGATATGCAGATACAGTACAGTCTGAGACACAGTGTGACACACCACAGCAATAGACATATTACTCATCCTAGCAATTCAGACACATCATTTGTTCTATTAAATATATCTTGATCATTTCTTTTACATTTAGAGCGTTACTTACTTACTGTTAGTTTTACTATCACTCAAAAGGCATATGAGAATAAAAGCATGGATTAAACAGACCAAAAGGCATATCAGTACCACCAAGAAGAACGACACGTCCACCACAGTGATCCATCACACCATGTCTCTGACTACCCCATTTATACCCCACCTCTATTTACAATTATATTATCAACATTGCCAAAAATATTAACTAGTGTATCTATTATTTGTAATATTTTGTTGACAATGTTCGTGAAAGTGTTATTATTTGACAGTGTCATTGTGGTGACCATTATACTTGTACATGTGAGATATTTTGGATTCAAACTACAAATGTAGGATAGACAACATGTACCTAACATTAACTCATGGTATCTCCCTATCTGTGTATACTTTGCATACATGTAGAAAAAATAGAAAAAAAAACACAATCAGATTTGTATATTTATCACAAAATTATATTAGACAACTTTCATTATAAGCTTGTCTTTTTATGGGCGATGCTATGTCGTATATACGATATGTATTGTATTCATTAATCTGCATACCTTTTGCTTTTCCATTATTATGAATTGTTCTCAGAAGGCCTAGCCTCACCCCATGAAAAATGTCAAGGTGAACATTTGAGATCATGCATGATGTTTTGTTCTACAGCTCATGCTGTTTTCTAAGTTCCAATTTAATTATATCTGTGAGTGTGAACTATAAGGAAAGACTATTAATTAGTATACATTTTTTGTACCGGACAGTGTCCATGTTAGTTCATAGTTGTTACATGCAAATTTTAGCATGATTCGCCTTTTTCAAGTTATCTTAAGTTATAAATAAAATTCGGAGTCATGTCCCAAGATGATTATATCAATATATAATTAATTTTCATANATAATACCTTAAATTTTAATAACTGTGTTTGAAAACAATTCCATGCTTTGGCTGAAAAAGTAAATACGGAAGTAACTAGGTGATATTAAATGTCCGTAATCGGGTACGACCTCGAAAGTTTCCGGGAAATGTGCACCTTTAGTAAATTAAGAAAAACAACAATAAAAAACAACATATCATGTGTAATAAATTATAAATATTGAGTCATGTACCAAAAGTCTTACAATCAATTTCTATTAATTAACTTGAAATGAACTGACTAGAATTTTAAACAAATTCTCTGAAAATAAATTACGTGATAGTCGACTTCGACGGCCCCTTGTTTCTATTTATCCCATAACTCATTACTGAAGTTTTAATATGGGGTTTAGGGTTAGGGTTATAGAGTTTAACGCCACTTTCAACAATATTTCAGTTATATCGTGGTGGTCACTTTTATTGGTGGAGTAAAACAGAGTACCCAGAGAAAACTACCGACCTGTTGCAAGTCACTGACAAACTTTATCACATAATGTTGTTTCGAGTACTCATCGTCATGAACGGGGTTCGAACTCACAACATCAGTGGTGATAGGTACTGATTGCACATGTAGTTGTAAATCCAACTACCATACGATCACGGCCACGACATCCCCACAAGAAATTGCAGACAAATGCAAGTTTCATAATTCTAACTTCTAGACAATTAATTCTATATTAGATACCAGACATAGACAAACTATTTATTGCTTTTCCGTAAATTCGTCAAGTATGGAACTATTACAAGTAGTGAACAATTTAACGAAAATTTAAATCTGCACTAAAATAATCAACGAGAATGTTCCTGCTATCTGACGACCAATCTACCAGTCTTTACATTTAAAACCAATGGAGCCAGTCTAATCTGTCATATCATAATAAATCAAAACAGGTCGTGTACCTTTCCTTGTGACGTTTGTCACATTAGATCTAACATTGGATGGATCTTTACAAAGTTTTCATATTTTGTGTAGATTAAATTTATTTGGTATACAATTTGCATCACACTTCTGTCCAATAGTCCATAATTCGTGCTTTCTTAGTCAAAATGTATGTCAATTTTTGTAAAGGAACACGTTTCCTCACTTGTAAATTCATTATTTTTTCACACAATTTCATGTTTTATCACCGTTTATAAATTTAAATGTCATATATGAACTATGCAAGATATTTATTAATTTTATTTATTTTTACCTTGTTCTGTATTCTGAAATCGCCATTGGAGGAAGATTAGAGTCAATATTCCTTCAAGGCCTTCAAGAATAAAAATAAGAAATTAGCCCAAAGCTTTTAATTCCAGATTCCGTTTTATAGATGATGTTCTGTCACTGAACAATTCAAGATTCTGTGATTTTCTGAATCTCGTCTATCCAAATGAGCTTGAAGTAAAGAGGAAGATTAAAAACAAATGTGATGACTTCATTTTTCCAATTGTCAACTTCCTTTTCACCAGTAGCAATATTTCAGCAGGACCAAGCCAATAGAGTTTACCTTTCGCAATTCGTATGTTATTCTAGGGTTTGTTATCAGAACAGTATTATTTTGGATGGAGATCAGATGCTGACCCAGAAGCTACTCAAACAAACCTACGCTGCTCCTCGGTTGAAGTCACCCCTTCAACAACGCTACCATTGGCGTCATGAACTAGTTGAGTGGGTGGATCTTTTCCCTATTACGTAATTATTTTCTTTCCTCTATCACCGAAAGACATTTAAAGGACTTGACGATACGAGTAACACGAATGGTGCCTTATAGGAAACTGGAACAGCTTAACCTTTAACCTTCGCATCTGGGTTCTTCACGGTTGATGTTTTTGTTTGTTTGTTTGTTTGTTTGTTTGTTTGTTTGTTTTTGTCTTTTGTTCTTTGTTTTTTTTGGGGTTTTTTTTTTTGTTGGAGTCCATGTTCCTCATCTTTTTATGTTGTGTTTTATTTTGTTTGGGTTTTTTGTTGGAGTCCATGTTCCTCATCTTTTTATGTTGTGTTTTATTTTGTTTGGGTTTTTTGTTGGAGTCCATGTTCCTCATCTTTTTATGTTGTGTTTTATTTTGTTTGGGTTTTTTGTTGGAGTCCATGTTCCTCATCTTTTTATGTTGTGTTTTATTTTGTTTTGTTTATCTTTATTCTGTGTCTTGTGTCCAATGATGAATGTGTTTCTGGATTGTCCATTTTTGATTGACAATTCAGTTTTCTCTATAACGTGTATTTAAGAGAAAGGAAATTTAGGGTTACTTGGTATGTCTACTCTTGACGGTGGAATAATGATATGCAAAACAGAATTGTCTAACTCGGTGTAATCAAATTATCGAAGCAGAAAACAATACAAAAATTAAGAATCATATGCATATTTTCATTGCATATTGCCTCTCGGTGCTAACTAACTAAGTAAAAAGATGAGAATTTTGCGTCAAATTTTTCGAACGACATGATATTATTCAAACTGTAACTGTGTGCATAAATAAAGAAATAATAGGTGGGTGGCTGCTTGTACACTTGATGATTATGCATAGTGAAATTGTGTGCATAAATATAGAAGTCATGAGTAGGTGGATACTTGGAAGCTTTATCAAGCCTGGTGAAATTGTGTGTATAAATAAGGTGGCTGATTATACACTTAATATAGCCTGCTGATTGTGTGTGCATATAAAAAACAGTTATAAGAGGAACTGGTCGTACAATTTGATCAAGCCATGGTGAAATTGTGTGCATAAATAAAGAAGTCATAAGTGTTTAAACGTGTTTCCTTGCAAAAACGAATGAAAGTGAGAATCGGGAGGACTATTCGACAGAAATGCAAATTATGTATAACAATGACGTCTGAACAAGCGTGCAGCTTTGTTTAATTTAAATGCATATGAATATGTGAGAAAAAAAAATAGCATTCACCTTGTACGGCCTTGAATATGTTTAGGCTCCGCGTTCGTATGCACAATGTGCAGGGTGTGCAAGTGTGCGTCTAAATTGATCTCATACGTCACCGCCGTGATCTCCATTGTATTCAGAAGGTATACAATTTCTGGGAATTAGAAAAAATAATATACTAGTTATTTGCAAGACATGCCTTGTACACTTATATATATAACACATATCAGTTAACGCTTCCGTGTAAGGACATTTAAATATGTACAAACAAATGAAAGACAACAATAAAATAGTGTTATATTGCCGAATTCATTAGAACTGTAGCCAGCTGATTCAGTTTTTCGCAAGTATATGTGTTTTTGTTGTGAAACAAATCTCCAGCTCTTGAAAATTGAAAGATGTGAAAACTGGATATTAAAATGGATCTGATAAAGACTTGTGATATGTTTTAATCTGTGATTTTGGTCTTCTAGTTGTGTCATTATGTTCCACGACAGACATCATCGGTATGTATTTTAATGTCTAGCTGGACAACCTCACAGTGTATTCATTACTATTTTACCAGAAATATTCTGATTCCTCATTAATATAAACACTTTTGTATATTCAATATTACTACTATATATTCTGATGTCCATTCTTATTGTGGGAGAACACTTACATAGGCTGTGCATGATGTGTAATCCCTTTGAACTTCTGTACTATATATGTGCAATTGATTCAATAAAATATTTGAAATTGAAATTGAATGTATTTTCCTTCATTACCACACCCCTCTGCTTCTTCTCCCTTAAAAAACTAAAAACAAAACAAAAAATACCGGAAGATTAAATTTCACTATTTTTTTTTCAATCGAAAGCAAAAACTATCAACATTGCTTCTACGCACGTATTCTTAAATGATAATAATGTATTATACTGTCCATTTTTAAGGGATTTAGTTTTATCTTCTACTTTCACTTTCACTCCAGCGTGTTGATATTATACAATTATGGCCTTCTTAGGAGGTGGACATTCTGGATGTCCATCGACTAAGATGGCCATAATCGTTTTATTAACCGAACAACGGTTTTTAAAACTTACAATTTTTTTTTTTTTTGTCAACAACACGACAAGCTCCTCAGGTGAATACTCAATAGTTATTAAAGTCGGGGCTATCGGCAATTGTTTCCAGTAAATACTGCTGCAAACATTTGACTGCGGATTTCGTAGAACGTTCTGTGTTCTCGGAATCCTTTTCAGAGAGGATTTTTGCTATTTCTTCCTCTGAGCTAGCGGCAAACCGTCCTGCAGTTGCCATATTTCCGGTTTGCGGTTATCGTCACCTAGCAGGAAATATTTGGGATTGTCGAGGGTGACAATACTATTATTTACCTCGCACGGTGAATTTTTGGGGTTGTCGAAGGAAACGTCGCAATTGTCAAAGTCATGTGACAGCTGATAGGATCAATCATAGATCAATATATATAGAGAGGTTTAATAATGTATGATAAAACACGCGAACGAACATAGTATTAAATCAGAAGTAATAACCAAACATTATTGAAATTAATTTACATATTGGTTATTTGACACGTTTTAATAATAAACAATGTGGCACTGACGACTGAATGTTCCAGAGACTCAACCCACAGTGTTACTGCACATTGTATCCACAATAAGATACACAATTCATCGTCCCCACCCCTTTCTCCATACTATTCTAGTAGCAGTCAAAACTCGTTGCCCCGAATGTTTATTTCCTCCCTTATTTCTGTAAATTTTTTGTATCCTGCACTTGTTCTATTTGAGCAAGAAAATTGCATTGATTGGATATATTTTTGTTATGTACTGTCACTGATCAAGAAAATAGCTCTTTCTGATACTCCTGTTGAGCTTTCGGAACCTAATTGTATATCCAGTTCACTTCCTGTTGACAGAAAAAATCAAAAGGGACAATCAAGGGATAATTATATAATTTTATTATTTAATTCAAAATATAAACGTCAATAGATTAATTTCATTTTCCTGCAGAATAGACACAATATTATTGCAGTGTCTTAAAATATAAAGTTTATGTGTATTCCGCACAAAACTGGGGAACCTCGCCTAATTTATCCCCGTCTTTGAGCCTCATACACATAAACTTTATATTTTAAGACGCTACATTAATATTGTCTATATATATTGATGCACGATCTGAATATACATGAAATTTTTGACGTTGAGCGTTGAGCAACCAACAACAATCTTAATACTAGCATACAATGGTTGTTTGGAAATCTTAGTACATATACAAAAAATGTATATATTAAGTGATTGACAAAAAGTCAGTTTGTGGTTCCTATATGTTATATACTATATGACGAAATACAATAGACCTTTTACACATTCCCCATTTGATTATAAAATACGTTTTTTAGCTCGACTTTTCGAAGAAAAAAAGTCGAACTATTGTCGTCACTCCGGCGTCAGCGTCAGAGTCTGGGTCGGTTAAGTTTTAGGTTATGTTTTCGGTTAAGTTTCTTGTCAGAGTCCATTTCTCAAAAACTATCAAAGGTATCCATTTGAAACTTTGAATATTTGTTCACTATCAAAAGAGGAACCAATTACAATAAGGCAGATGACCATGTGATTTGTATATCCAGAGTTATCTGCCCTTGTTTCGACATAGTACATAGAAATTTGGGATATTTTTTTAGTAAAATTAAAATTTCTCAATAACAATCAAAGCTATTAACTTGAAACTCAATACACTTATAGAAAGTGTTGACCCCAATCTGTTGACAAGGGAAGACAACTCCATCCAGCATTTTATTAGCCGAGTTGCAACGAAGTTGCACTCGGCTTATGCTTTGGTGAAAGGCAGGCGGGCGGGCGTATGTTAGCCTATCTTCGTTAACGCGATAGCGCTTTTAGTTTTTGGCCGATCAACATAATTTTTGGTAGGAAGCATTATTACACTATTATTTAGAGCGAGTTCGAAATTCAGATTCATCTATTGTTTTTTTTCTTGTAAAATTATGGGTTTTTTTTATAGAAAAAGTACATATTTTGAGAATTACACATTTCTCTGAAACTAGAAAAGAAAGAAACTTAATATTTGGTATGGGTGGAGATGACAATGTGAAAATGTGCATTCAACATTTTTTATCCCCGGGGCTCAGCCCCACCCCGCTAGGGAATCTGTATAAAAAAATGTGACCGAGATCCCCACCCATAAGCCATATATATTTATGATCATGGTGACTAGGCAAATTAAATGCCTTATAGCTCAGGCCCCGGTAGGGTCATACCCCACCCCCTACCTGAAGTGAACTTTTTAATGGTTGAGATCACCACCCCTAAGCCGTATATATTTATGATCAGGGTGAATAGACAAATTAAATGCCCCAAGATTTTGACTTGCAACTTGGCTGTTGCATCTCTGGTGCTTTCTCGATTTTTTTAGTTATTTCCCCTTTTTGAAAAATGCAATTTCTCAATAATTATCAGGTAAATTGCTTGCAGTTTAATATCAGATACGAAAAAGTCAAGCGTCTAGCACCCGTGTGCGGTGCTCTTGTTCAAAGAGTTATTTCCCTTACGACGGGCAAACTGGTAACCGGTCTAGCAAGAGCCATGGAAAGGACAATGAATTCGAGGATAATATTCTGATAATTTATACATCGTTTATGTGTTGCCGTCCAATTATGCGTTGACATACATAGTCAAACTTGCCTATGCAGTCACCTCTATTAAACAGTCACCTGTATTAAAAGGTCACATTTTTTTCTTGTCCGGTCATACAAAATTTCATATGAATTGAACCTCTTTTAAGAGGTGACCTGTCTTATAATACCATTTTTTTCTTTTTCCCAAAGGTGACCTCTTAATACAGGATCGACTGTACTAGTGTTTGATTGATATCGTCTCCCTATTATTCCAAAACAAAAGACATGCACATTGACACGATATTATCACTCAAAGATCTGTATTTTTGATGATAAACAATAAAAACAAATATCCGTCGCTGTCACGTCCGTTTACTCAATTGTTAATTTTCAAATTTTTTCTGTATTTGCGAATGCATACAAACCTCGTTGATTAAACATTGGATTTCGTGGGGAAAATACACACTTGCATTGCGTGCGCAGTTGTAGGTCCAAGTTAGTAGACATATTCTGGTATAATCTCGTTCAAATCTTACTAAAATCTAGACGGCAAGACAGTCACCAAACCTTGCTCATGAGGTGCGTTATACTTTAGTATAATTTTGTTAACTGTCGTACTTTTCGCTGGCACTATTCGTATATTGGTGAAATTACATTAAAAAATGTGTTATCGAGTTAGAGTGAGATTACAGTAAAATCATGTTTATATCGATATTAGAGCTTATATCGATGGAATACTTTTTTAAAGGTTGCATAAAACAGCACCTTGATCAGATATACATTATTCTTACAATTGGGAAGATCGATAAACAAAATCGAAATACGGTCAGATATCTATAATGATTTTGAATAGTTACCTTTGTATTTACCAAATAATCCCACAAAATTCACGTGAAATGTACGGAAGTTGGGGAGGGTCAGCCCATTTGTGGCATATACATGATATAGATTTATACACATACATGTAGCAGGAAAATTATTTCATATCCTGTCTTCGTTTTTCATGTGTAAGTCGAATTAATTTATACCTTCCAGATATAATTTGAATTAATTTCTTGTGTTTAGGCAAATTGGCAATTAAAATAGAGACTGCATGGTTGTTGTTAATCCAAAAGTAACAAAGTGTCAGTATCTATAAGTTACATTTTGAAGAGATGGTAATGTTCGCTCTGTGCTAGACCAACACGCCGAGTTGGATTTTTTTTATAGTGTTAGCTGACTGTAACAGCGGTTCACAGGTAGACATGTCGCTTTACTCCAATACATCCCCGGTTCAGAGTCAAGCAGTATGTTTTACTATTTAATGCTGTGTATTGGCGGAGCAGCAGCAGCAGCAATTTGAAATGTAACAGTCTTAGTTTTGATCCAACGGCTAGGAGACCATATTCTCACCCCTTGGATAAAGTAGTCCATTAATTTAGGTGAAAAAGATTTTTCTATCTTACCCCGGCTCCAGGGTAAGACAAGCTACACGCCGTTTTTCCCGCAAAATTGTTTTCCATTGTTGAATTAAATTGTCGATTTATAGTGTCTTGGCAGTATTTTAAATGTATTTCACTATAAAATACAAACGTATTTTATAAATATATTATATAAATGCTACTACAACCGCGATAAATGCCTGTAAAAACGTTGTTTGACGTTGGTGAAAAAGGAGGTAATTTTTTTTATTTACGTTAGATACGTTAGTTACCGAACAAAGGATAGCACTCTATATATTTTCTCAACGTAAACAAATATTGACACGATAGAAAGAGATGAGAAAAAGGGGCAAACATCGTAAAAGGTGTAAGATTTTGTTATTGTAGAATCTATCACAAGTTTGTTAACTTTATTATATTGAACCTCTTTAATGTTGTAAAATGAAAATCTTGTTTTATTTTATTACGTGACATTTTGGTCCTGTGATACGGTTAGCAAATTAATGCGCCAAAACTACACAAAAAGTAAACAAACATTGACACGGTAGAAAGGGGTGAGAAAAAGAGTCAAACACCGTAAAAGGTGCAAGATAGTAAAATCTGTGACACCCTCGGGTGTCACAGATTTTACTATCTTGCACCTCTCCCGGTGTTAGACCCTATATCTCTTAACCGAGCACACTAAACATTTCATCCTTGAATCTGTTGCATTGCAATTTGGATGAAAATGAAAGAAAATAATATCTATATAAAACATTAGTTCGTTAGATAGAAAATTTACAATCAACAAATATCAGAGTATTTTCCATTAAAATGTTTTATCTTCTTATCAATAAATGTTACCCTAAATCACAATGTAACAATACAATACCCTCTTAAATTTGATTTTTATAAATACACATTTATTGATTTCTCGTAGTTTCAATTTAAACTAATTTCCGTTTTTGCTGAATACATGTACATGTATATACATGTATATCAATATTTTTACATTATAGTGCACATGCACACTCGTTTTGGCCCATCTGATATGCTATATCCCTTATGTCAATATTCCCGTTTGAAAAAATTGTATTTGATGGGAATTAATAGTAATTTTCTTCTTGAAAACCACTGGGAAAATTAGATTTTGATGTTGTATGGATGTACTTTAGATGGTTCTGTTCATGTATTGAGTTTTGGTGACCATCACTAAAACAAGATTGCCGCCATAAAAAGGACAAAGTTATAACGTTATATATTAATTATGTCATAGGAATCCTAGCGGGAAAATGTAATCCATGATGGCTCCACCATAGTATCTGATGTGAAAATAAACAAAGAGTGTGTGTGCGGAATCCAAACTGTTAATGTATGTCAATAATCATTGCATGGTCCTTCATACAATTTCATTTTTTTTTGTGGATGGAAATCCAAGATGTCCGCCACCGCAGCACTAATTTAACATAAAATTTAAAACCCTATGAGAAAATATTTAAATTATTCTTATCTAATACCACTGAACCATTTGACATCAGGCTAGGCTAAAATGTTTCGTGGATGATACGCTAACCAAATGTCTTTTTCTGTTGATCGGCAATTTTGGATGGTCACCCTGTGGAGGACAACGTTTCTGATTTAACATAAGTATAGTTCCGTTTTTTTTTATCATCAAATATCTCTAAATCAATTGACAACGAACTTAGCTTAAAGATGCTCTGTTCGTCTTTACCTCCAGTAGGATGGCTCATGTCGTATTTATGTTATTTGTGTTTGTGCTCTGTTCGTCTTTACCTCCAGTAGGAGGGCTCATGTCGTATTTATGTTATTTGTGTTTGTGCTCTGTTCGTCTTTACCTCCAGTAGGATGGCTCATGTCGTATTTATGTTATTTGTGTTTGTGCTCTGTTCGTCTTTACCTGCAGTAGGAGGGCTCATGTCGTATTTATGTTATTTGTGTTTGTTTACGTGGTGTCCAACACATATTGTGTTGTGTTTTTGTTTTGTTTATCTTCGTTGTGTGTACCCTGTGTTGCCAGTTTCTCTGGATTGTTTTTGTTTTGTTTTTCTTTGTTTTGTGTACTCTAGGTTGCCAGTTTCTCTGGATTGTTTTTGTTTTGTTTATCTTCGTTTTGTGTACCCTGTGTTGCCAGTTTCTCTGGATTGTCCAACATGATTGTCCCTTCGGTATTCTCTAAGGTTTATTTAGCTGAAATGTTCATTGGGTGATCCTTTACCAAATGAAATCCAAGTTTTCCTACATGGAAAAGATAAATAAAAAGCCTTTTCTTAAAAACTATACTTCCTTGCATTGGACCCAACCGATTGTATTGCATGAATAACCAGGTTAGCGAGACATTCTCAGGTAAGTTTCTATTCAATGATATTATCTCATATGTTTAGTATATACGTATACCTTTTTCTTAGTACAACTTCACTTCCGTGTTATAAATATAATTTAAAACCCCCATTGAGTAAACCATTATATGACATTATTGTGATCTCCCAAATCATGTATACTGTATCAATCACACCGGATAAGACTTAAGTTGAGATTCAATGATGAGTTTCCTACTTTTTGGGGACTCAAGGGAAACGTATATATATATAAACACATAACATTAGTGTAAAATTGACGTAAGTGTAATTTGACTGTCTATTAAGCGTTTGTCGTGGATGAAAATTAAACATTAAACAATGAGCATGTGTAACAACCGATTAACTAGGTGAGTACTTAAATAATAAAACACATTTTTTTGGGGGGGGGGGGATATTACTGTATATGGCTTCTTACAATCGTCAGACATTATAACATTGATTCATAACTTATAGTACAATAATATTTATCTATTTGATATTTGAGTGTGTTTTTATCAAAGATTTTATTACTTTTTTTTATTTCAATTTAATTTTGTTGTTGAAAAACAAGTGTCTGGAGGGTCTTACGGACTGGTCGTAAGTTCAGAATATGTATTCTACTTGTGAGTGAGTGATTGTTGTTTAATGCCAAATAAACAATATTTCAGCTATATATCAATCATGGAGAGAACAAGTATGATGATGATGTTCACTTTATACTAGATCAACACGCTTTTGGGACTTTTATAGAGCTAGCTCACTACCCCCGGTACAACAACATTCGCGGCTATGCATGTTACTGCACTATGCATGTTACTGCACTATGCATGTTACTGCACTATGCATGTTACTGCACTCTGCATGTTACTGCACTCTGCATGTTCCTGCACTCTGCATGTCACTGCACTCTGCATGTTACTGCACTCTGCATGTTACTGTACTCTGCATGTTCCTGCACTCTGCATGTTACTGCACTCTGCATGTTACTGCACTATGCATGTTACTCCACTCTGCATGTTACTGCACTCTGCATGTTACTGAACTATGCATGTTACTGCACTATGCATGTTACTACACTCTGCATTTTACTGCACTCTGCATGTTATTGCACTCTGCATGTTACTGCACTCTGCATGTTCCTGCACTCTGCATGTTACTGCACTATGCATGTTACTCCACTCTGCATGTTACTGCACTCTGCATGTTACTGCACTCTGCATGTTATTCCCTCGAGTCATGATATTTCGGCTTATTCTTAATCCTTATTTCTACCTTCTTAGTGGAGAAGCAGCAAATGTCAAATTTAAAGTCTTTCGTTTGGCCGAAAAGGGGGGCTCGAACATATATGATATACCGCACTCGATTCGAACACGCTAACCATTGCATCGACAACTGTAGATACATGTAACTGAATAAAGCAGTTTGCAGTGTAATTGGATAAATCAGTTTGCATATGTTTTCAGTATCCTTTCTATTTTTAACAACTGGAAAAGAATGGTACCATATTCATGATGCAAGGTTCATGTATTGCTTCCACAAAGCTTCAGTGGCACCATTGTCATATACATTTGTACCATTAACAATTTCGCGGTTAACGCAAAAACACAGTCAAACGTTCAAGCAATCTAACGGCGACTACAAAACAACCGATAGAAAATAGGGAGCAAGTGTGGAAATCTAATTTTAATTCTAACATGATCTACTTCTTTCGCTTTGTTGACAAACCAGCGAGTTATCCATTCGGTATAATCTCATTAGCACATACGCTGGTGAATGTGACTGACTTTTCCATTGGCACCATAAATTGTGTGCGACATTTTCCGCAAACATAAATATAAATTACCGTCTTCCAATCAAAGTATACTACCGTATTTGTACTCTTAGACAGTCACATATCAGAATCGAAATAAATCATGGAAGCCAGAATAAAATACTAATATCCGCCAATCCATGTTAAAACTCCCAACACATTCTGGCTTCCATGATTTATTTCTTAATTAGATTGACATTTAAAGAGCCAATCAAGGTGTATATTACAACTGGGAAAGAGATAAACAAACGAAAAGTGTACAGTAATGATCAAGAGGTTCAAGATTCAATGATCACTTCGTTTTGTTGAATATGACATTGAGAAAAATGTCAAAAACAATTAAATATACTATGTATATTTTAAACACATTTAAAATGCTTAAAAATATCTAGAAGAACTTTAAACAAAGATTCAATGAACTAAACAAACAAATTAATAATTTCATTGTCAATCAAAGGTGTCCTGTCCAGCAGAATAATCAAATGTAATTACCGATATAATTAGTGTAATTGAGAAATAACACACTGGTGGAACTGAAGGCTTGTTTCTCTATGATTATGTAAGCCATGCCTTGTTCATGTATATATAAATATATGCGATAAATAATTTTAATATTTGGGTGCAATTTCTTTTTGAGAGAGTCGTCGTCAAAATCCATAATTAATTTATTTAATCATTAATAAACAGCGTCAGTGGAGAAATTGTTAACGCTTTCGCCTCTAGTTCGTTCTAAAGATCATGGGTTCGAGTCCCGATAAGGTCAAACAAAAGACAATAAAAGTATATTTGCTTCTTCTCCGCTAAGCACGTAGCATTAAGGAGAAAGAGCAGAGACTTGGTGTCTCGGAATCAGGATAAAAATCCAACTCATCGTTTTGGTCAAGAACAAAGCATACATCATCATAATCTCATGGAAATGTAACCAGTTCTTGTCATTATACAGCTGAAAATTGCTCAGTTGGCGTTAAACAACAATCACTCACTCACTCAACTGCAACTTACCTCGAAATTGTTATCCATTTGTGGCAAGGGTACCATACATTTGTGGTCAACGGGTCCTTGGCTCTGCAAAATGTATGTGCACAAATGCGTAGTTATTTTATTTAAAACTAATAGGGCATAACTATAATGATGAAAAACATATTAAATAACCTTGAAATATTTTTAAAATATTTCTCGAATTTTACAAAATAGAGTCAGGGTCAAGGTAAACGACCCGAGTATTTAAAATTGGGACTTTAGGTAGATGACCTGCATATATAGTATTTTACTATTTATTTCATACTTTATTTCGATTTCATTTTAATTTCTGATTTATTTTTTATTAATATTTGGCTTTTTCTGCAATATTTGACATAAGATCAGGTAAATTACAGGTAATAATTAATTAGATACTAATTGCAAAAACAATAAATTAACTTTAGCAACATCGATTGTTATGTATAAGTGGGAATAGCTGGAATAGGTATTTCTAAAAAGTGAGTGGGATTAGATAGAAGACACCATTTAATATGACATTTTTACAACGTGACTTTGTGGAAATAGTGAACGAAATATTTATCTCAAGTAATCGAAATTTCGGGATTGGAACCATACTTTATTTTTAGCCAAAATGGGGCATATTTGAGTAGTGATTAATGGGAGGGGACATCTTTTAATAGTAAGCATTGATATCTTTTCATCTCACAATACAAAAATGTATATGTCCACGTCTAGTTCACTATCGTTTGACTAAAATTAGATGTTTATTCTATCTTTCGTTTTGGTTTCGGTGGCAACCGCCAAATAAAATAAAAAAAGACACAATATACATACAATTATGTCAGGTATCCTGCATTCATCTCTGACCATCCAATCATACGCAAGACAGAACTATATTGACAAATCGGACAACGGCTCTTGGTGTGTACTTGGTTTTAATTTGTAGACTCATCGCTGATTGGTCGGTTTGAAATTTGAATCCTGACGTGTCCCCAATACCCGGATATCGTTAAATTTTAGATTTGATTTTGATGTTTGGTGTTTAACGCCACTTTCAGCAATATTACAGCTATATCATGGCGACCAGTTTTAGTGGTGGAGGAAGCCAGAGTACCCGGAAAGAACCACTTTCATTATCACTTGCGGTTGCGACTCGAGTGCACCTTTTTTTGTAATTTACAAAGCCGGGCGCGAACCCACGCCGTATTGGTGATAGGCTTGTATGAGTTGTTAGGTAATCCAACTACCTAACCCACTGAGCAACCCGGGCCCCGTTAAATTTTAGTGCATGGTCAATTATGAAACATCATAGAATTACTGCCATAACTATACTATTATTATTTAAAAAAAAGATACAACAAACATACAATTGTAATTAGATTGCTGGACTATGTTGACTATGGGCGAGTTTGTCTAGAAATAGGTTACTAACTAAGAATCCCCGATTTTAACGACAAACTCTATCGTGTGAGCCTTTGTTATAATTTGTCTCATTATTTGTCCGTGTACATTAAATTGTTTGATTTGCACTTTCGAAACTAATCCGATTAAATTAAGTTTTCAGAAATGACTAATTTTCCACTCTTTTGTGTGTTGAGATGATATATCCGCTTCCTAATTGTATGGGATTTTTTGCATTGCTATAATACAGATTTTTGGAAAATCTAAGTCACGTGTATTATTAGATACGATAACGTACCCTCATTCCGCTTGTGCTCCATTTAGGGTTACGAATCGATCCCATTCAGCGTATGGGAGCTGAGCGCCCGGAGTGATTCACACCGGGCGGTTTTTTGTCCTAATTCCGTTACGACTTTTTCGTAGTAACCGTTTCCATATTTGGCATATATGGATAGGCTCCGCCCATCTCGAGAGTACGTAAGGTGTTATGGCGGACAAGTAACAATTTTCAAATACGAAACCGGTCTTGTAGATAGAAACAGGGATTGTAACACTTATTTCGTATCACCATTATTTAAAAATTGTTGGGAATAATAAGATATGACCAGATATGCAAAAAGAAAGTTGAAATATTCACGGAGCGAAAATTTTAATTTGCTCCCAAACATTGAATGAGATCGATTCGTAACCCTAAATTGAGCACAAGCGGAATGAGGGTTACGTTATCGTATCTAGTGTATTATAACCGCGTGCTCGTGTAGTTTTTATTTTTGTCGACAGTTCGAAGACTTTTTTTTATAATTGATTCAATAATCTTTATTCACACTAGCCACGAACAAAAATGCAATATAGTACAGAAAATGAGTGATTGTTGTTTAACGCCAACTCAGCGATTTTTTTCAGCTATATTATGGCGAGAACAAGTCAATTTTCTATGAGATGATGATGAGGTCCGCTTTGTTCTAGACCAACGCGTTTAGTTGGAGTTTTTGTAGTGCTAGCTCACTGAAATAACAGTCTGCGAATAGACATGTCGCCCCACTCGGACACATTATCCTAATTCCGAGCCAACCAGTCTTTGGTCTTTCTCCTTAACACTGCATGCCTAGCGGAGAAGCAACAAATATCAATTTTATAATCTTTGGTTTGACCTGATGGGGACTCGGACCGCACTCGAGGTATGATACAGAGAGAATAGAGAATATGCAACCAATTAACTATATTCAATATTTACATATATATATATATTTATCACGGCACCAAGAGGCAAGTGCTTAACCGAGAAAACGCTAATTTGCTACACTGAAATTATTCTGATCAGCTGATAATAGTTTTTTTTTTCAATTTAGAATTATTTTTTACTCAAGTAAATTTCCAAATTTTAAAATATTATTTCTTTATTGGTAATTTGTGCCTACAATTTATCATAAAACAATAACTAAAAGAAAAAAAGACAAACGTTTTCCTATTAATGTTATTTAAGGTTAGTGTTAGGGTTATGAGTTATGAGTTATGATGCTTAGCGCCACTTTCAATAATATTTCAGATAATGTTATTTAAATTTCATGTTTTCATAAATCACTTTTTAACATTGCTGTATTTGTGTTTTCTTCTAAACATTGATTCGAAGTTTTCGATATTTTACAAATTAAACTTAAAATGAAACAGGTACAAATAAAACATTACCACTCCTAGAATAAAGCAATAAAATATAGATAAGACAAAGACCACTGATGAACATATTAAAATTTATAACGTACATGTCAATACTGGAATGTCTTCGTTACAGTTTTAAAGCAGATAAAGATTATATTGTGGATTGTTTACTTATGATAATATATATTGATACATATTTTTTGATAAATGCACGACAAGGTATGTTGAACTTCCTGTCAAAAATACGTTCTTTTTTTTTTTTTTTTTCTTTCTTTTTTTTTCTTTTTTTTTAACTTTCTTTACATTTTGAAGTTATTTTGTATTTAAGAAATATTTAAATTTAAGCTTATATATTGCAGTTTCCCTTTTAAAACTGCAATTCGTCATTTTCGGGTTTTCATCTTTTAACTAAATGTTGCATTTGTTCAGTCAAAGTCAAAGAAAGCGTCGATTTTACTTCGATACATTCAAGTTGTCCGGAAAATTACGAACAGACCCAAGATTTACATCGAAACACAACTTATTCGAGGTCGATTTAATGATGTTCGATTGTATTTAGGTCAGAGCATAACACGAGAATCGCCTTCAAATAATCAGAGCATTATGCGACAGTCGGCTTGCAATGGTCAAAGCATAATGCCATAGTCGGCTTTCAATATCAGGAACAGTACGAGAAAGTCAGCCTGCGATAGTCAGGGAATTATGCGACAGTCAGCTTCCAAAATTCAGAATAATATGCGATAGTCGGCTTCCAATGGCCAGAGCAGTATGTGTTAGTCGACTTTGCAATATTCAGGAAATTATGCGATAATCGGTCAAAGCATGCGCATTACATAATAGTGGGCCTGAGAAGATCATAGATTTACGTGCTAGTCTGCGTTCAAAAATATGCGTGTAGCGTGATAGTCTGCTTCTACTAGTCATAATATCATGCGATTGTCGGCTTCCAGTTGTCAGAGCATTATGCGATACTTGGCTTCCAATAGTGCCAGCATTATGCTATAGTCGGCTTCCAATAATCAGTTCACAATGTGATATTCGGCTTCCAATAGCCAAGAGAACTATGTGATGCCAGTACATGTAGTATGCGCCCGATAGTCATAGTGATAGTGATAGTCTGCTTCCAATAGTAAGAGCATTACGTGATAGTCGACTTCGACGGCCCCTTGTTTCTATTGATCCCATAAACTCATTATACTAAAGTTTTAATATGATTGTCGATGTAAAACTTATCTCTACTTTCATCAATATTTTAGCCCTATTGTGACTAGCTGTCAAACTTGATCAAATAATGTTATAGTGAACCCACCTAGTCGCGGGCTCATTTCAATATTTTAGTATAGTGATCAAGTATTTTTACAGTGTCAAATGAATTGTGTCGATTAAAGCAGGATAAATATGATAATCAGACTACATTTAATCAGTAGATAAAAATGTAAACATATTATTTTGCAGGTCAGATATCTTCAATGGCATTATGGCTTCCACTATCTTCCCTTCTGTAAGTATCAAAAACTTGTTACGTTTCTCTTATTATTACCCTATCATCTTTTCAGTTGGACAATACGTGGGATCTTAATCGCGAATAACACTGTACAAAACAGGGATACATAGACCTCAATAAGCCTATGGTTTTTAGTAACCTCTCCCCTACGAGTTGTCATTATTATTACCCGACCCTCTCTTCATGTGGATAATACATGGGGACCATAATCGCGGATAACACTGTACAAAACAGGGATACACAGACTCTCCCCTACGAGTTGTACATTGGGCACCGGGTGAGGATGCAAACATGCATTCTAGATCATCCCACTCAATCAGTATTAAGATTGATATCAACATGCCTTATGGCTTCCTTGTGCCTGTATAAAGCAGTCAGCAACCTAATAAATTATTCATAACGGGTATATTTATTCTTTTTGTTATTAATACATTTATTGTATACAGACAAGTCTTTAAATGTAAAGTAAAAAAGAGGCAGCATGTAACTAGACTACAAGGAGAAATGATGGATTTTTAAAACAGACAAGTTTGACCCCTTTATCCCCCGCCCCATGGAGGAACGTTTACAACCGAAACACACAAACTCCGCTTTTAATGATTCAATTCCAGTGATCTCAACATTCAGAAGCTATATTAGTTTCTCATGGTTTGAGTTGAAATTTGTAATGTTTTACATAGTAGTGAAATATGTTGTTACATGTCATTTCTATCTTCATATAATTTAGGACATGAAAACAAAAAATGTTTCTCATCACCAATTTCGTTTGGTGTGTACCTGATATATATCCCGTTGTGCCTGAGAGTAAGTACCCTGATATCTATCACGTTCAATATTTTAACCTATGTGCTGATATTCGCAATCATGTTAAATTTCTTCATTGCTTATTGTTTTTCGACGTATACGACCGCTTTTGGTCTACTTTTGCAACTATGGACGCTTTTGCCTGACAATTTAGAGATGAAAATATTTTCTAACATTTTGATTGGAGAATAATACAAATTTGGTAAGAGTTCGGAAAACGGATCTAAAGTACTTGCAGTGATTTTCCGACTGCGTTTTGGGGCCGAATATCGGCCCCAGTCCCAATATGAAAAAAGATTTTTTCCCCAATTTCATGAGGGAAAATTCCAAATATCTTCGTGATAACATTATTCATAAAAATGGCTAATAAAAGCTTTTCCAAATGAAATTAAAAGTCGAACAATGATCTGGTTACTAGTTGTTCCACTTGCTATAACATGTTATCATTTAAATAGTTAGAATTGTCTTGTGTATGAACATATGTCTCCATTCTGTATTGTTGTAACTGCATTTAAATTATAAATGTATATTTGTCATTGCCCCTTGAGGGACCTTAATTGGAATAAAATATTGGTATTGGTATTGGTATTGTTTTGATTAACCAGGCAAAATACTAGCTACACGTACACATTGAAGATATCGGGAACCAGTACC
>MJUT01061538.1:57955-77829 GCA_002080005.1 Gigantidas platifrons
ATATTCACCTGTGTTTGAGTGGGGTGACATATTCACCTGTGTTTGAGTGGGGTGATATATTCACCTGTGTCTGTCTGTGTCTGTGGTCTACGTTTCGGTGAACTAGCACTATAAAAATCCAACTAAGCGTTTGGTACAAAGCGGACATCATTATCACAGGGATAAAGCTTAATAGGGGCCCAGCACAATAGCCCAAAACCACTTAAGTTTTACATGGGCCCCTGAAATTTTTCACACGGTAGCCCAGCCAGCCGGGTACTGAAATTTTGAATTATTTCATTGGTATTGTCAGGTAGTGGGCCTCAGCATATTTTTGCTGGGGCTAGTAGAATTGTTATACCGGTATTAGGGATTCCAAGTGCAGCAAAAATGCTAAGTTTTGTTCTGTTATTTTCTGATCGAATGGAACTTGTACTCGTCGTAATATGGCTGAAAAATTGCTTACTTGGTGTTAAAAATCACTCACTTCTATGATCTCAGATATAAATTCTTTATGTAATGCTATTTGGATGAAATGTTAGATAATTTAGGCGTAACTGTAAGATAATACTTCCTAGTAATAGTTTATTGTTGTTTTTGTGTTCACTGAGGTGTAAAGGTAAAAGGTTAAATTTATTAAGGATAATATCAACATCTATATACAATACGATAAAAAAAATGTGTGTTTAGTACGGTTTATATTATAACAAAAAAAATGGGTATATCAGCCAATGATATCCCCTAAAAGACCAAGGGCTTATTTCTAAAGCCAATAAAAGGTGTCATTTTCCTGGTTTAGCCCTGTATCCATATCATGTGATTTTCATAAAACACCTGTGTTGTGATTTTATGTTCTGTATATTGTTTTCCTATTTTATATAGTCCTCTCATCAGAGTCATATTTGACAAAATATTATTCTAACTGGGTACCGTCGTGGTCGTGATCGCATGGAGGCTGAATTTACTACCTGTGCAATCAGTGCCTAACACCACTAAAGTTGTTAGTTCGAACCCCATTCATGGCTAGGTGTACTCCATATAGCATTGAAGATTATGTGATAATGTTTGTCATTGACTTGCGACGTGTCACTCGGTGGTTTTCTCCGGGTACTCGGGTTTCTTCCATCAATAAAACTGACCACCACGATGTAACTGACATATTGTTTTAACTGGCTTTAAACACTATAACTCTTATCCCTATTTTATAGTAATCTTATATTTGACCACATAAATTCTAAATGTATAAAATTATTTGCAAGTGGCTGATTTATGTCAAAGTTTTTCTGACCATACCGATAATACGGAATGAATCTCAGTATATCTGAAGTCTGGTCGGTGGATTTTTCTGGTCTTATGTCACGGTACTTGATACAACACATCTCCAGCCAAGGATCACGATTCACCTCTCCTCCTCTTCAGTGGAAGGGGGCGGATCGTAACCCTCGACTAGCAAACTTTGATACAACATTACGTTATGCAGTTTTTCGGTGACTTCTAGCGATTTTGAATCTTTGTTACGATAAAAAAGAAATGATAGACTTTGCCAAATGTGCAATATGAATGTAATTGAAGATGAAATTCACTACTTTTTCCATTGTCCAAAATGTAATGATATTAGAAAAGAATTAGAAATGAATATACAGAATAATTTTCTAAGTGCACTAAACAATAATGAAAAATATATACAGATAATGTCTTTGCCGAATCATTTGCGGTTTGTTGCTCCATTTATTAAAAAGTCTTTAATACTGAGGAAAGTGGACTCTATAACTGTATGATTTTACAAATTTAATTTGTCTGTATAAGACTGTCTTGTTATTCTTTTAATTTGTACTTAATTAATGATTGTCCTTTGTCTGCTTTGTATATATGTTTTGTATAATTGTATGCCATCAACCCCTTGGGGTAAAATTGTGCATTTCAAATAAACTTAATTAAAAACAGATAAATAGCGAGTTCCCCAGAAATACGTTCGTGTGATATCGGGTAGCAAAAGCCCCGGTCATAATACGTTTACGAATAGAAGTTTGAACTTTAGTGAGTAAATTAAATTTGGCAGTGGACAGAAAAAAAGGGGGAGAGGTGGGGATATCCTGTATAAAAAATATATATACACATTTTCATAAAACTGAGCTAGCACTATAGAAAAGGTTCAAATATTTAGCTATCACGACGACCTGCAAACAGAGCTGTTAATTTCATAAACTTGGCAATGGGTAGATAAAGTAATTCTAACATTGCCTTGAGATTTGTCAGGTGCTTTCCGGAATAAAACTTGCACTAAAATTAGCGGCCATATTGGAATCGTAGAATTTCACAAATTTGAACATTTTAATATTAAAATTTAATCATAAGCTATTTGAATTACAGTATATTTACGTCCAAAGAACGATAACTCTATTTAAATATCCATTTACAGGTTCAAACATACAAGAGTTGACACAACCGGATGATCTGATGATACCTTTAATGTGGCCTAATGTATTTGATGGTCAAGAAGGTGATACGTTATATGTTGAATATGAGATAGAGGTACCACCCGAGGAAACCGAAGTAAATTATCCAAATTCTCCCGGATCAGCTGGTGATCTGTCAGACTTCTCAGGTAATTCAATATTATATGACGAAGGTTACACTCACATTTAATATTATCCTTACAATAACTAATGCTACAGGTAAAATATTTCCTTCAAGTGACAAAAATGGCGTCCAAATTTCGGGTCCGACATCCTACGTTATTACGTACATTCTCCCCCCTGTACACGTAAACTTAAAGAGGTAGATAGCAAAAAGAAAAAGAAAAAAAAAGGAAAGAAGGACTACAATATGCCTCTAGATCTAATGACGGTGTATATTCTTCCTTACCTGTGTATTGTATTTTATATGTAAGGTTACTACAACCAGGGCCTATGAAAAGGGTGTTCAGCTGGTACATCGGTATGGGGCCTGTGAATCTCTAAAGGATCCATAGCCTTAGCCATAGACGTCTTATTTTGATTTTTTTCATTTTCTTGTGGGGTATTTTCAACCTTTTTTTTTTACTTTATTTAAGAAAATAATTATGTAAAATTCACTTAGTATATGTTACTCTGGACATTCTGGTGCACAGGAAATAAAGCATTTATGAAATATTACCAGTGATTTTATTGGACCTTAAATCCTCATTTTTGATAGAAGTCTCAACCTGTTCCCGGGGTCCCAAAGCAGTCTTGTTCCGCCTTGCAACATTTCTCTCTGCGAACCTGACTGCAGCAACGTTAGATGTCAATGGCACAGCTATATGTTTCTTATTATTAACTTTAAAATATCTTTGAAAGTTCCAACTTCAAATTGGAACGGAATTGAGGTAATTAAAAATGTGGTTAGGAAGAAAGAGGTTGGAGTAAGCCTAAAGGGTAAGGAATAGAATTCCAAACTCTTGAGTTGTAGTTTTAGTCACAAATCTATTTAATTAAATCCACTATTAATAATGATTTAAGTTGAACAAAATGGTTCTTCATTGTGCTAGCGAATTGACATTACTGTGTAGCAGAGGTGCATGTTCAAATTCTGAGGAGGGAAGAAAAAACATTAAAGCAACACATAAAATAAAATATATCAGCTACATGAAATCTAACAGTTATGTTGAATTTTCAGTGATATACCCTTGCAGTATCATTTCGGGACCCAGTGGGGGGGGGGTTAAATACTGTAGGGTTGTCACTTTATTTAGGTTATGGGGTTTACCGACACTTTCAACAATATTTCAGTTATATCATAGCGGTCATTTTTATTGGTGGAGGAAACGGGAGTATCCGGAGAAAACCACGTCACTTGAGAAGATTATATATATCTTATATCTTATTACTTTACAAGCAATCTAATTGAAATTAGATGTTTCATGTTGTATCTTTTTTTTATTTATTGCAAAATAAAAAATGTATAAAAATGATGCAACAAAAATATAATTCTAATTATACCCCCGCTCCACCGCAGGGGAGGGATATACTGTTTTACCTCTGTCCGTCCTTCCGTTTGTCTGTCCTTCCGTCCGTCCCAAGATATTTTTCGTCGCATTTTTCTCAGCAACTATTGATGGTAGAAATCTGATATTTAGTCACAAGCTTCATAGATGTACCCCATATCGTGGGAAGCGTTTGTGGACCCGTCACATTCCTACTTCCTGTTTGCCGAAGAGCGGGGGTATCATAATTTAGATTGCTTTATAAATTAAGCGACAATTCAAATTCTCATTTTCATTGTGAGATTTCAAAAAATTGTTCTTTCCAATCCTTTTTTAAAGACTACAAATAAGACAAAGTTAGTTTGGCACTCATTTTTAAAGTCTACTCACAGCTCTGCTCTGTGAACCTAAATACTGTACATGTCTTATAGAAACCACATTGATCAGTGGTGCAATGGTTAGGCTACTAGACTCGTGCACATTAGGTTCTTGGTTTGATCTCCGGTTGGGTCAAAGCAAATTCTATACAATTGGCATTTGTTCATTCAGTAGTAAACACTGGTGGGATTGGAGTCACTGAGTCAGGATGAGTCATGGTGTTTAACGCCACTTTCAACAATATTTCAGTTACATTGTGGGGGTCAGTTTAATTGGTGGAGGAAACCGGAATATCCGATAAAACCCACCGCAATTCACTTACAAACTTTATCACATAAATTTGTATCGAATACACCTCTCGTGAGCGGGATTCAACCTCATTGATATGCACTAATTGCACAAGTAGTTGTAAATCCAACTACCATACGAGCACGACCACGACCACGACGACCACCGTTTGTCAGGATGTAAGTATAATGGAGCGACGTGTCTTAACCCGGGGCTATTGTTTCATCGAGTTAGCACAACAAAAATCCAACCCTGTGTGTTGGTTTAGTATAAAACAGATGTCATCTGAAAAAGTAACTTGTTGGCGCCATGCATGATAAAGCAAAACATTGCTCTTGAGATAGGGTAAACACACACACACTATCACTCAACTCACGTTGTGATAAATAGTTTTCTTATATACACAAAACCTAGCATTTCATGTTCACTTTCAAAGTGTTTCATATTCCGAAAGGGCCGTCGTGGCCGTGATCGTATGCTAGTTTGATTTACAACTACCTATGCAATCAGTGCCTATCACCACTGATGTTGTGAGTTCGAATCTCGATCAGGGCGAGGTGTACACCATTTGTCAGTGATTTGCAGCAGGTTTGTGGTTTTCACCCGCTCCTCCCGTTTCTTCTGCCAATAAAACTGACCGCCAAAATATAACTGAAATATTGTTAAAAGTGGCGTTAAACACCATCAAACAAACTAAAACATATTTCGAAATTTACATTTCTTATTGATTACCGACACGTGGAGCATAGTTGTATTACAGGCTGAGAATCTTGTTATCCCCATAAGAACTATATTGTTGAGGAATTTCAAACAATTTTTCATAAAGTCTGAAAAATTTTAAGCATGATTTTATGATCCGCCGACATACAATAATCATAACTAACTTTTCTCATGAATACAAATACATATTATAAATATATAATAATTCTCGTTTACGCGCGACATCTGTCGTCCCCGTTGACGTTGGATAGTCCCGGATGCAGTTAAAATTACTAGCGTTTTCTGTTGTTTTTTTTTTTCTTTTTTTCTCTCGATTTTTAGCTCACCTGGTCAAAGGCCAGGTGAGCTTTTGTCATGGGTAAGCGTCCGTCGTCTGTCCGTCCGTTAGCTTTTCACATTTTACTCTTCTTCTCTGAAACCGCTAAACAGATTTCAACCAAACTTGCCAGAAATGTTCATTGGATGGTCCTCTATCAGATTTGTGTTTTTGGTGTAGATCGGAAATTCAACATGGCTGCCAGGGCCAATAATGTGTTCTGATTGGTTGAAACTTTGAAAATCTTCTTGTCAGAAACCACTAAACCAATTGAATTGTGACTTTGCAGGAATGATCATTGGGTGGTCCTGTACTAAACTTGTGAATCGTTTGCCGATCGGAGATTCAAGATGGCCGCCATGACTCGACTTAGTTTAACATTGGACCCTATGGGAATTTCACATTTTCATCTTTTTTTCGGAAACCATGCAACAGATTTGAACCAAACTTGGCAGAAATGTTCATTAGATGGTCCTATACAAGATTTTTGTTTTTGGCGCTGATCGGAAATCCAACATGGCTGCCAGGACTCTTAATGTGTTTTGATTGGTCGAAATTTTAAAAATCTTCTTGTTAGAAACCACTAAGCCAATTGAATTGTGACTTTACAGGAATGATCATTGGGTGGTCCTGTACTAAACTTGTGAATCGTTTGCTGATCGGAAATTCAAGATGGCCGCCATGACTCGACTTAGTTTTAACATTGGACCCTATGGGAAAAATGTTTAAAAGTCTTCTCCTCTGAAACCAGCAAGTCAATTTAAAGCAAACATGGCATGAATGGTCCTTAGGTGGTCAACTTTCAAAATTATGTCCTGTGAACCCAACCTCCATCCAAGATGGCCACCATCAGCGGACATAGTTTTAACATAGGACCCTATGGGAAAATTGTTTAAAAGTCTTCTCCTCTGAAACCAGTCAGTTAATTTAAAGCAAACATGGCATGGATGGTCCTTGGGTAGTATACTTTTAAAATTGTGTCCGGTGACCACGACCTCCATCCAAGATGGCTGCCATGAGCAGACATAGTTTTAACATAGAACCCTATGAGATTTGAAAAGTAACTTATAGTAACTTAGATGTATTCGGCATGCAGACATTCTTAAGAGGACTTAGTTATGTCAGGTGAGCGATACAGGCTCATCTGAGCCTCTAGTTTTGTTTTTATTTTTTTAAACAACAAATAAAACCTGGTGCTCTGCAATCAATAAAAATGAGAAGAAGAAGAGAAGGGAAAAAAAACTCTTGATAGGAAGTATCTATGAACGCCAGGTTTTATGTTACAGAACTATGTGATATATTTAAACCAGCAATACACATCTAAACTTTGAAATTTGTGTTATCAAATCCATTATATTGATTTAAAATATAGTAACTATAAATTGAATACTCGTCTCTTTTATTCATTCTCATACAATTCGTTTTGTAAAAATAAGATAAAATCCTATTCCAATACATTTCCCTTTTTGTTGACAATACAACTTTTTCTTTGCAGAAGGGGTGGCCTTATAAGAGGGAGGGGGTGGGGGCTACTGTATTATGCTCTGAAATAAATACTATGATCGTATTGAACATCTTTTGACAAATTTTGGATGTCTTTTGAACAGAAGGGCCCGGGTGGGTTAATGAGTTAGGGAGTTAGATTACCTAACACCATCATACAAGCCTATCACTAATACGGCGTGAGTTCGCGCCCGGCTTTGTAAATTAAAAAAAAGGTGCACTCGAATCGCAGCCGCAAGTGATAAAGCTTACCAGTTCCTTGCCCATGGTTCTCTCCGGGTACTCCGGTTTCTTCCACCACTAAAACTGGCCGCCATGATATAGCTGAAATATTGCTGAAAGTGGCGTTAAACACCAAAAATGAAATGAAATCAAATCAAATCAGCTTTTGAGCAGTAAAAACCCAGACAACCTGAAATTTGTTCCAATATCATCTTAATTTTACATAAGCTTTATTATAATTTATACAGCAAATATAAAGATAAGGCATGCACCGGAAAATAATGTTCAGTATGTTGAGTGCTATTCCGTAACTAAAGAGAAGAAGAATGCATCTGAATGTAATTAAAATTTGCACGGCAGCGACAAAGAAACAGGGGAGCAAGTGAATGCCCCCTTTTTTACCACACGACGACAAAGAAAAGGGAGGGGGAAGCATATGAGGTCTAATTATTAGTTTGGATGACTTCTAGTACTACAACAGTACAACATTTAAAATGATTGATCTTATGGACTGTGGACTGGTTTCCATTATTCAATTTTTTTTAGCTCACCTGACCCAGGGTCATTTGAGGTATTATCATTACTTGACGTCCGTCGTGGTCTGTTGTCGATGTCCATACACTTTTACACTTTAATCTTCTTCTCTGAAATAACTAGGACAGTTGGAACCAAACTTGTTTGGAATGTTCATTTTATGATCCTCTAGAAAATTTATAAGTACGAAAAAGAGGTCCAAAGTTGTCATAAAGGGTGTTATCTGTTTTTATTCTTCTTCTCTGAAGCCAATTGGAACCAAACTGGTATACATGTTGTTGAATGGTTCTATAAAATGGGTTTTTTCCTTGACTGTATAATCAAGTAAAATGTTATTGGTATATTACCATACTTCGTGGAAGACACCCTTTTTGGATTGATAATGGATTTCAAGTAAGAATATATGTGTAAGCGATCAATTGATCCGAGTTATGAAATGAATTAAGTCCGTATGGACCCAATATAATTAAAATTAGATGGTTTTTTTTTTTATATATCTTTTGTATTTTATTTTGTATTTTTTTTGCAATACAGTTGGTATGTACAAAGAAATGTGTCTCTGGTATGACCAATAATCAGTCTTGTAAAATAAAGCCTACTCAGAGGTGGATCCAGGCATTTCCATAAGGGGCCCGCTTTTTAAAGAAAAACAAATTCGGATTTCAAAACAATTTGCTTTACGAAAAATCAAAATATACCGAGGCGTATTCAAAGAGAAAATTACATAACATGGTAAAAAGAAAAATTACAAGGACGAAATTGGGAGTATATTATGATAAAACACGGTTTTAGTCTTTGACCAGTCGATAACTTAGCTCAAAAAAAGGGGGGGGGGAGACTGTTACAAGCATTGTAATATGGGAACATTTTGACCTGGCATATTGTTAGGGGGAATGTCAAATGTTCTAAAATAAAATAAAAAATCAAAACCTAAAACCCAAAACATGCAATATGCGAGTCCTTGATTGTCCTTAAACCACGAGGAACACGTACACCTGCCTATATATTTATATTACCTGTTAACTATTTTTAGTCGCACAAATACACGCATGACAATTTTGTATTACTTCCGGGATTGTCCCGCCAAATATTGTTGCTAATGACATAAGATAAAGATTTTTGGGGACAGAAAAATATGAAAAACCAAGTTTTAACAGTTTTTTGTTTTAGTTAAAATAAAAATTATGTTAAATGTGGAAATAAAAAGACGATGATACGCAAACAAGAAACCCGGAAGTAGTTTTGACATATTTTGCTGGAAGGCATACGTTTCAGAACTTGTACATTTTAATGTGTTATATTAGTGTGGTATAGATATAGTTGTAGTGTTCTTTAAATCATATTGTTTATATTTACAATGGAAATGCTAGATGTTTCACAAATAAAGAAAGGTAGGGTCGATTCTTGTGTATTTTGTGTCGTGGGAAATCAAGTTGGTGAAATGCTGCCAACTCATGCAAACCATTTCTCAGTTGAGCTGTTTATAATATTATAAATTTTGATTTAATTTTCTACTTTAACAACAGTGTATGATGTTACAATAGTTGCTTAATATTTTTATTTTTTTTGTGATCCAATCATTTTTGTTCCTTGATCGTATTATTTTTGCTATAAAAATCTAGGTCAAATTCTTGTTATGAAAGCAGACAAAGGGAAGCAACTCGTATTGATTTTATATATTGTTTTTATGTAAACTTCAGAAACATCAAGTGGACCGGAAATTGAAAGTTGCAGCAGCAGCAGCGATGGAATGATTTCATTCGACAAAGTGAAAGTAAAAACTGAACCAGGTGTAATTACGGAACCATATTTACCAGTTCAAGCAATTTTGTCTCCATATGATGAAGAAGAAGATGACGAAAATTATGAAGATGTTTTAAACAATAGACTTCATAGCGAGAAACAGAAAAAAAGACGGAAAAGTGATCTAGAATATTTAGCTGATGGTAGAAAGAGACCAGGAAGGAAAAAGGGACAAAGTAAACAAACATTTTTTATTAATAGTTACAGTTCTGTTGGTCTTTTAGACACACATTAGGATTCTTTCGTTGATGATGACACTAATTGTATTTGTAAATTAAAAAAATATATATTTTGCCTGGTACAATTGTATTTACCTACCCCCTGTCTGTACTTAATGTTTGAATCGATTCAGCATTCAGGTGTATTTTGGGGGCAATGAATATATCAGAGACCTACCTGTGCATCTAAAACCCTGACACAGCTGTAGTGTACTGTCGGAATTTTTAATCAACCATTAATATTTTACATTGTATGTGCATAAATTGTTTTAAAAAAGTTGTCTTCATGAATGGGTCAATGTACAAGGTAATCAGATTTTAGATCTGTTGCAAAGATCTGTAAATAAATATACAGGAATGATGGTCATTGGGTGGTATGCTTTACAAAGTTTACGTTTTTATGTGCATTGGATATCCAAGATAGCTGACTCCTATCTCAAGATATATTTTAACACTACATTGTACATAAAATGTACCCTATCAAAAAACAAGTTTCATTTACTTTTCGACAATTAACTTTAATCATGATCATTGAATAAAATTCTACTGACTTATGAACCATAATTACAGTCACAGTTCTAATAAAAAAATGGATGTAACTTTCCCTTCTCCTGTTCTCTATGTCGATATAGCTGAAACATTGCTCAATAAACACTCGCTCAAATTCCACAGGTTAAAAAAAATCATGTTTATAGGTAAATTTCTCCTTCATTGTACTGTTTTAGCTCATGAATTGCTAAAATGCAATCTTTGAATTAAGGATTTAGAATTCACAGGTCCAATTCTAAGATTTTTAATATACATTTGTATTTTGTTTAAGATGTGTGTTACAAAAATCATGAAAATTTACAGGTCCGAACTAATTTTTACTGGAGATATATGGGCTGATGGAACCTGTGGTTATTTCGTAGACTAAAAATGTGGCTTTGTCCAAAATATAGGGATATAATGAAGGTATACTGTATATATAATATTTACTATATATAATGTTTCATTGTTTGTAGAGTGTACAAAGATATGAAGATTTTCAATAATTGTGGATTAAATTAAAGTAATACTATATAATTGTTGTTTTACAGCATCAAGTGTCTATCATCTGTGGGAATTTATTAGAGATCTGTTGCACGATCCCAAGCAAAGAATTATTAAATGGGAAAATGAACAAGAAGGCATTTTCAGGGTAGTGAAATCTAGTGAAGTAGCAAAACAATGGGGAAATATGAAGAAAAACAGAGAAAAAATGACATATGAAAAACTTAGTCGGTCATTACGGTAAGTGTTATTATGAAGAATCAGATTTAGGTCGTCCTTAAAATAAATCATGGTTTGTTTTAAACTGTCTTATAAATTTTAAGGAAGGTTTGAGGATTCCAAAGGGGTAATCAGAAGCCATTAATTGAAGGACAGACAACACAATGGCCAAAAGAAAAAGGTCAAAATGCAGGGCTCACCAAACCAGGCGAAGTGGGTGACTCTTTCACCTTGGTTTCAATGAAATCGCCAAATTACTGTCAAAAAGCGAAGTTTTAGTTGCCCTGTCAGTATTTTTTTTGCCAATAATCATACTTTTTCTTCAATATTCACGTAAAAGAAGCTCCCATGTTCCTGAAATTTGACCCATACAGGGTTTGATGTTCAATATTTTATTCCAAACTCGTTAATTGCATCCTTTTTAAGATCGTTGTGCAGCACGTTTGTTGTGTGAAAGGTAGGGGGACATGCGGTAGTAGGGAAAGAAACGTTGAAATTTTGATCGATTTTCTGAAGTCTCCCAGATTTTCCCTCACTTCGCCCTTAAGTAAATTGAGAGAGAGAAGTCAAGTCGTCCTGATTTTACTATGTGTGGTGAGCCCTGAAAATGACAACAACGATCTTCTAAAACATTGCATAGAAAAATAAAGATCGAGCAACACGAACCCCACTAAAACAGAGGGTCAACTCAGGTGATCCGGAAGATACTGTTATAAATAATACATATTTTTCTTTCAAATATTTAAATACTTAATAAAGAAAAATATCATAACAAGATCTTTATAAAAAATATCATAAATACTATAGTAAAACAAGATCTTTTGAATTCCTGATAAAAATATTGGGTCGGTCTTGGATTGGATTACAGCATACCAAAAATATTTACAGATTACTTTATTGACAATCTTTATATGGATTTATAGTAAAACCTGCTTGTGTGACCACCTATTGTGTGATCTTAATTTTAATTTTCTTTCACATTGCAATACATATTATGGTAATTAGCCCTGTATTTAGTAACCACCTGTTTTATGTGACATAATTTCAATGTTCCTTTGCATTGGAAGGTCACATTAGACAGGTTTGAGTACTTTATTACTAATCTGCCTTGTTTGCTATAAGCTATTCAATTTGGCTGAAAAAAAACAACCAAAACCAGTATTTATCGTATATGTATACACGTATCATTAAATATTCATAATTTACAAATGTAGGGTGACAAGCAAGTGAACCGTATAGTGTTTCTTCAGATCTCCAACGCTGTAACATATCAGTAAAGAAGAGATGTGATTTTAATATATTCTTTATTGCAAATAAAACCCTTGTAGATAATACATTACAATACAACATTACAAAACATATATACAAACAAAATATACATGAACAACATAAAGAAATGTCAACCCCTCCCAGAGGGTGTGCCGGGGGTAGAATAGGCACCAGGTTTCTCCGTCCTAGAGGCACTAGTCCTCTAAAAGGGGTCAACCCTGCGGGAACCCCAGGGTATAGAAATGGGACAAAGAGCTTCTTCGGTTTGAAGGGGCGTCCGTCGGTTGTGCGGGATGTATAAATTGGCAACCAACCCGTCCTTCGGATGAGACGTAAATAAAACCGAGGTCCCGTGTTGAGAGATTTCCACCCTCTTCACACGTTAAAGAACCCAGTGTAACAGCTCATTATGAGCATTATGCTCATGATGAGTGGTCCATAGGAGACCTGTTGCACTGGCAAAATTACCCGTCCCTACCCATCACATTTCCTTGTTTCGAGTCTCGTGGCATTTAAATTATTCTCGTCCTGAATATAGCTGAAATATTGCTCGCTGGACGTTAAACATCAATCAAACAATCAATCAATAAAGAAATGTCATATATTCATAGTTAAAGTTATACATTGACCAATGTGAACCTCATTTTGGTTAGGTCCTCTTACAATATATCAGTAAAGGAGAGATGTGATTTTAATCAGGTTAGGTCCTCTTACAAAAGTGTATGTGTTTTTATGCAGGTCAGACATACAAGATGGATGCTAGTAGTTTAACATGGAACACTTGGAAAAATGAATAAAAGCTTTTTCTCAGAAACTATAAACATGATTGAACTCAACTATAGATGAATGATCATTGGAATATACCCTACAAAGTTGACAGTATTTTTATATGAATGCAATATCCATGATGAGAATCACCACAGAACAAAGATAAATAAAGAAACCTATGG
This sequence comes from Gigantidas platifrons, assembly GCA_002080005.1. Taxonomy (NCBI): domain Eukaryota; kingdom Metazoa; phylum Mollusca; class Bivalvia; order Mytilida; family Modiolidae; genus Gigantidas; species Gigantidas platifrons. Next base: position 71,330 of record MJUT01061538.1, read on the forward strand.
GAAAATGAATTTAAGATATGTTTCCCTGAAACAACAGAACCATTTATAAGAAAACTTGGATGGAATATTTTTAGGACGTTCCTCAACAAAGACAAGTCATGCTTTTTTTAAATGTTGATCAGAAATAGTGTAAAAACGTTTATATTTCAGAAATGTTAAAATACATGTATCTTTCAAAACATCATTGAGTAAAATATTGATAATACATGTATATTGCAAGGTGATTATTCTGGACATTCTGGTTGAATTTTTTATTAGCAAAACACTTTTGAGAAGTAAAATATAGCAGAAGTATCAAATTTTAATTATGGATGCTTTTTTTATTTTTTTAGTTATTCAAGAAAAGAAGGTTATTTTGAAGATGTGCCTAAAGATGGTGGTTATCCAAAAAAACTTTGTTTTAAATTTGGACCAAAATCTCATGGTTGGAAAAAAGTCTGAAAACCAAAAAATTATGAAAAAAAGAGTGTGAATCAAATGAGAATGAACAGCATGCAAGTGTGAATCTGAAAGTGGTAAATGTGTAAATCAGAGGACACAATGTGCTTAATTTTAACGTGTATCTAGTTATGTGACGGAAAAGTTGTGATATTCATGTGCATTATAATATAATGTGAAATTGTTTAGAACTATGGATGTTCTATTTAGCCATGTTTTGAAAATACAGTATATGTAGAGAGAGGCCTTATCTTGTAAATCCTAAAACATGGGTTAAAATGGCATTTGTAAATTAAATTTGAACTTCAAACGGATATTGTTTCAAATCGTAATATCGATTGAAATTGATAATTCGGAAGAGTTCAAAGGGGCCGTCATGGTTGTGATCGTATGGTAGTTGGATTTATAACTACCTATGCAATCAGTTCCTATTACAACTAACGTTGTGAGTTTGAACCTCGCTCAGGCGAGGTGTAATCGATAAAACATTATGAGATAAAGTTTGTCAGTGACTTGCGACAGGTCGGTGCTTTTCTTTGGGTACTCCGGTTTCCTCCACCTATAACACTAACCACCACGAACGATATAATTGAAATATTGTAGAAAGTGGCATTAAACAGCATAACACTGGAAGAGTTAAAACATGCCAACTATGCAAGTACATAATTGACAAACGATACTAAGTTGTTGACAGTATTTTATGTCATAGTGAAGCAAATATTGAAACGCAAACTACATTATTACAAAACAGTTCAATGTAATAGATTATTTTATTACAATTAAAGAAAAAATAAGGCTGCTGACAATTTGATTTTTATAGTGGATATTTTTAATGAAATATAATATATGTTAATGTAAGTGATCGTTACATTTTTTTGTTATGTACATATGTATTTTAAAAAAACAAAAGAATTTCTGTGATGAAGATGAATTTCATTATTTGTTCCAATGCTCATCATTAATTATTACAAATGTTGTTGTGCCATATATCAATATATCAATAATGTACGAGTACATTGTAATTTTTTTAATTTCATCATTATTCTTTTTATTAGCATATGATATATTTTTACCGATGATGTGTAAATTTGTAAAATTTCCCTTCTTTCTTTTCAAACTACAATATCTAGTATCAAGTGACAAATTAATATGAACATTTATTTTTTAATTCTATTTATAACTATGGGATGTTATGGAGTGCGATATTGGTCTGAAATGTCTATTCTCACAAAAGAAATCAACAATTGGTACTGATATATAATATGAATATCTATACCTTTGTACTTTGTAGATTATCTACTGCTCCCAAGAATTTGTAACTAAAAATGTAGTCACCTTGATGAAATATTAAATATGTACCATTGTACACAAGTGTTTATGTACATACATACATACATATAACATATAATACTGGACACTAAAAGTCTGTGCAGAAATAAAAGAAATTCTTTAAAAATTAGACATTGTATGTGAAAAATTAATTGACATTTATTTCAACATTAAGGATTAAATGCAAGATGTATTTGTGGTAAAATTGTTTTTGGGTTGCAAATGAGGGGTTTTAACTCCCAGTAACTAAATTATAATAATTTGATAAAATGGAAAATATTGCAAATTTATAATATTTGTTCCCTTTTAATCTGATATATATTGCAGATGAAAGTGTAATGTAAATAATTGGGGCTCATATGCATTTAGAAGAGCTGCCATGATATAACTGAAATATTGCTGAAAGTGGCATTAAACACCATCAAATAAACAAACATTTAGAAGAACACTAATACATAATCATCTGGCATTTGTTAACATATCAATTTTCAATTATTTGACCTTTCAACCTTTTTATATGCATTGTTTCCTGCTACACACAGTTAATGAAAATTTGAATATTACAACAGAGTTCACGAAATTTGTCAGGCGTGACCAGCATTTGGACAAATTTTGTTAAGGACAGACGCAAGCTTTATATTTTGTAGAAAAAAAATTAATGAGGTCTGACATTTTTTCACTATGACCACCAACTCTGTATGCCATTTGGTGAACCCTGTTACAATAATTACAATTGGACAGCAATAATATGTAAATGTGAAATCTTTTTTTTACTTATGGTAAGTTTTTCAGTATTAGAGGTCATTCAGAAATTATGCATGAATGTATTTTTTAAATGTTTTATTTTGGAAATCCTTTACAATTTGCTGAAAAACTTGTCCATTATATATCCATAAATAATTAGCAGTAATATTTTATGATATACTAACTTATTAATTATCTTGTGTTTTTTATATATATATATATATAATTTGTGAAAGTCGGATTGTTCCCTTTAAAGTATCATTTTTATCATTATTTGATAAATTTTTCGTCAATGTTGGCTGTTGGTGGATAGTCTGCCGGCAGAGAAGGGGGGTTTCATACAAAGGATTGGACCATGAAGGACTATTAAAAGTCCAGATTTTTAGTCTAATTCCTCCCACCCCTTGAACAAGTCTGGCTATGGTCCGTATTCAACTAAACTTCTTTTGAAAAAAATTACATGATCAGGATTTTGTTATTTTTCATTATCCTGACTAAGATACCCTTATATAGATAGAAACTGACAATCAGCAGCAACTTTTTGCGATGCAACAAAAAAATAAACTTGTTCTTATTATGTACAATCCATAATAGCAAATTTGAGTCTTATTGTGTCGGAAATTAGATCTTACCAGTGTATACTGCTTTTTTCTATTGAATTCCCATTTTATATCTATTGCACGCCAATATGTTTTTTTTTTTTTTTTTTTGCTTGGCCACTGTATGAAATGAGCAAGTAGGGAGATTTATTGTGATTGAACATCATCTCCTTGTAATGAAGTGAAAGTAAAGAAATATGTTTTAGCAATTTTTTTTCATCATTACTCTTTATGGCTCAATGAGGCCAATGAAGAAATATTTTTGTCTGATTACATCAGTTTCACATTAAAGTGCTGGTAAATTTATAAAACATTGAAATCTGAAAGTTAAAAATATTTTAATTATGAAAAGATAGTTTAAACAGTGATAATCAACAATTCCACCAATATCAACAAAACTAACAATATACAAATATTCATATATAATAAGAGTCAGTGCTCATTCATTAAATATTGAAACTGGCAGATATAAGAACATTATAAGACCAGAGAGAAAATGCACAAATTGTTCTAAGGGAGATATTGAAGATGAGAAACATTTTATTCTAGACTGTCCCTTATATGAAAATATTAGAGTAAAATTTTTTGATAAAGTTATTGAATTGTGTCCAAATTTTAGATACATGGACACATCATCAAAATTTGTCTGGCTATTTACCAATGAAAATGAACAAGTTTTAAAAAAATTAGGTAGCTTTATTGAAGAATGTTTTTTGCTGCGAGGACACAACTGATCCTATTGATATCATTACTTATTTGTATTGTGAAATATTATAGTTATTATACATGTTATATTAAAGGTGAATTGATTTATGGTGGTATTTGATAGGCTCTGATCTGGCCGTGCAGTCACTGAACATAAATATGTTTTCCTGTTTTTTTTTGTATCTACATGTATCTTTATATGTCTCCAATCATTCCAATCATTGTATTAAATTGTTTTCCCCTTGTGGGACCTTAATTAGCAATAAAAAATTCTTATTCTCTTCTATTGATTGTCTTTTGAAAAGAACATGAACCTGAAGAAATTATTTGAAAAAAGAAATGAATACAGAAGATCGTGCATAAATCAAATGCAAGTGAATTTCAGAAAATAAATTATAAATATGCTTAATATCTCTAATTATTCTTAAAAGTCATAAAACCCATTAACATGTATAATATTTTATGGATGAATTGATATTGAAAAAAAAAGAAATTACAAAATTTGATTGACTTGGTCCTCATATTCACAGTATTTTTTATGTAATGCCTGCATAGCAGAGCTGTCATATGTTAGAATCAGTATCAATCATCTTATGACGTTTTTTAATTTGTTAATCAAGAAATCTACCTACTTAACATGCTAGAATTTAACCAAACTAACACATTCCTTTTCATATTTCACTGATCATAATGCTCTCACAAGTTTTCAAATACCAATTAGAGTTACTTCCCCTTTAATTTATCCAATCTTTTAAAGTTTTGTCAATGTTTAAATGGTCAACATTGTACATCATTTCTTTTCATAACCTACCGATGCTGACATCTGAATTATGTCCCTTCAAATGTCAATCTGAGTTACGTCCCCTTTAGTTTATCCAATCTTTTAAAAGTTTTGTCAATTTACTCTTGAATACATGTTTAAAATGGTCAACATTGTACATCATTTCTTTTCATAATACACATGTTAACACAGGTTTTCAAATGACAATCTGAGTTATGTCCCTTTACAATTTTCATCATATTACTGATAGGTTTTAAAGTGTCAATCTGAGTTATGTCCCTTTAAATTTGTCATTCTATTATTCATTTACATGTTTAAATGACAGCAGTGTACTTTTTTTTTCACACCAAAATGTTTAAATGAAGGTGAACAAGAAATCTACAAATCAACCATATTGGTTGAATGACAGCTATATGTTCTATGCATATTGGACTATTGTATTTTATAATATTGTTTGTTTATTGATGTAAATATTGTACATAATAAATATATGAAGTTTTGTAGTAAATACATGAAATATTGAAATTGAAAATAAATTGTTTTGAATTATTTTTTGTACCAGGAAGATGAAATCATAATTTGATAATTTTGAGAGGAGGTGAAGGGGTTGTATTTTGCTGAAAATAAAACAATAGTTTTTCTCCAGGGGCCCTGAAAAAATATTGTATCTTTGTAGAGCGGTTCAAAATCCAACATGGCCGCCTTGGCCTTTTGATTGTCTAGAGTGTTGTTATTTTCCAGAACTACATGTATTTGTAATTCAAGATGGCTGCCCTGGGATTTGGACTACACATTTATGATTCTTCTATATAACACATCCCATGCAAGTCACCAGATTTTACAGAAACATTCCTCTGTGGTCCTTAAGAATTGTAATTGTAACATTTTTGACTTGTCTCTAAAACTACTGCATTTGAAAAAAGAAATGAATACAGAAGATCGTGCATAAATCAAATGCAAGTGAATTTCAGAAAATAAATTATAAATATGCTTAATATCTCTAATTATTCTTAAAAGTCATAAAACCCATTAACATGTATAATATTTTATGGATGAATTGATATTGAAAAAAAAAAGAAATTACAAAATTTCAGAATGAGGGTCTTGCCAGAAAATGTCCTCAGGAATTTCTTTAGAATTGCTACATTTCCAAACGAGTTGATGTTTATTTGATGTTGTTTAATGCCACTTTCAACAATATTTCAGTTATATCGTGGCGGTCAGTTTTATTGATGGAGGAAACCACCGACCTGTGGCAAGTCACTGACAAACTTTATCATATAATGTTGTACACCTCGCCCTGATCAAGATTCGAACCCACAACATCAGTGGTGATAGGCACTGATTGTATAAGCCGCATCGCACCCCAACCTCTCCCGAACGAGTTAAAATTCAAGATACCTGCCCTTGGCCTCTGATTGCCTGAGACATTGAGTCTATCACAAAACTGCATCCCAAGTCATTAGACTTGCAAACAATCTTCTTAAGGAGGGTCTTTCAGATGTTTTATTAGTCCCCTACCGGCGAAAGCCGAAGGGCACTATAGTTTTAGGTTCCGTCCGTCACATTAAAATTTTAAGTTGTCCGGACTTTTTTTTTTTACGTCCTTTGAGATATTGACTTGATATTTGGTATGTGGCTATATCTAGATGAGTTACAGTTTAAGTTCGAATTTCGTTCCGGTCGAATGAATTTTGGCTGAGTTACATTTATAGTATGGCCCTTGAACTTGTATTTTTTGTTCAAATTTTAAGTTGTCCGGACTTTTTTTTATGTCCTTTGAGATATTGACTTGATATTTGGTATGTGGCTATATATAGATGAGTTACAGTTTAAGTTTGAATTTCGTTCTGGTCGAATGATTTTTGGTTGAGTTATGGCCCTTGAACTTGTATTTTTTGTTC
>MJUT01061538.1:78099-117312 GCA_002080005.1 Gigantidas platifrons
TTTGAATTTCGTTCTGGTCGAATGATTTTTGGCTGAATTATGGCCCTTGAACTTGTATTTTTTGTTCTCTATTTTAAGTTGTCTGGACTTTTTTTACATCCTTCGAGATATTGACTTAATTTAAAATCTAGTGACTGCAAGGTGATACTTCTAATATTTTAGGTCCTCTGATTTTTGCGGCCGGTAGGGGACAATGTATTGCTATGTACAATACTCTCAGAATTCTTGTTATCTTTAATTTAGAGAAATTTTAATACCAAATTGGCTGACCTGACCTCTAATTGACTAATCATTGTTTTTCAGAACTATGGCATGCCAAGTAACTAAAGTAGTCATTAATGTTGCCTGGCTGGTCAGGTGTTCAAACTTATTTGGAGCATATCAACATTCAGGGTGCTGTCATGGATTCAAATACTTTTAATATTTCAGTTATATGGTGGCGGTCAGTTTTATTGGTGGAAGAAAACGGAGAAAACCACCGAACTGTCGCAATTAAAGTCACTGACAAACTTTTACACATAATTTTATATGGAGTACACCTCGCCATGAACGGTTTCGAACTCACAACTTTAATGCTGATAGGCACTGATTGCACAGGTAGTTGTAAATCCAACTACTATACGATCACGACCATCACGACCACGACGACCCTCGTTAATACTTTGAACAAGAATATATGTTAAACAGTATAAACTCACTATTGGCCATAAGTAGGCCCCTATGTGAAAACGTTCTTTTATTTTGTTTACATGAAAATCGGCATAGCAAAATTGTGCACTATTTTTTTTTCTGGAACAAGAAGGTCACAAATGTGTGTGAATATATCCTGATACGCATGTACCTTATGCTGTATATTCAATTGTGTTTAAATAGAGACTTTTCATTCAAGGATAGGATCACAGTTTGTATATTATGTGTTAAAACATTGATCAGACATTTCAATAAAGAAGGCATTATTGTAAAAAGGACTACTATCCGTATTTTTCTTTTACAGAAGAATATACAATGAAAATTTTTCACAAATTTTATCTCGAGAGCATAGAAGCCCCGTACTTGCAACATTTGCTGCAACTTTACAGCAACTATTTTCAGACACGAACTAGAAGTTTGCGGCAGACTTGCAGCATATTTGATTAAAGCTTGCACGGGAGTTTTGATGGCTACGAATAAAATATGGAATATGACAGAGATCTGAATTTGCGTAAAACGGGACAGCAACGGCTAACCACATGTACAATGGCCAGTGATCTTATGGGTATTTAATGTTTGTTGTGACGGTTTTAGCTTGTGCGAATGTTTCCGCGCATAATATAGCCGGTTTAAGAGCACTTTAAGGCTCATGTGATTTGTTGTCTATGTATATATATATACCGACTCTAAATAAAATTTACTTACTTGCTTACTTATATTGCAAAACTTGTACATGTTATCTCACTAGAAAGTTGGCACTATGGTTACATTAACTACTGAGAACTCGTAAAACGACCACGGTATCCGATATATACCGTGTTCTGATTGGACGACATTTTAAGCACGATCGACTATAAAATTGTCATTCAATCGTTTTATGACCGCTAAACCGAAAAGGAAAGATGCATTACAAGAAGAGTTTGATGATACCAAAGGAGTAATCAGAAGCATTAAATCGAAGAAGGACAGACACCACAATGGACAAAAGAAAAAAGGACAAACAACGATTTACAAAACAGACAACACACTGGCCAAAAGAACAAACAACGATCTACAAAACACTACAGGTGAAACAAAAGATCGAGCAACCATGACGAACGCACATGAACCCACTAAAACCGGTGTTCTAGAGCCATTTCCCCCCTAGCCATCTCCTCCCCCCCCCCCGGAAAATGGCTATATAGCCATATTTCTCCCCTTCCTTATCAGGGGATATATAGTCGAATTTCCCCCCGGAAAATGGCTATATAGCCATTTCCCGCCCCCTTTACAAGTAGGGGGAAGAATGGCTATATAGTGGGTTTTCCCTCGTAAATGTTATTTCTAATTTATTATAAATAAGTTATGATTTATTTGCACTAAGCAAACATTTTATTTGAAAAAAAAACCGAAAAGCTATTGTTATTATTATTATTATTATCACTATTATTATTATTATTATTTATATACTTAGAGTAAAATACATGCATTTTTATTATGCATGATGCATGACTTTGCAAGACATGTATCACCTACCCTATATCGCATCCCTACTCGGGTGCTATTTGAAGAGTTATACATGATCAAACTGATACTACATGCTATGTCAAGCCTCGACCAATATCACCCGTAATATAAGATAATAATAATAACAACAAGGTTTGATTGTGTTTGGATACAAACACAGAAGTCCCCAAACGACCCCCATATCAGAATTCGGGATTGTGGGTGCAAGTTTTATCATTACCAACCAAATCCTCACTTCAAAATACTCCTAGATATCAATTTTCATTGAAATCGGAGACCATTGACAATTTGACGATTTTGTTGGCAGCCATTTTGAAAATGGTGGCCTCGTAGGAATGACCCTGAATGCAAATTTCATCACTACCAACCAATTCCTCACTTCAAAATACTCCTAGATATCAATTTTCATTGAAATTGGAGACCATTAACAATTTGCCGATTTTGTTAGTTGCCATTTTGGAAACGGTGGCATCGTAAAAATGACCCTGAATGCAATTTCCATCATTACCAATCAATTCCTCACTTCAAAATAACCCTAGATATCAATATTCATTGAAATCAGAGAACATTGAAATTTTGCCGATTTTGTCGGCGGCCATTCGATCACGATTTTTTAGGTCAGAATATTCTACCAACCCTACTTAATATATATGCCAAGTCTTGTGGAAATCCCTTTGGCAGTTTCCGATATAAGTGAGGTAAAAGATTTTGACATATGTTCACGGTTTCCATGGCAACGGCGGCCATTTTGAAAATTCCAAGACCTGATGGCATTTCTTGAGATGGGGATCCACCTTCCTGTGAAGTTTAGTAAAGATCAGATCATCAGTCTGAGAATTTGGTCGGACAAGTTCATTAGGAGAAGAAGAAGAAGCAGAAGAGGAAGAAAGAAACGGTGCAAAAACAATAAGTCTCCAAACTTCGTTTGGGGACTTAATAATAATAACTAGATGACATGGAGATGGAAACTACACAATGGACAAAAGTATTCGCACGATTCCAATTTACCCTTTATATTTCATATAAAACTACAGTTTTTCAAAATATTATCTTGAAATCAATTCACGTCCGATTTTAATAATTATTTTATCAACGAAAGCAGAAAGATATGTAGTTTATAGTAGTAATTTTGAAATAACGTTTTGAAGCATGTTTTTCAAATCGCCATGATTTAAACACAGACTTAAATAATTTGTTTACAAAAATACTATCAAAGCATTGTATTTCGAAAGAAATTAATTCAGTTGTGTGTTTAGCTTGTATATTCTCAAAATGTTTATCATAGAAAATTATTTTGAAATTATACAGTAAAACTACATAAAATTCTGTTTTTATTGATATAAAAATTATCGAAATCGGGTGTGAATTGACTTCAGGATAAGCTTCTGAAAAATTGTTGTTTTATGTGAAATATATAGGGAAAATTGGAAGCGTGCGAATACTTTTGTCCATTGTATCTCTAAGGACCCCGCCGTTGCAAAATAAAGTCAATATCTAAAGAATCTGTTGGGTTACCAAAATTATCGTCCCATGAAAAACCATAAGTTTGAGACCTTGACCTTTGAAGGACAAAAATGAATTAAGTAAGACTTTCTCTCAGTGGTTGACAATCGTGCAAAATATCATCCCTCTACAATTAGAGCGGACACGATTGATTTTCTGTAGTTCACAATATAGGGGTCCCATGAAAAGTTAGAGACCTTGACCTTTGGAGGACAAACAAGAATATGATATGTGACACACCTTCTAATAGTAGTTAACAATCATGCAAAGTTTCATCCCTCTACTATAGAATAGAGAAATGACTGGTTATAAAGTTATGAAGCGGACACGAATGTGTTTCGCACGGACGGACAGAGCGATCACTATAGGGCGTTCGCCACTATGATGCGGGGCCCTGATAATCTGTTACATGTTTTTTTTTAACATTAATGTACCCTTTGGAAGTGATTTCTTCGTTTTGATATCCCAACATAATTTATCTGTGAGACTTAAGAATTAGAAATGTATATATTTTTTTCACTGTTTGGTTGAGTTGTTGTCTCTTTGACACAGTCCCCGTTTCCATTCTCTATACTATACTGAAGGGAAAAAGAAACGCAGGGTAACATAATATGCTCCTATTTTTTAACTGCGTGGCGTAAAATTACGAAAACTGAGCAGACGAGTGGCTAAAATCGGTATCTAAAGTTACTCAACCGTGAAAGGTATCATGTGACATAGAGAAAGTGATAAAAAGCAAATAACACGTGCAGAATAATGATAACAAGTTCGTCAACACATCATGTCATACCACTTTATACTCTTGAGGTATACACATCGCTTTCCACTATTTAAAGTTAATTTGAAATTCTTGTAATAATGCCACGGCTGACGGAAGTTCAGATGGGTCAGGCTATTGCATTGCTAATGCAAGATCGAAGGCAACATCAAGTTCCTTTGCAATTTGGTGTGAATGTTTCCACCATAGAGCGTCTTGTCCGTCGTCTGAGAGATACCGGAAGGGTCCGCGACGGGGACGTCCGCGCGTAACGACGCCACGTCAAGACAGGGCTATTCGTCTTGCCCACCTGCGTAATCGCCACGTTACTGCCACTGAAACCGCTTTAACTACGGTAGGCAATCATATTCGCCACATTCACCCAAAAACTGTGAGAAACAGATTTCGCGAGTTTGGTCTGCGAGCTCGTCGACCTTACATTGGTTTTCCTCTCACTCGTGCACGTCGCGCGCGTCGTATGGCTTGGTTGGCGGAACATGGTCTCAGACAATTTCCAATGAGGCAATGGAGACGGGTCTTTTTCACAGATGAGTCGCGGTTTACTCTTTTTCGTCCGGACGGTCGACGTCGTGTATACCGATGTCGTGGGGAACGTTTCGCCGACGCTTGCGTTCTTGAGAGGGATATGTTTGGGGGTGGCTCGCTTATGGTCTGGGGAGGGATATCTCACGGGATAAAGTCGCCGTTGATTGTGATAGCCGGTAATTTAACAGGCGTAAGATATAGGGATGAAATCTTCCGGACGGTTGCAGTTCCATTTGTGCAACAACATCACCTACTTTTCCAGCAGGATAACGCCCGGTCCCATGTAGCCAGAGTTTGTCAAGATTTTCTCGCCAATCATAACATTAACCCACTCGATTGGCCTCCGTACAGTCCAGATTTGTCCCCAATCGAACATCTGTGGGACGAAATGGACAGGAGAGTAAGGGGGCGTCGGAATGCCTCCGCTACTCTCGACCAATTAAGGGCTGCCTTGTTGGAAGAGTGGGATAATATCCCCATGAGAAGGATAGATGCTCTGATGAACTTCATGCACAGGAGAATCAGGGATGTAACAGATGCGCGAGAGGGGAATACGAGATATTGACGAGTTAATCGATTTCACTTTAACATATTGAGGGGTATACTGTTAAATTGGTTTCAATTACTCATGAATAATTTTTTTTTAATTATTTTTTTTTTAATTTAAATTTTTTTTTATTATTATTTACAAAATACAAATATATACAACATAATTTCATATAATTAACTACAATAACCAACTGTATTTTCCTGTTTATGCTTTATTTTACACCTAGATTTAACTCATTTTTTCATATTTTCTAACAACAATTTTTATAAAGTATGAGGAAACTTAGTTCCATCTTTTTAGATTTTATATCTTTAAACAAATACCATATATATATTTTTTTAAACTTTATTTTTATAACAATTATTACTGTAGCAAATGGAAAAACTAATTAACGATTTGAAAACGGAATCACTAAATCAAACAGACTGCTGTTATCTAATAAATCGAACACACCCAATTGTTTTGAGGGTAGTTTTACGACACCAGCGTGGCTAATTATTCTTACATACATTTTTTTCTATTTTCATTCTTGGGACCTACAATTATCATAAGATTGTGTTATTCATTAAAATGGAATTATAGGGAAAATGCAGTTGGATTAATAAATACTCACAGGAGAATCAGGTATGTAACGGATGCGCGAGAGGGGAATACGAGATATTGACGAGTTAATCGATTTCACTTTAACATATTGAGGGGTACTGTTAAAAATTGGTTTCAATTACTCATGAATTATTGATAAAAATCTAATGAAATTTTAAAAACTTGTTGATTAAATTTGTGTTTTTATCCTTATATAGCAATATTGAAAAAAACATTAGAATAAATAATATTAAATCACCTAAACTGTTGACCCTGCGTTTCTTTTTCCCTTCCGTATATAAATAATTAGTTTCTTTTCATTTATTTTTCAAATAAAATGTTTATACATTAAAATTAAATTATAACTTATTTATAATAAATGAGATATATATTTAGGGGCAAAAACTACAATATAACCATTTTCCCCCCTATTTGCCAAGGGTTGAAAATCTACTACTTTTGTATATAGCCATTTTTCCGCCTATCCAGGTAAGGGGGAAAAATGACTATATTGCCATTTTTCCGGGGGGAAAGATGGCTATGGGGGAAAAATGGCTCTATAACACCTGCACAAGTATTAAATATAGAGATACATATATCCTGGAGACAACCATAAGCCTGTCAGGTTTACCGTGTCCGTCTTTCAATGTATCAATCAAAGCATCAATATTTAAGCAAGCATATTATTACATATTTGTTATGTAATAACTTGTGTTATTTTTCATACTATGTTTTATATTTTATGAAATAATGTAACATAACTCTTACTTTTATTAATTGTGACCAAATGTGTAAGAGTGGCCTCCCTTATTATATACTTAATTATTGACATAATTCATAATTATGTATTTAATCGACCTTTTCTCATTTATTGAATTTATATTTCATTGTCAACGCCAACAAAAGAATAAAAAAAAATTAGATGATCCATATGAAACATCAAATAACCAAAATCGTTTGTGTAATGGTTAACGTGCTCTCGTAGAGAGTGGTAGATTCTATATTCGAGCCCTATTATATTGGTATTTGCTGCGTCTCTGCTAAGCATGCAGATAATTAGATATGTCGCTCAATCTGAACACAATCTCCTGATTCAGAGACAATCGGTCTTTGCTCTTAGATTCCTTAATGCTCGGTGCTTAGTGAAGAAGCAGAAAGTACAAATTCAACAAGCAAGCAAAGATTGACACAAAAATTTAATACTAGTACATTGTATTATACATGTATACAAATGTATATATATATACCTAAATGTTTTGTTATAGGCTATTTCTCGTTGATTTTTTTTTCTCACATAACCATTTTCAACGACCACATCATACTACAGTTGAAACCTTTGAACAGTGGTTTCATGCACAGGCACTCGAATTCCGGACCCGCCCCCTTTTCCTCAATTGGTCCCTCCCGCGATTATGGTATGGATCTTTGTCTGGAAGTACATCTTTGAGCCATTTATCCATATTTTACAACATTTAGTGTTACAACTCTCTCGTTCTACTAACTTTTGTTTCTAGGTCCAGCTGCCGTTTTAGGTTTATTTAAGTAAAACGGCAGCTGGACCTAGAAACAAAAGTTAGTAGAACGAGAGAGTTGTAACACTAAATGTTGTAAAATATGGATAAATGGCTCAAAGATGTATTTCCAGACAAATATCTATACAATAATCGCGGGAGGGACCAATTGAGGAAAACAAAGGGGGGTCCGGAATTCGAGTGCCTGTGGTTCCATGTACACGATATCACGCAATAAGTCTCAAGTATTTTCTTACTTACCTACATTCTCAAGAGCAGAAAACAATATTTCCCTCCTACCAATTGTGCATGGAAGCGGTCCTTTCCTTGATGTGTATTTTCCGTTTGATTCTGTCAATAGAGGATGTACCACTTAAGCACAATCTAATAATATAAAACTGAAACTGCACGATTAACACAATCAGCATTGTGTTTAGATGACATGTTTATTGATGTTGCATATTTCATATTTCAAGGGGTTTCTAAGAAGGAAATAACATAGCCATCTTTGAATAATGGTATCAGTAAGAAAATCAATGGCTTCCATTTTAACCCAGAATGCAACTTCCATCGTGAACTGCATGCCTGATAAAAGAATTTGCTATTGACGGGTGTGATAGCATGAAATTGAATGAATATTTTACCTCCAGTGCACAATTTCTTGAGCGAGGCGCCTTAACAAAAGGGTAATTATTTTGCACCATTAAGGTAGAAACATTGTCAGGTTTGGTAGAGGGGTGGTTTCATATAGAGTTGCGTCTATGATTTCCAATTGTCTTTGGTGGAACGAAGGGCTCTAGATCCAGTATGACGAATTGTCTGTTCGTACTCATCATATTTTGCAAAATCATTTGTCTCATGTTCTCGACCAGTTTCTAATACTCGGAACAACCAGTAATTCTTAATAATTTCAATATGTCTTTTCACTTAGTTATCAGATCAGATGACGTAAGTGGTATCGGACTGTTTATAGAAATCAAATGTTTGTGTAACTATTGAAGCACTGGGTGGGGGGATCTCTTATTAAAACGAAACTGAATTCAATTTCCCTCACTTTTAAATTTATTATTGAAACTTTCTTTGCATTTCATATAAACTGAGTACTGTTGAGACAACTAATCTGATCTTGGAGCAGTATGCGTGTCCTTAGTAGTTCAAATTTAGTCTTGACAGTCCAATGGAGTCGATAATGGCGGGCTTTGTAGCTGAGTGTGACGACAGGTGGTCTCTGCGAATAAGAATCATTTGTAATATCTTGCCTCTCCTGCTCTATTGCTGCATCCATCATTTTCTAAAAGATGTTCGAGTTCGATTCAATTTAATTAAATTTGATCTCCACAACGACAATTTTTCTATTTTCAGCTTACCAGAAACGCGTCGTGCGCACTAAATCAGATATCTACGTTTTTATTAATTAGATTATTGTTCGGTTATTTTGGAGTTAATTCTTAAATTCTCGAACTGGAACAACCTAACATTTTCTAATTTATCTACAAAAAAATGTAATGAGAAACGTTCGAATCATCAGAGCTTGCGTCGTGTTACGTTTGTATTCAATTTTATAACGGCACACAATCAACTTAATAAAATATAAACCACGGAACTGCTTTATTTTATTATTTTTTTGTTTTTGTTTTTTTTTCGTTGTTGTTGAAAAGTTTACATCGAAGCTAGACACTCTCTGTCATTCAAAATATACTAGCGGACAAAAGAAAGGATACACTATTTTAATAATTTTTCTTTATTGTATATTTTATCAAAAATATAATTTGACATTCTTTTAAGTATTGTAAAAGTCTCATTTTAAAGAATGAATAACTGTCAGATCAGTAACACATCAAATGTCCGTAAGGCATCCAATGAAAGCACGATGGTCGAAAACATGGAATAACAAATTCAGAAATTAAATTTTCACATTTAATAAAAGTTCAAAAAAGCAACTAAAGTTCAATATCGTGTGTATCCTCCGTCTGCATCAACAACAGCTTGACAACGGCGTCTCACTGAAGCAATAACTGTCGAAATTACAGCCTGTGGAAGATTGTCCCATTCCTCTTGAAGGGCCTGGCGAAGTTCTGGTAATGTGATGGGTTTATGAGGCCTTTGTCGAACACGACGGTCAAGTTCATCCCAGATGTGTTCGATAGGATTGAGGTCTGGTGATTTTGAAGGCCAAGGCAAGACATCGATATTCTGTTGCTGAAGAAAAGCCTTAGTAATTCTTGCCGTGTGCGGTCTTGCATTATCCTGCTTAAAGGTAATGCCTGGTCCATTGTTGTTAAAAAAATGCACAACCTCCACGGCAAGAATATTTTCTCTATACCTTGCAGCGGTCAATCAACTGTCAACAAAAACCAGATTAGTCCTTCTACGCGAGGTTATTCCTGCCCATACCATCACACTTCCGCCTCCAAATCTGTCCCTTTCTTGAGCACAACAGTCCGCGTATCTTTCATTTTGCCTGCGATAAACCCTTGCACGACCACCCGACTGAGATCAATTGAATCTGGATTCATCCGAAAACATTACATGACTCCATTCGTTGTTGAATCTCCAACGTAATCGTGCTCGACACCATCTTAGACGTTCCTGCCTATGTCTATTAGTCAATATCAAGCCTTTGTATGGGCGCCGTGGGCGCAAACCATTGGAATTCAGTCTCCTTCGGATGGTTCGCGCACTGACACGTCGACCATGAACAACATTGGTCGATGACGTTGCTGGCAGGAAACGATCACGTAAGTGACGGAGACGGATGAATCTGTCATCTGCAGGAGACGTTACTTTTGGGCGTCTGAATCGAGGTCGATCTTTTGTTGAACCTGTCATTTGAAAACGTCTACGAAGACGATGAATGGCCAAGCGTTTACAACCCAAAGTTCTTGCGACGGCGGTGACGTTCATGTTTGCTTGAAGCATGCCTATTGCACGTTCTCTTAATTCTTGTGAAAGTCGAGGCATTCTGCTTAGTCTACAGGTTAATTCAGGTGAACTTTCAATTTGCCATAGATTTGTCTTGTTGATAACAATAAAGTTGTCTCATTATCGATGGCGGTAAAAGTTGCACGTGCAAAAGTGGTAAAAATATACAGTACTTTGATTGTCTACGTCGTTAAACGATGCGTGCGGGTAAAATATCAATAACCAAAATTAATCAGTCGCCCAGATAAGTATAGGTACTAAATATCATAAAGAAATTCAAATAAATAAAATAGAGAAATAAAAAAAATAAGTGTATCCTTTCTTTTGTCCACCAGTATATTTGTCAATTTAATGAGATGTTAGTTCATTATCTTCCTCTATAAATTTGGTGTTGCAGCAAAATGTTTAAATGGTCTGCTTACATGACCTGCATATCATTTCTTGTTGTTAAGAACCCCCTCGATTATGTCTGATTTATGATGACAAAAAAGTTCTCAAGAAGGGGAGCACAATTTCTATAGTCAGTAAATGGTGACTAAGTCTTATGATGGTAATTCCAGGTACTAATAGATAGTAAAGGAATAACTACTTTTGAATGTTAGAATATAATTATGCTGAAATGCAGTAACCCACGAATGCAAATTTCAGCTTGCTATGTTGTCTTTGAAATGATATTATTTGTGATTAATTCTCAGTTACCTCCCCTCCACCACCTTTACATTATGTAGTACGCAGGAGCCACATGCATGGTTACTGTTTTAAATGTTGATCCAAACATAAATTTTCTAATTTGGCTGGCAGGTTCCTTACTATATAAGATATGCCTTGAATCTTTTAAATAAAAGACTAACAAGGCAGTTGAATTGTTCACATCACCAGACATCTGTGACCATAGCCGGATTTGGATATCTTTGGTTTTCTTGTCCCCACGACTTTTAAATCATTTGACATTCGAATCTTTCGACATTGAGTGTTCGTGATGAAGGTTATTATTCCAGCAACTTAACGTGCACACTAAATTTGATATCTGTTCAGAAAACTGTAAAACTGACCGTATATTAATATGTAAAAGGTAAAAAAAAATCTATATAATCAACCAAAACCATATTTTTTCAAAGATAGATTTTAACAAATTTTACACCAAAACATTCAGAATTGTTTATATTTTGATTGTTTATTTGCTCATTATGTTTATACGAGTGGTTTTTATTTGTACATAATATAAACAGGATTGTTAATTTTTAGGATTTATTTTTAGTTGAAATATATAGGAAAATCAACGTCAATTTTTATTTGTTATGTTTAAATTATGTGCAAATAAAAACCACACATATAAACATAATGAGAAAACAAACAATCAAAATATAAACAATTCGGAATGTTTTGGTGTAAAAATTGTTAAAATCTATCCAGAAATAACTTCACAATATTTTTTTGAAAAAATATGGTTTTGGTTGATTATATAGGGATTTTTTTTTACAAGTTTACAGACTTTTGTCACCATACTGTAGATTTAGTACGGACGACACGTTTCTGTAATGTAACTTTGTGAGGTATGCTTAAAATCATTTGATTTAAATAAAAATTGCGATATATATGACCCATGTGTAGAACAGATATGTTTTTCTTGCTTTGTCTCAGAGCTCAACCTAAAGTGTTACCAAAAATATCCCAAAGGTGGAGGATAGGGAATGGTGTTCTCGATTGGAGGTTGTACGGTAATGATATTCAAAGTCTAACCATGGACCATAGTGGGTATCTTATCAGGCTTCTTGCACGTTAAAGAACATAAACTACAGATATCATAGGGTTAGCCAGAATCCATAACTCGAGGGACAGAAAATCCAATGGCTAAAAGCAAAAAGACAAAAAGGAGCAAAGAACTTAGAGCAACAAGAACCACACTAAAAACTACCGGAAGTGAACTTAGATGTTCCGGAAAGAGTAGGCATCTCCTACCCCACTAGTGGAACCGGTTGTGTCGTTCATCATAATATCCGATGAAGTCATTCTCGGTGATAAGTCACGGAAGGACGTGATTGTAACCATGACAACGGAACATATCCGTGGTAATCTGTGATACAGATATAATTGAATAGCGGTTAACCAAGTCATGGCGGCGACCGTAAAACCTTCGAAGTGAATAATTCAACTTTACCACTAGAAACCAGTGTTTCGGTTGCTTCCTTGTAAACAGTAATGCACAATCAAAGAAATACTGAGAGGATGAACATGCTCTGGAATATCGTATAAAAAAGTGATATATCATGCATACACTCCATGTATAGGTGGTGCTTGAACAGAGCTACAAATAAATTGAAAGTTGACAGTGGGAAAATTGAAATCATCTCTTTTGTCGTAAAGTTTTCTTCACACTGGGTCAAGCCGAACAAGCTGCATTTGTGGTATCCTTTTATTTCAAGTTCAATGTGACAGATGCGATCAAAGTAGTCACCAAACTTGGATTTATCAGGAAATGGATACCATCTATGTAGCGAATTGTGATACTTACATATCCGTATTAGCTTTCTTTCGTTTTTTAAGAGATTCCTACTTACAAATAAGGGAACAACTGAAGAGAAGCACCGATTGTACCAATAGGAATACCCGACTATCTGTTGAAAAGCACGGACAGCAAACATAACAAATATGCTATCAATCAGGAGCATTTTGATGATGTCAGCGTCAGAGAACTTATTTTATTGGATTTGACTGGATTTTACAAAATAAGATGTGTCCCTTCTCTTTCTAAAACAAGATATTTGTCATTACATATAATTTTCAATTTTGGCCATGTTTATTTTCAAGAGCAATATCTAATTCGCTTAAAAATTAAAAATAACTGTTTTTAGAGTGACGATTAGCTAAAAGTCAAAGAAGTCAAATGCTATTGACCAGTTACCTTGATTGTAAGTATTTCAGCAGCTATTCAGAACTTTTTAGAATCTTTCTTTGATTAACACCACCCGTGAGGTAACTTGTATGATGGCAACCCTGAAATCAGGTTTTGACTAGAAATAATAAAATAGATGTGAGTAATTTAGAAGGATATTTTATAGAGTTTTCTGAAGAACTCAGCAATATAACGCTGTTTGTATGAACCCTTATGAAATCGACGTATCCAGTAGAATGAAGGAATACCCAATTCATCCAGATTTAAAAAAAAACAGTAGGCACTTTGAAGCCGCTACAAATTGCTATTTGCTTTTTCGCTAATACACAGATCTCAATACTTTTCCAGTGGTAGTAAATGGTTATTGTCCGGTTGTTCCACTCGTGTCTAAAAAATCATATCAATTGTTGAATATGTTCTCTTTCTGAATATGCATGAAATATCTGGCGCTCGATGTTCAGCAACAAATAATAAATAAATCATGTCTAAAATACCATGTTTTTGTCCATAGAGTAATGGTCTTTAACCAACATATTCTACCGACCTAGTTAGTAGTCAGTTAACTACAAACAGTCACATATTACGAGCTAGCAGGACACAACGCGTGCCCTGCAACTATTAAAAATACAACAAAAACACATCTGCTGCCATTTCATTTATTAAAGAGAAGATAAAACATCGAAACTGTCCGGAACGCCCAACGGACATAACTGACGGACGATATAAACGAATACAGATTCACAAAATATCAATAAAATTGTTCAAGAATTGAAATATTTACATGATTAAAATGTCATACGTGTACACAAACAAAACGGTCCAAAAGCGCAGTTACCATATTTTACAATATGCCATACAAAACTGCACATCATAAAAATACTGCTGTCTTCGCAATATTTATTAAAAAGGAAGTGTAATCACTTCGCTTTATTTAACAGTTATATTAAAATCAAATAAGAACAAATATGAAAATCAAATACTGAAATGGGAACAAATATAAAAAGCAGTCAAAATTCACCATCGTCTGCATCGAGCCACCATGTGCGTTGTCGCAGGAAACTGCTCCACGAATGCACAAAATTAAATTAAAACTTAAATGTAAGAAAAGTTGTGTTCTTCTTACATAAAATGTCTTACACTGAAAAACCGGGGTTTGAGTTCTCCACCATATTACGAGCTAGCAGGACACCACGCGTGCCCTGCAACAATCACATATTAAAAATACAACAAAACACATCTGCTGCCTTTCATTTATTAAGAGAAGATAAAACATCGAAACTGTCCGGAACTCCCCAGCGATTCCGGACAATTATATTATTTTACCCGTGACTTCATCAACCAGAATTTAGGTATATAACACACAGATCCTGTTATTGTACTGTCCATGTTTATGTTGTCATTCATTGATCCTGCTATTGTACTGTCCATGTTTATGTTGTCATTCACTGACCCTGCTATATAGTACTGTCCATGTTTATGTTGTCATTCATTGATCCTGCTATTGTACTGTCCATGTTTATGTTGTCATTCACTGATCCTACTATTGTACTGTCCATGTTTATATTGTCAATCACTGACCCTGCTATATAGTACTGTCCATGTTTATGTTGTCATTCATTGATCCTGATATTGTACTGTCCATGTTTATGTTGTCATTCATTGATCCTACTATTGTACTGTCCATGTTTATATTGTCAATCACTGACCCTGCTATATAGTACTGTCGATGTTTATGTTGTCATTCATTGATCCTGCTATTGTACTGTCCATGTTTATGTTGTCATTCATTGATCCTGATATTGTACTGTCCATGTTTATGTTGTCATTCATTGACACTGCTATTGTATTGTCCATGTTTATGTTGTCATTCATTGATCCTGCTATTGTACTGTCCATGTTTATGTTGTCATTCATTTTTGTGATAGTGTTTGGTCTATTAGAGTGGAAGGTAATCAGTACAGTTTGTTTTTAAATCTTTTGTATTGGCGTTGGAGATTCAGTTATAAAGAGGGAAATACGTCATAAGTCGGGGTCTATTTTCATGTTCAGTGATTGAAGGTGTGAGGTCAGTTTTATTGTTGGAGAAAATCGTTATCCTGGAGGAAATAACCAAGATGCTAAATATAACTTAAAGAACGTTATAAAAGAACGTTGTATCGAGTACACCTCGCCAGGAAAAAGACAATGATTAGAATTGCTTAATGTTGTCGTTTTATCATACCAAACTTATTGATTTAGTTTTTGTTGGTTTTATGGTGCTTAGCGCCACTTTCAATAATATTTCAGCTTTATCGTGGCGGTCAGTTTGATTGGTTTCGGAAACCCGATGACCCGGAGAAAAACACCGACCTGTCACAAGTCGCTGACAAACTTTGTCAAATAATGTTGTGCACCTCACGCTGAGCGGGAGTAGAACCTACAAAATCAGTGGTAATAGGCATCTATTGCATAGGTAATTGTAAATCCAACCTTGTTGACGATCTAAAATAGAGTGACTGTGTAAGACATAGAGCCATAGAAAGGCGTACTGGTCTTTTTGGATATAAAAAGGAAACAAACTATTCGTATTGTTTGGTTGAGTTCAACAAATACCCACCAATAATTACTGTGAGAAGATTGACGATACCAAAGGGATAATCAGAACCTGTTAATAGAAGAAGGATAGAAAGTACAATGACAAAATAGGAGAAAGCAGACAGAGACATATACAGATCTACAAAACACTACACAGAAAACTAATATTGCGCAATACAATCCCATGTGCTCCGGAAGGGTGAAAAGTTCCTGCTATAATAGTAAACTTACGGGTGTTTATTGTCATTCATGGGTTAGGGATAAGGATGTTTAACGACACTTTCAATAATATTTCAGCTCTTTCTTCGCAGTCAGTTTCATTGGTTGAGGAAAGTTCAAATCCCGGTGAAACCCATCGACCTGCCACAATCAGAAACAAACTATTTTCACATTTGTGATTATATATATGGTCTCCTAATGAAACAACTAATCGCTCCCGTCAAAGGGATAATCAGTAGCGTTCGATAGAAGGATAAACAATACTATGACAAAGGAGGAGAAGGAAAAAAAGAGACAAATAATAATCTACAAAGCACTACACAGAAATATAAGATTCCAAGTTCTTGCTCTAATAGTAAATTCTCTTGTTCTTATTGTCGTTTATGGGTTAGGGTTAAGGATGTCTATGGACACTTTCAACAATATTACAGTTCTTTCGTCGCTGTCAGTTTCATTGGTTGAGAAAAAGCCTGAAACCTCGAGAAAGCTTGCCTCCACCAATCAGTGACTAACTATCGTTACATTTGTACTTATATATGATCTCCTATGGAAACAACGAACCGCTCACGTCATCCTGATGATGGAGATGATAAAGAAATATGGACACTTGTTACAATCTTGTTGAAATCAGGACGTCCTGGTATGGAAATTACCTACTATTATATTTATTAATAAAATCGTATCAAGTGCTACTGAATACATATGCTGAAGTGATTTATGAAGATTTATAATATTTCACATAGGCTTTTTACTTCCTTGTTACAAAAACATCACATTGTATTAGATGTGATGTATTATTGGCAGTATGTTATACATCTATACAATTTAAATATAATTCTATAAGGAATTCCACCTGTAAATAAAACCAGATTGTTGTCATTGATAACACAACGTAGAGTACAGCTTTTAAGATTATACAGTCAAACCTGTATTAAGAGGTCACATTTGCGATAAAGAAAAGATGGCCTTATAACACAGGTGGCATCTTAAAAGAAGTTCAATTCATATGAAATTTTCTATAACATGTGAATGCTTAACAGAGGTAACAGCATGCAGTAGTATTTACTTTTAAAACAATTGTAAACATGACAACAATAGCAGTATGTCTAACGAGGAGTGCATGAGCTATGATTTGAACAATTGTATGATATAACTTTGTAGATTAAAGACATCGCTACAAAACAAGTCTACTATCGGCACTACGAGCTGGTTGACCTGCTACGAAGTACCCATTTCTCAAATAGCAATGGATCTTTTCCCTTAAATTACATAGACTGTTTTCTTTCTTCTGCCACCAACAAGATTATTGCAGGACTTAATAATGAGTACATATTACGGGTGTCTTACACGACACAGGAAATGTCAATCCCTCACCAGCATCCGTGTTAACAGCCGGTTTTCAGGTGGTGTCTGTATTGCTCATCGTTTTCTGGTGGTGTCTGTTTTGCTCATTGTTTTCTGGTGGTGTCTGCATTACTCGTTGTTTTCTGGTGGTGTCTGTATTGCTCAATGTTTGTTTTCTGGTGGTGTCTGTATTGCTCATCGTTTTCTGGTGTTGTCTGTATTGCTCATCGTTTTCTGTGGTGTCTGTATTTCTCATCGATTTCTGGTGGTGTCTGTAATGCTCATCGTTTTCTGGTGGTGTCTGTATTACTCATCGTTTTCTGGTGGTGTCTGTATTGCTCATCGTTTTCTGGTGGTGTCTGTCTGTCTCCGTCCTGTGTCTTTTGTACCCAATGTTGCCAGTGTCTCTGGATTGTGCATTCTTGATTGCCCCTTCGGTTTTCTCTAACGTTTATTTGTCCTGTGTCTTGTTTGACTTATGTTGCCAGTGTCTCTGGATTGTCCATTCTTGATTGCCCCTTCGGTTTTCTCTAACGTTTATTTGTCCTGTATCTTGTTTGACCTATGTTTCCAGTGTCTCTGGATTGTCCATTCTTGATTCCCACTTCGGTTTTCTCTGACGTTTATTTGTCCTCTGTCTTGTGTGACCTATGTTGCCTGTGTCTCTGGATTGTTCATTCTTGATTGCCCCTACGGTTTTCTCTGACGTTTATTTGTTCTGTGTCTTGTATGACCTATGTTGCCTTTGTCTCTGGATTGTCCATTCTTGATTGCCCCTTCGGTTTTCTCTAACGTTTATTTGTCCTGTATCTTGTTTGACCTATGTTGCCAGTGTCTCTGGATTGTCCATTCTTGATTCCCACTTCGGTTTTCTCTGACGTTTATTTGTCCTGTGTCTTGTGTGACCTATGTTGCCTGTGTCTCTGGATTGTCCATTCTTGATTGCCCCTTCGGTTTTCTCTGACGTTTATTTGTTCTGTGTCTTGTATGACCTATGTTGCCAGTGTCTCTAGATTGTCCATTTTTGATTTCCCCTTCGGTTTTCTCTGACGTTTATTGGTCCTGTGTCTTGTGTTACCCACGTTGCAGGTGTCTCTGGATTGTCCATTTTTGATTGCCCCTTCGGTTTTCTCTGACGTTTATTGGTCCTGTATCTTGTGTGACCTATGTTGCCTGTGTCTCCGTATTGTCCATTCTTGATTGTCCCTTCGGTTTTCTCTGACGTTTATTTGTCCTGTTTCTTGTTTGACCTATGTTGCCTGTGTCTCTGTATTGTTCATTCTTGATTGCCCCTCGGTTTTCTCAGACGTTTATTTGTCCTGTATCTTGTGTGACCTATGCTGCCTGTGTCTCTGGATTGTCCATGCTTGATTGCCCCTGCGGTTTTCTCTGACGTTTATTTGTCCTGTGTCTTGTTTGACCTATGTTGCCTGTGTCTCCGTATTGTCCATTCTTGATTCCCCCTTCGGTTTTCTCTAATGTTTATTTGTCCTGTGTCTTGTGTGACCTATGTTGCCAGTGTCTCTGGATTGTCCATTCTTGATTGCCTCTTCAGTTTTCTCTAACGTTTATGTGTCCTGTCTTGTGTAACCTATGTTGCCAGTGTCTCTGGATTATTCATTCTTGATTGCCCCTTCGGTTTTCTCTAACGTTTATTTGTCCTGTGTCTTGTGTGACCTATGTTGCCTCTGTCTCTTGATTGTCCATTGTTGTTTGCCGCTTCGGTTTTCTCTAACGTTTATTTGTCCTGTGTCTTGTGTACCCAATGTTGCCAATGTCTCTGGATTGTCCATTCTTGATTACCCCTTCGGTTTTCTCTAACGTTTATTTGTCCTGTGTCTTGTGTACCCTATGTTGCCAGTGTCTCTGCATTGTTCATTCTTGATTGCTCCTTCGGTTTTCTCTAACGTTTAGTTGTCTGTGTCTTGTGTGACCTATGTTGCCTGTGTCTCCGTATTGTCCATTCTTGATTGCCCCTTCGGTTTTCTCTAACGTTTATTTGTCATGTGTCTTGTGTGACCTATGTTGTGTGTGTCTCCGTATTGTCCATTCTTGATTGCCCCTTCGGTTTTCTCTAACGTTTATTTGTCCTGTGTCTTGTGTTACCCACGTTGCAGGTGTCTCTGGATTTTCCATTCTTGATTGCCCCTTCGGTTTTCTCTGACGTTTATTGGTCCTGTATCTTGTGTGACCTATGTTGCCAGTGTCTCAGGATTGTCCATTCTTGATTGCCCCTTCGGTTTTCTCTAACGTTTATTTGTCATGTGTCTCCGTATTGTCCATTCTTGATTGCCCCTTCGGTTTTCTCTAACGTTTATTTGTCCTGTGTCTTGTGTTACCCACGTTGCAGGTGTCTCTGGATAGTCCATTTTTGATTGCCCCTTCGGTTTTCTCTGACGTTTATTTGTCCTGTGTCTTGTGCCCAATGTTGCATGTGTCTCCGTATTGTCCATTCTTGATTGCCCCTTCGGTTTTCTCTGACGTTTATTTGTCCTGTGTCTTGTGTGACCTATGTTGCCTGTGTCTCTGTATTGTCCATTCTTGATTGCCCCTTCGGTTTTCTCTGACGTTTATTGGTCCTGTGTCTTGTGTGACCTATGCTGCCTGTGTCTCTGGATTGTCCATTCTTGATTCCCCCTTCGGTTTTCTCTGACGTTTATTGGTCCTGTGTCTTGTGTGACCTATGTTGCCCGTGTCTCCGTATTGTCCATTCTTGATTGCCCCTTCGGTTTTCTCTAACGTTTATGTGTCCTATCTTGTGTGACCTATGTTGCCAGTGTCTCTGGATTGTTCATTCTTGATTCCCCCTTCGGTTTTCTCTAACGTTTATTTGTCCTGTGTCTTGTGTGCCCAATGTTGCCTGTGTCTCTGGATTGTAATTTGATGAGTTGACTCTTTCTATTCATTAGATGTCAAAGCTCTTTGTTTTTGTTGTCAGATAATGTGATATCTTTGGATTTCTTAATCATCTTTAGACTTCTTTACATGCTATAAAGCGAACGTGACATTGAATTATTCTTTCACGTTTCATGCGCCACGTATGGAATGTGTATTTAATACGTACATATGTATACTGCATGTTTGGTAAGAAATATAATAAAAACGTAGTCATATCCAATGTAGTGCGCGCGTGACGTTTCTCGGAATAACCTTTGGTATCACGTGATCTCAATGACAAAAATAGAAAAAAAAACAAATGATATAGAAAAACAAGTATTTGGGAGCAATACAATCAAGAGGCCTAACGAGGTAGCTAAAATCGGCGAAATTCACCCATGTCTAAGAGAGAAGAACACTAGTGATGCCGATAGAACAAGTTGATAATAACAGCAGTTGAAGGCGGTCAGTATTTGGTAGATGTTTGGTTGGGATTGTATTGTGCTTAATCACGTTCCCATGTTCACTTTATGGTTGGTTGGTTATGCTTATGGTGTTTAACGACACTTTCAACAATATTTCAGTTATATCGTGGCGGTCAGTTTTATTGGTGGAGAAAACCGGAGTACCCGGTGAAAACCACCGATCTGTCGCAGGTCACTGACAAACTTCATTCACTTTATGACACTACTAGAGGTCACCATTGAAGATTACAATGTGAGATGAAGAACTGCAATAAAAGCATTTTTATTCCAAATTGGAGATTTTTGTTTTATTTGTATCTTAGTTTTTTTTGTCCGAATATCTTTAATGGCCACTAAAGTCAACATTCCTTCTACTATAAACGCATATTCTGAAGAGGGTCGTCCTAGTCGTGATCGTATGATAGTTAGATTACAGCTACATATGCAATCAATACCTATCACCACTAAAGTTGTGAGTTCGAATCCCACTCATGGCGAGGTGTACTCGATACAACATTAGGTGATAAAGTGTATCAGTGACTTGTGGCAAATCCGTGGTTTTCTTCGGTTTCCCCCACCAATAAAAGTGACCACCACAATATAACTGAAATATTATTGAAAGTGGCATTAAACACCATAATCCTAACCCTAACCTACATTCTGGAAATATTATTTTACTCTTAGTGAATTTAGTTCAAATTAAAAAAAAAAAAACCATGAGCTATTGTTCTATTAAACAAAACTTTAATTTGTGTTTAACATTTTCACATGATCGATTGGGTTATTCAATATCCGATATCACTTATAAATGATTGTTATCATATTTCAATCATAAAGTGAATTGTTTCTCTAACTAAAATTAATGAATGACAGGAAACCAATCTGACCTTTACACGTACGTTGTATTCCGGTTAAATCGTATTAAACATCCACTGAGATTGAGAATCGTATTTCACACCTACTGGGAATGGTTGGTTGGTTTATGGGGTTTAACGCCACTTTCAACAATAATTCATTTATATCGTTGCGGTCAGTTTTATTGGTGGAGGCAACCGGAGTACCTGGAGAAAACCACCGACCTGTCGCAAGTCACTGACACACTTTATCACATAATGTTGTATGGACGACACCACGCCATGAACAGGGTTCGAACTCGCAACTTTAGTGGTCACCGGCCCTGGTCGCACAGGTAGTTGTAAATCCAACTACCATACGATCACGACCACGACGGTCCCTTCTATTGGTAATGTGAATCATATTTAACATTTACAACCTGTTTGAAACTGGAATGGTATGATTCGAGATATGGAGATGTCAATAAAGTAGAATACCTTGCTGTTCATTGCTGTATCACCTATATATAGTACTACAGTAGTATAAATGGGTGAAAAATACATACTATAAAATTACTGTTGAACGTTATGAAAAATATGACTTCATATCGCAACGATTAGGAAACGACTTTATAATTTAAGTGCTATGACAGCCACTGGTGGTTGTTTGTTTTGTTGATCAGCATTGCTTAAACTTTTTTTTTTCCATAGTAACGGAAGATGAAGAAGTTGTATGAGTTGTTGCGTGTATTTAAACAAGAAATATAATAGATTTTCTGTCTTCTGTTTTTAATATATCTACTCTTTAAAAAAAAAAGTGGTATCAGTTCATATATGATGATAGACAATAAAAACAAAAAACAAAAAACAAAGTCTACTGGGGAATGCTGCTGTTTGACGAATGTCATTGTGCGCGTGGGTTGTCGGCTCGTTCAATTTGAACTGACTCATCACGAACTTTACAACAAACATGATATGCATTTACTGATGCATGTCTGAAGGAAAACAAGCATTAAAAAGAGGAAATATTAAAACAAAATATAATAACAAACAAACAGACAGACAGAAAAGAATAAAAAAAGAAAGGAAAAAAACGTTTTTTTTTAGAGAAATGTTGTTCCGTGGTAATAAATATACTAAAATAGCAATCCAATGTTTAAATAGATCATACCTTTACAAAGGGGGAAATAACAAACGCATTTGTTTCGTCAGCGATATCTATTAGTTAGTAAACGATACCTTGTCGACCTTATATTTGGGTTGAAATACTCTTTTAGAAGTTAAATGAAAATACAATTGTATAATTATATTTTTTTGGCTTTCCAATCTTTTGTTTATGAGCTTACATGAAGCAGGTTATCACAGATACGTGCCGTGTGCACTGATTTCGATATTATTGTTAAAAGACAATGGTTCATTTAAGAGATGGATATAGAAACAAATGCGTCGTTCACACTCATCAATGACTATACGACTATATTTTGAGTCTAAACAATGTCAACGTTGACAATGATATTTTAGAGGCAGACGAAGTTATAGAGCGATTGTTAATTAAATGATATGGTCTTACAAGTGTTAGGGTAAAATAACCTTCACATATAACTGGACGAACGACTTCATTATTGTTGTCTAGAGGGGCAGTCGTGGCCGTGATCGCATGGTAGTTGGATTTATAACTACCTATGCAATCAGTGCCTATCACCACTGATGTTGTGGGTTCTACTCCCACTCAGAGCGAGGGGTACAACATTATGTGATAAAGTTTATCAGTGATTTGCGGAAGGTCGGTGGTTTTCTCCGGGCCCTCCGGTTTCCTCCACCAATAAAACTGACCGCCACGATATAGCTGAAATACTGTTGAAAGTGGCGTTAAACACCATAAAGCCCAACAAAATCAAACCAAACAGAAGTAATCATATGCATAATTCTATTTCTATTTTAAGGAGGACCATCATTTAAATATTACATAGTAGATAAGGGCATCATAAGACACAACAATAAATAAAAATAATCAACGTTGAACCAAAATCTAATTGTCAAAACCATTTTTCGTCGTCTCTACGCAGCGGACAGAAGTTTGGGTATATTCCCCGGCAAACGTTGACCGATTTTTAAAAAGCCCCTTGTACTCACAATACGGTAACGTTGTATAAAGTCTGCAAGTTTTTCTTTACGTGGAATGGACACAACGTTCTCCGTACAAGAGACGAGGTGTTGTAGATATGATTTGTCTCGCAATTTTAGTGGATATTTCAAAGGGATTGCTGCCCGCGGCAGATGAATTAGATTCTATCTCTATAGCCTTGGCTACCCAGCGTGTGTTCATCTGAATGCTTACTGTCAAATGACCTATTTCAAAATTGAACGAGGGTTGCCATATCAATACAGTTAAACCTGCCTTAAAGGACACCTCTATATAGCAAATCACTGTCTATAAAGGACAATCTCATTTTCCCCATTGATGAATAGAGTATATTATTTTAATCTGTATGCAAAGGGCAGCTGTTCATAAAGGCCACATATTCATGTTCCCTTGAGGGGCCTTTTTATATACAGGTTTGATTGTACTTAGATATAGTGAATGTATTGAAATACTGCAATTGCGTGTTATGTTTTCTGTTAAGACAGTGTTTTTAATGGGACAAGGACAGTTTCTTTTACCGTATGATACTGAATATAAAATGATTTGCTATTACCCGGAAATGTTCCTTGTAATTATTTCCTGTCACCTTTAATTTGTCTTTTAGTGTAACACCTATCATTATAGGTACTTGTAAACTTTAGATTTTTATTACGAAATGCAACGACATAGAACGTACCTATGTATTTTACATTATTCTATTTTTAAGTGAATTTCTTGGTAGAAAAGGTCAATAGTAGATAAAAAGGTGAAATATGTGTTAAAAAGACACAATAAAAAGCAAAATATCTTTTGTAATCAATGCGCATATCAGATTCAAACACATTCAAATGATATATATCTTTGTGGTTAAAAGCGAAAATCTGAATTCCTACTCCAGTGATAATAAACAAGTTAAATGGAAAAAAAAAACTATCGAATCGAAAAATCGTATACTTTTTCAATAAAACAAAAAGAAGAAAAATAGAATCTAACACCGGTGATAGATCAAGATCGAGAAATCTCAGACACCCAAGGGTAAGATTTCAATCGTTCTCTGTAAGGCAGAACAATCTTTTCCCGTGAAAATTGAGAACTACTTTATCCTCTGTGTAAGAAAATGTGATTCTTTGAATACAACTCCACATTTTCATCATTTAAGATATGAAATTATCTTGAATTATATTGGATTAGGTTTATGGTGTTTATCGACACTTTCAACACTATTTCAGTTATATCGTGGCAGTCAGTTTTATTGGTGGAGGAAACCGGAGTATTCGGAGAAAATCAATAATGATATACATGTATGAACATGTATGAACATCTGAACAACCATAATCTATTATATTAGATTTCTTAAATTTCTAACTAAAAGTTCAATTTAGTCTGTATTTCTTATCTGGTACAGACGATTTCTTGAACAATTGCATATCCTGGTGCATGTTATAATTTGATCACCAGGATTTAAATACAATAGTATAAAAATAAATGCATCTTTATACCAACATATCATTTTCGTGCGAAATACAATTGTATTACCTTTCCCTATTCCTATCGAGAATTTTGATTGTTACTCATTGCAACCCATTAACACTAGACAACATTCAGTGGCGGATTCAAGGGGGTGGGGGGCTTCAGCACCCCCGTCGAAAAAGTCAAGCACATATATTAACATACGCTTTTCAAGGCTAATTTAACGTCACGATATGGCTTTTAATCGAATGGTTTCGATCTGTGTGATGAAAGTAAAACAAAATACAAATTAATTTCTTTGTATTAATTTAATCTTCAAAGAGGTAATTACGTAATTATGCTAAGTCAAATATTCAAATTTATTATAAGTTTTTATGAATGTATTGTCAAAATACCAATTAATCAGGTATTGTCTTTGAGGTCCTTTGAAGGGAATTCTTTTTTTAAATAACATTTATTTTTACAAATAAAATGAAAGGCAATTATTGCTGTATTTAAATAAAAAAAATACATGAGTTTCCGTTTTGAAAATATATGAATACAGCATATTTTAAACTCTAAATGAATATATAAATACATTATAAAAGAATCAAAATTAATTAGAAATGAAATAGACTTAAATTAGATTTTTTTCCTGCTAACGCTCATGATCAGACCCTTGAACACTTTACAAAACTGCCAAAACACACATACACCAGACAAAGAGCAGCTGATGTAACTTCTTTGTTGTATTCCATTTGCAACTTTGATTTTGTCGTAACCATTGTTATTGTTCAAATGTGCCTGGCTTTTAAGAAACCAATACAAAAGAGATCATTTGACATAGGCATATCCTTAAAAAGTGTAACTTTAGTCCAGATCTCACTAGACTGCAAAGCAAATGTTGAACAATTGAGCCACCAGTGTTTTGAGAGGAGTGTTCAAATATGTGAACCGCTAGACATAGAGGTTAAAAAACAAGAATATGCGGACACATAATGAGAGATAATGTTGAAGCAGAGGGTCCGGAAGACTACTTTAGGAAGTCAATAACTGTACCTTTTCTCGACTATGCGCTAAATGAAATGAAAACAAGGTTTACCGACCTACACATCAGAGCCGCTTTTGGGACTACAGTTGGCAGGGGCGGATCCGGGGGGGGGGCGCACCCGGCACACCCCTCCCCCCTCCTAAATTTGGAAAAAAATAAGATTTTTCTGCGTAAAATCGTGATTTTTCACACGAAATACCCCAATTTTTTTCGCGCCTCCCTCCGCTCGGCGCGATTTTTCTAAGTGCGCCCCCTAACTTGAAATCCTGGATCCGTCCCTGGTTGGTTCCATCTATCATTGAAAATATTGCTCCATGTCTGAGCCCCCCCCCCCCGTCAACAGAGTCTCTGGATCCGCCCCTGACATTATCGTTGAAACCATAACATCTGGACCCTATTCTCTGCAAACGTGAATCAATATATCACGATGGTTCATTTAAATATTTTATTTCTCCCATTGCAGTCTATGGTAATATTTGTTGGTCATGACATGAACCCAAAAATTCATTGGATTTTCATACGTGTGTGATTGAATCTGCATATCTTAATGACAATTCATACGCCATTTATAATAGTATTTCCATTACTGGTTGACGAGAAAAAGATTTTTATGCATTTTCCCTATTGCACTCTTTTAACTCAGGGGCTAGGATCTCATACAATATGGGGTCCTTTTGTACAACACTGAATGATCATTTTGCAAGGATAATTCATCCAATTTATTTTCCCAGCTGGTTCTTTAAAATACTAGTTTTCTTCATTTTCTCCATTGCAGCCAATAAACCCCATGGGTGCTAGTCTCGAGTGCGGTAGACGATCAGGTCAAACCAAATATTATAAAATTGGTATTTGTTGCTTCTCCGCTAAGCACGCAGCATTAAGAAGAAAGGGAAAAGACTGGTTGGTTCAGAATCAGGATGTGTCCGAGTGGGGCGACATTGTACTGTATGATAATCTTTGAACATACAGGGATATGATCTCATATACCGTTGGACGTTAATCTGTAGACGATTAAATTTCTATTTCGTAAAAAATGTTCATGTCGAATACAATTATGTTTCCATTTCTGGTGCTTGGGAAAGCTGTTTAGAATTTTCTCATTTCAGTCTGTTATAAAAAGAATGTTTAAACAAAGCTGGTATACAATCCCATAAATGACGGGGTGTTTTTTATATATGATTTTTATTTAAGAATTGAATGCAGTCTTTTGAAGTTTCATTGGGGTATGAAAGCGTTGACCGAAGTACATTTTCAATGAAGCGCAGTAGCGCTTCATAGTGAAAATATGCTTCGATCAACGCTTTCATACCCCAATGAAACTTCAAAAGAATGCATTCAATTCTTATAATTATATTTAAATCACACCAAAATTTAATATAGTTGAATTTGTCGTTGTAAATTTTATTTGTGTTAGATTATTTGCTGTTGGAAATTACTACGCCATTGATTGTTTACCTCTCACGTCGTCATGGAGGCACGTGCAAGTTCGGGTTTGAGTTTCATTGGGATGTGAAACATCTCTTTTATGATCATATGACCACTTCATAACCAATCATATTGTAACATGTCAATGAAAAACGGAAGTAATGTAATTATATGGTTATAATTTATATGATGTCCGTTACGATTTCCGCATAAAATCGATTTTCTGTTCATCTTTACCTCCTTTTATTAATGTTTGTAGGAGGGATCATGTCATATTTACCTTATTTATGTTTGTTTTCGTATAGTGGTGTCCAACATGTATTGTGTTGTTATATTATTTTTTGTCTTGTTTTTCTTCGTTTTGTGTGTCTTATTTTTCCAGTTTCTCTGGATTGTCAAATTTTGTTTGCTCCTTCGGTATTCTCTAACATTTAGTTAGAATTATTATTCGGGCCATTTTTTCTTGAATTTCCATTAATGGTTCTCAATTAAATCTGTTTTTAATTAAAAAGAAAAAAAAAGTAGATATCTAATTTAATGTTCCCCATTTTCATCAGACCATGTCAGATTTGGGACCTACCTATTTATAGATAAGTTTGAAGGTACTAAAAGGGTAATTAGAAACCGTAAATTCAAGGAAAGATAATACAATGATCAAACGATAAGGGACAGCAGGACAAACAATGATCTACAAAACATTATGTACATAGAAAACTATAGATGGAGCTACACGAACCCGACTAAAAACCGGGAGTGAACTCAGGTGCTCCGGAAGGGTAAGCAGTTCCTGCACTACAGCAAAATGATGTGTTATTGCTATTGCTGGTTTTATTGATTTAACTAATTTTCCCTTTTTATACCCCATCCTC
Source organism: Gigantidas platifrons (assembly GCA_002080005.1). Taxonomy (NCBI): domain Eukaryota; kingdom Metazoa; phylum Mollusca; class Bivalvia; order Mytilida; family Modiolidae; genus Gigantidas; species Gigantidas platifrons. Next base: position 106,787 of record MJUT01061538.1, read on the forward strand.
GTGAAACCAGAAGGGTCAACCTCATGTATACAAACATAGGTTTTAAATCCTGGTTCGCATGGTTTGAATGATTGTGGTTTTCCGATTATCTGGGAAACAGAGATTGTAAATGGTCAAGAATTTATTAAAAATGTTGTAAAGCAGCGATTGCTTGACCAATTTACGCAAAATTGGTTTGCATCTTTAAATAATTCTACAAAAGCATTGAATTACCGCATTTTTAAAGAAAAACTTGAATTTGAGGAATATTTCAATATTTTAAATTTATCGGACTCGATTAAAATTTGCAGATTTAGAACAACAAATCACCATTTACCAGTCGAAACTGGTAGATGGAGACATATTGAAAGGGAAAATAGATTTTGTCATTTGTGCAATTGCCAAAAACTCGGCGATGAGTATCACTATATATTAGAATGTTCTTCACTATTTGAAAAAAGAAAACAATACCTTCCAAAATATTTTTTAAAAAGACACAATATTATTAAATTTTCTGAGCTTATAAAAACAAAGAAGCGATCGCTGCTACATAAACTGTGTAATTTTATTAAATATATAAACAAAAGTATTGAAACTCCTGGCTGATCTCTGTGTTGTGTATATCCTGTGTGTATTCTGTTTGTATTTGTATATATAGCCTTGTGTGTTTTGTAATGTTGTTGCTCTTTCTCTGTACCAATATATGTTGGCTGTGTGAGAATAAAGATATATATATATAACCATGCACTTAATTACAGGTATAATTAAACATTGAGGATAGTGTTGTTTTAACAATTATAGTCAGTTCTAAATTGGTTCAGTAATTTTGCAGAAGATAAAACATGAAAAACAATTAGCGGTGACGGGCGAAATAATATTACTGCGGCCGATCGGACGGATCGACGGACGCCAAATGATACTGAAAAGTTCTTTTTGGCCTTTTGCCAGGCGAGCTTAAATAATGACATTTCGTTTTAGTTTATTACACCATATTCAACAAAAATAGTATGGCTATAAAGTGACAAGGATGTCGTCTGCAAATAGAAACCACAATGAATACACATCTTTGTTTTTTTTTTTATTATAGTACATACGAATTGAACAATTTAAATTTGAAGAAGGTTTTTAATAGTCAAATTTCATTGTGAACTAAAACGAATTGTACAATGGCAAATTTGGTTTTCCGTGGATTATGCAACAATAATAATTTTCTGAATGTCCCACAAATTTGTAGAAAATATTAATGGTGTACATTTTACACACAACTGTAATCGTATTAAGTAGATAGGAACTATTTAGAACATTTAACAAAGAGCAAAATTCTCAAATAATATTTTCACATTTAAATAAGGTTAATTCCATTGATAATGACACAATTGTGTTCACAATTTTCTAAATCTTTTTTGTGTGGAAGACAGTTTAAAAAAAATCTATATTTCGATCATATTTTTTCAATACACTTAAACATATGTACATCACTATCATAATGAATCTAAAGTTTAAATAGGGGGAGGGGGATGAGGAGGGGAGGGGAGGTTTATCAGGGGCGGATACAGGATTTCAATTTAGGGGGGCGCACTTAAAATAATCGCGCCGACCGGAGCGAGGCGCGAAAATGTTTGGGGTATTTCGTGTGAAAAATCACGATTTTACGCAAAAAAATCATTTTTTTTCCAAGTTTAGGGGAGGGGGCGGCCGCCCCCCTCTGGATCCGCCCCTGTTTATGGTGTGTAACACCACTTTCAACTATATTTCAGCTACATGTATATGGTAGCGGTCAGTTTTATTGGTGGAGGAAATCGGAGTACCTGGAAAAAACCACCGGCCTGCTGCAAGCCACTGACAAATTTTATCATACAATGTTGTATCGAGTACACATCGCCACGTTTAAACAGTGATGGTCAATAATTCCACAAATATCAACATAACGAACTATCACCTCTCATCTCAAACAATTGAACACACACAAAAAACACGACATACATGCGATCGAAATACAAATGATGTCTTATGATAGGCACACAAATGTGACGGAGTTAAACCGGTTAATGGGATCACATCCCACTTCTATCTGATTTTGGGATCCCCAACAACAATACAAATATAAACATCAATGGTGAAAAGCTCTACAAATTCGATTCCACTCAAAAGGGCTACACATTATCACAAAAATGAATGACAACATAAACATAAACAGCAAAATAGTAGTGTAGTGAATGCTGACAGAGTACTTCTAGCTAAGAAGGTATAATCTGTCAGTATTGATATACTGTAAATTCAGAAATTATTGCGATGTTTTTATTATTGCGAAAAATGCGACTGAAGTGAAATCGCAATAATTAAACCTCGTATTTCAGAATCATATGAATCCATTGTCATGTACGTTACCATTTCTGCGTAACAACGATGTTCGGTTCGTCTTTATTACCATTTGTTTTATCGGGAGTTCATGTTTTATAAATGTTATTAGTATTTATATACATGTACGCATACTTGTGTCCAGCACGATTTTTATGTCAGATGATTTCTTGTCGTTTAAAAGTAACACGACGGGTGTTACTAGTAGAGCAGGAAGGGGTAACCCTTCCGAAGCACTTGAGTTCATCCCCGGGTTTTAGTGTGGTTCGTGCTGCTCCATCATTTGTTTTCTGCTTAGTGTTTTAAATTTGTAGATCATTGTTTAAGAAATAAATCATGGAAGCCAAAATGTGTTGGGAGTTTTAACATGGATTGGCGGATATTAGTATTTTATCCCGAGCCAGAAGCGAGGGATAAAATTACTAATATCCGCCCATCCATGTTAAAACTCAAAGCACATTCTGGCTTCCATGATTTATTTCGATTCTGATATATCTAAGAGTACAGATACGGTAGTATACTTTGATTGGAAGACGGTAATTTATATTTAGGTTTTCGGAAAATGTCGCACACAATTTATGTAACTCGAATAATACTGTGCCCTCTATCGGCATTATTCGGATTACAATTTATGCTGCTAATGGAAAAGTCAGTCACATTCACCGGCGCATGTGCTAATGAGATTATATCGAATGGATAACTCGCTCGTTTGTTAACAAAGGGAAGAAGGAGGTCATGTTAGAATCGCCCTTTTATCCTTTTATTGTTGACCATTGTATTGTCCATCCTTCTTCGATTTACGGCTTCTGATTACCACTTTGGTATCTTCAAACTTTTCTTTGTCTACATATCTAGTTACTCCATGTTCGTCTACATATCACCATGTTGGGTAACTCCATGTTCGATCTACATCACAATTTAGCTTGAAGCAATGCAGCATTACAAAGAGTCATTTCCAAAACCCAAAATGAGATATGAGCAACAAAAACACAAACAAGCAAACAATATTTACCTGTCCATTTTCTGTGGCATTTATTTAAAAAATTTATTTACTGCAAAAACAAAGGTATAGAAAAAATATTTGAATAATTTATATCTACTTTTTTATCATAACACCTTAGCATGCAATGCTAGTCTGCAATCTTAAATTTGACTAAGGACATTGAGTAAGCCACAAAAAAAAAAAAAATTAATCCAAGTAAAAACTGCTCTCAATCATTACCAAGAAATCGACTGTACAATGTACAATTGAATGAGACATATTTCATTGTATGAAATAAACAAATTTATAGATATAAAGTTAACACCGGAAAGATGTCCACTATATCTAGCGGAATACACACTACAACAATAACTTGAAACTCTCAACATTCAAGTACTTATATAAACATCGACTCTTGGATCAGCCCACATGTCACGGAAAACAAACATTCTATAAATAGATATAAAGTTGAAACGGAAACATGTCATTTTAGTCCTGAGTGACCATACTAACACTCAATCTCATTGACAAAAAGAGTAAATATTAGAGGACATTAGTCCTAATTACGGTAGACCACCTCGGTAAACCACATACTGATGCTCTATTTCTCGCGTCGGTCTAGCGAATATATTGATCGCAAGACTTAAATGTTGGGGCACTGACATTTAAACCCGGCATAGATACGAAAGTAAATTACTTTCATGAAAAAGATTTAAATAATAGCTACTTTGTTTTGTTTTTGTTAAATAAAATCTTGTATTTTCATTCCCAAGTCAAAAAATTTCAAAACGACATCTATTTCATTTGCAACTACGTCAAATCCGTAAAGCGTGACGACATGTAAACAAACACCGCCTTTTTCAAGCGTGTCCAGAAAAAAAACTTTCTAGTTGCGGATTAATATGGGTTAGGCACAGCCTACAGGCGAGCATCGCATCTACGTATAGACATATACATGTACAAATAGTCTAGTTACGGATTAGTAAGATGATCATAGAGATAGATTTCGGAAGATTGCATTAAAAACAAAAACAGAATCTAGCATATTGAGGTACAAACAGCAGAGAAACAAAGTTAATAACCTAAAAAGGAACGCAAAGGAAAATTTTGAGAAAAATCTGGATACTATTATTTTAGAAAATGCATCAAATTCAAATGAATACTGGAAATTAATGAAAATGCGTATTAAGTCAAGCAAACCCTCTTACAATGTACCCCCGCTAAAAATATTGTAGATTATACAGACGCTAATATAGTTTATGATGACAATGAGAAATCTGATCTTTTTAATAATTATTTCAGTGACATCCTTTGTACAGAGGAAGAAATAGTTGACGTTATTACGAATTTAGCTGTAAATAAGGCATCTGGTCCTGATTTAATTAGCCATAAAATGTTGAAGGTGTATCCTGAAAAAAATGCTATCCCATTACGAATAATTTTTAAAAAAATCTCTCGAACAGTGTAAATATCCTAAATCATGGAAAAAAGCCAATGTTATGCCCATTTTTAAGAAGTGTGATAATTCTTATCCGTCAAATTATCGCCCAATTTCGCTTATAAGTTGTGTTGGAAAAGTCATGGAAAGAATAGTTCATAAACACGTTTATAATCATCTCCAAAGCTTAAAGCTGATATATAGATTTCAGTCTGGATTTTTACCAAATCATTCAACTGTCCATCAACTTCTTGAAATGTATAATTCAATTTTAAATTCACTAGAGAGAAAGGAAATGAGTTGTTTTGTCTTTTGTGATTTTTCAAAAGCGTTCGATAAGGTATGGCATCGCGGTTTATTACACAAGTTAAAAGCGTATGGAATCAATGGCAATTTGTTTGATTGGTTTCATAGTTATTTGAATGAACGAGAGCAAAGAGTCCTCCAGTCTTACTATTATTTTGGGAGCTGTCCCCCAAGGTTCAGTTCTTGGACCTTTACTGTTTATAATATATATATATAAATGACATTGCTGACAAATTGATTTCCCTAACTAGACTATTTGCTGACGACATATCTTTTAACTGTTCACATTCTGACGGAACTGAAATTCAATCTATTATTAACCACGATTTAAAAGAGCTAGATGTATGGTCTAAGCGTTGGCTTATGACGTTCAATCCAGACAAAACAGAAATAATGCTATTTACAAATTTAGAACACCCAGAAATCAATTTTACGTTTGACAATAATATAATTTCAACGATAAAATCGCATAGACATCTTGGTGTAACATTTAGTACTGATGCTAAATGGAATGCCCATATAGAAAATATTGTGTCTAGTGTTTCTAAACATATAAATATCTTACGGAAATTAAAATTTAAAATTAGTAGGTCCAATTTAGAAAAAACGTTATTCAGTCGACATAAGGCCAATAATCGAATACGCTTCCGAAGTTTGGGATAATTGCGGATCTGTAAATGCAAGTAAATTAGAAAGACTGCAACTAGAAGCAGCGTGAATAGTTACGGGCCTTCCCGTCTTTGCAAATTCCAATTTTATATTTCACGAATTTGGGTGGGATACTTTACAAGAAAGACGGACTAGAAGAAAACTTCAGTTGTTTTATAATATTCAGAACAACAATTCCCCGGGTTATCTATCTAACCTGATGTCACCAACCATCCAAAGTACAACTGTATACTCACTCAAAAACGGGGAAGATATAATCATTCCGTTCTGCAGACTTTCCATTACAAACGACTCATACATTCCATCGACCATCAGACAGTGGAATAACTTGGACTTGTCAATAAGGAACGTTGGATCTTTGCCCCATTTTAAAAGTGAACTAAAGAAATTGTCAAACTCCTATATTCCGAAATATTACTCGTATGGTCCACGTAAATTGAATATAGTGCTTACTCAGTTTAGATGTTCGGCAACATTTTTAAACTATGTTCATTTTGCATGCCTATTATTGTTGTAAAATTGTATGGAGGAGAAGACCTCGTAAGTACGTTGTACTTGTGTCCTATCCAATTTGTTATTTTGTGACAAATAAAATACGTAGAATAAATTTGACTTAATTTTGAACTACAATATTTTCAGAAAATATCAAATTTGTTTTTTGACCATTTGCAGCCGATGTAGAAAAACTCGCCTTGGTGTGTTTTTGTTTTGTTTTATTTTTTGCAGAATCTACGCGGGTGGTCTAATATTTACTCGGATCGATCAAATCTTTGATTAATTACAACACGGTCACGGGCGTACTGAAAGGACTTTATGTTAACATGGACTATCATTAAGGACAACAACTGTTCATGTTTACCACTGTGAATGACTCTAAGACAACTCCGGTCATTTTTTAACGTACATGTATGGACATTTTATGTCACGCCCAACTGCATTTCACCGTCAAACCCCAGATCATTATCATAGATATGATTTACCAGTTTAAATGAAATTCAAACACAATTCCTGTCTCAAAGATTATTTGTACCACAATATTCCTAAAGTTCTACTATAAATGCGTAAATAAAAACGAATCTGGCCACCACTCATCGCCATGTTAATATTTTTTGTATCACAACCCAGTGTGTTTTCCTTTGATCTTTATTATTTTCGAATTGAAGATAACCATACAGGAGGTGGAGTCAAAATAGCTATTTTTGGGCAAAGCATTTTCTATTTAGCGTGCTTTAACTGTGACCTAATTTTGATAGAACACAGAAATAAACACATTGTAACTTTTTTTTTAACAAATACTAACGCCACGAATGTCACGAAAAGGAACATATGTTCACATTGTCAGAGTGTATGATCTCACTCTGGTTTCTATATGCTCTGTGGAGTTAATGCTATTTTTTTTATATACAAGTGTGGACACAGAAATGTGCTGTCCAAAAGGCAAATGTGGATGTCAATATTTCATATTATTTAACTTAAAAAAAAAAATCATGGACACAGGGGTCCTGGATTTTTTTTTAAATAAAAAAATACACTATGCAGAAAACTACCGAGTGAGCAACACGAACCCCACTAAAGACTATGGATGTGCTCTGATCTATGGTTTAATTCCAGGACCTGCTTATTGAATTCTAAAGAAGATATTGTGTTTTAATTAAAACGTAGATATCAAATTGAGTGCGCACGAGACGTTTCTGGAATAATCGTCATCAAGTACGCTCAAAATTTTCAGAATAAAGTCCAATGAAAGGTCACACTTCCCCCCTAAAAATCAATTGTCAATTAAATCGATTTCATTGTTTTTTGTTTTTGCTTGTTTGCTTGTTTAGTTTTTTTTTTATGAATAATAAAATTCATCTCCTTTTTTCCCTTTTTTTTCTTGTTTAAATCAATGATCAACAATATTCCAGAATCAAACAAATGAATAAATATAACATAGCATCTCTCCTTTACATTGTCAAGATTCTATATTTATAAACTATTGACCTGAGTAACCTTGCTAAACAATGCGGGTTCAGTGTATTTTAAATCTGTCATCCAATCAGGACGTTCATTATTGTCCAAGATAAAAATACATCGCTAAAATTAGCTGTGTTCTAAAACTTCAATTCATAAATTTATATATAGATTAGAAATCGGAGATATTTCGTCATAAAACTTCACACATGGTTTTGTCTATCATATTTCTTGAAGACAAGCATAAACTTGTATTGCATTTATCAATATTTTATGAGTACCAACAGTTTTTTCAACATCGTATCTGTTCATGTGATTACACATGCTACTCACAATGACCCGTGACCCAGATTAGCAGCTAAAATTTCAATTCATAAATTTATATATAGAATAGAAATCGGAGATATTTCGTCATAAAACTTCACACATGGTTTTGTCTATCATATTTCTTGAAGACAAGCATGAACTTGTATTGCATTTATCAATATTTTATGAGTACCAACAGTTTTTTCAACACCGTATCTGTTCACGTGACTACACATGCTACTCACAATGACCCGTGACCCAGATTAGCAGGTGTCAGGAATATTTTCTGTATATGGTATATAATAAATTAGATATCTACTTTTGTTTAAATTATATTGTGTTATCAGATATTTGGAATATTGTATTTTGTATTTACAGATATGTACATTTCATGGCTTTGTTTCGGTAAGGAATGTTCAGTTGTCTGGTTGTATGTTTTAATCGATCATATGACCTATACTAGTATATTAATCCAAATATATTCAGAATAAACTAGAAATCATAGTATGAAGGAATCGATATCGATGTACTATAGATCGGGGGTGCCAACACCGGTCGGAACAAACCAAATACTATGAAATTGATATTTGCTGTTTCTCTGCACTATTAATGAGCATGAGAAAAAAATGGTTGTCTTGGAATCAGGATAATATGTACGAATGTGGCGACTTTTCTTCACTGGTAACGGACTGCGGTTACAGAGAGCAAGCACTATAAAATCCAACTAAGAGTGTTGTTCTGTGTGCACATGAGGCCTCGTCAGCTTCTCGTGGAAATGTAACTTGATCTTGCCATAATATGGCTGACGAAGCTGACATGGCGTTAAACAACGACCACTAATATAATCAATATGTGTTATATGTAACCATTTCTTGAGAAAACATTTTGAGTTCGAACGCCGTTGATGGCGAGGTGTACTCGATACTGCATTATGTGATAAAGTTTTGTCACTGACTTGCGACAGGTCGGTGGGTTTTTTTCGGGAACTCCGGTTTCCTCCATCAATAAAACTAAAAGCCACGCTGTAACTGAAATATCGTTGAAAGTGACGTTAAACACCATAACACAAACAAGAACTAAACCATCTTTAAATATTTGAGATACACATTTCATAGTTTAAAACAATTTTATTTACAAAATAAATCTACAAAAATATCAACAAGATCGGATAACAAACAAAATACTTTCGGTCCAAAATGTTAACAAAACAATATACAAATAAACAATATGGCGGCAGTGTTAAATGTCATTTTTATCTACATAACAATGAGCAACAAATCACAGATCCAGATCTCCTCCCTAAGCAAACTGCACAAATATATTTTGTATTGGTGCATCATACAAACGAGGTCACATACATTCGTCAATTTCAACACACACCTGTCTATGCTATTGTCACTTGGCCATATTGACTTGTGTGTGTTTCAGACATACATTACTTATTTCACTTCCATACTCATTCACAAAACATTATGTCTCCTTTCATACACGACTCACACCATACGAACATCAATACAATGCATACGACTTTCACCTTTAAACTTTTAAAAAGTATTAATGAAGCATACAATAAAAAAAAACACATATCACAATATAATCAACATACAGTCAAACCTGCCCGTGCGGCCACCTCTATTAAGCAGTAACATTGAACATGAGGTTTCTATTTTAAAGTCCTGGTGATCATAAATAAGCAAAATAAAAATTGGCTAAGCAACCACCAGTCTCATGGTAACATTTCCTGACCGACTGGCCGCTATCGACAGGTTTGACTGTAATTTGATTTCAGAAAAATTCTCGGCCGAAGCTGTCGACATTCTCTGTTTGAACACCAGTGTCTTCACGGAAGCTCTGTTATTGAATGTGTGATTGTATGAGAGAAACAATCCATACCTTACGTTATCAGTCAACAAACAATATCTTATTTTACAGATGATTGTCTTGTTGCTATTGAACACCTCTGTGGAGAATACTGTTAATGTTCTTAATACGACATGTGCTTGATCTTAGTTCCCCTTTTAATGTCATATTGTCGGTACTTTTTGGGGACTTTGGCCCAGTTAAATCTGTAGATCAGTCGTGTTCCTTCTTGTCGGCTCATGAAGCCACTTTTATAGTAATGTCTGAAAAGAGATAACAATATACACATAAAACAAATGTCTGTCTGGCAGTGTTTCTTTCTCAAATGATACCATTACTAAATTATTCACACCTGTATGGTATTAAATGGTGTTTATTATCTTAAAACTAGCTTAATACCATCATTTATTTTTACTAAAATGTCTGTGCCAAGGCAGGGAAATGAGAGGTCATGTATATGTGTGTTAGGGGTATCGATGAGAGGTCATGTATATGTGTGTTAGGGGTATCGATGAGAGGTCATGTATGTGTGTTAGGGGTGGCGATGAGAGGTCATGTATATGTGTGTTAGGGGCATCGATGAGAGGTCATGTATATGTGTGTTAGGGGTATCGATGAGAGGTCATGTATATGTGTGTTAGGGGTATCGATGAGAGGTCATGTATATGTGTGTTA
>MJUT01061538.1:117807-135212 GCA_002080005.1 Gigantidas platifrons
GATGAGAGGTCATGTATATGTGTGTTAGGGGTATCGATGAGAGGTCATGTATATGTGTGTTAGGGGTATCGATGAGAGGTCATGTATATGTGTGTTAGGGGCATCGATGAGAGGTCATGTATATGTGTGTTAGGGGTAGCGATGAGAGGTCATGTATATGTGTGTTAGGAGTATCGATGAGAGGTCATGTATATGTGTGCTAGGGGTATCGATGAGAGGTCATGTATATGTGTGTTAGGGGTAGCGATTTTCTTCTTTTTACAATTTTACAATTTTTCTTTTGCATTTTGGAACTGTCCTGATAGTGGGGAATGTTTTGTTTTTCATTTCATTCTAGTGTTAATGGATGAGGACTGTCTGAACAAATATAATGTACTGACCAACCACTAAAACCCCCCGACTCGGGTAGATTTTATATTGAAATATGAATGAAATGTATGGAAACGTCACTCAAAAGGGAAATGTATTCCAATGAAACATGTCGCCTTTAAGCATTACACTTCTTGGTAAACATTTACATATCATTTCGCTGAAAAATATTTTTATGCTTCAACATCCTTTTCTACACTAGTTAAAACACTGATACAAGATAACACACATAGAAAGAACGGCATATTTCAGTAATTTCGGAAGGAAAATACAAAATCGTAGACCATAGTGTCTATAAATATAACAAAACCACAACATACCTGATTCCTCTGCTTAATTTCTCGAAATTCATGTCATCTTTTCTTTTCTTTTGACCCCATAGTCGACTGATTTCACAGGTATCAACAAATCTAAATGTTCCTTGGGATATATCTGTCCATTCCACATGTTTTCCTACTTTAAGTTCTTCCAGTAAAAATTTCCATAATAATACATTCTTAGCACCTGAAAAGTATCATATATCCATATTTAATAATAAAAAAATATCACAGTTTCACTGTATTAATCATTCATCAAAATACCATGTCATATACATGGATCATCAAAATATCATATCATATACATGGATCATCAAAATACCATGTCATATACATGGATCATCAAAATACCATGTCATATACATGGATCATCAAAATACCATGTCATATACATGGATCATCAAAATACCATGTCATATACATGGATCATCAAAATATCATGTCATATACATGGATCATCAAAATATCATTGCATCATGTCAATAATGAATGCTCAAAATATTGGCGAAGCTATGCATTAATCTTTCGCTGCAAACGTGAACAAATGTCAGTGAATTTAAGTATTCCCAATATATAATGCACTAGACTAATTTATATCTGAAAATCTACTAAAAATGTAAAAATTAAAAAAAATATATATAAACAACGCGGAGATATCTAATTTAGAACACTCGATGTGATTCTGAAATAACACTCACCGTCACCGGATGCGCAAATTAGGCGTAGGATTTCACATTAATATTCGATCACTTATTTTTGTGTGTTTCAATTACTAAAGATTTGTATTTACCTCGTTTGCCCTTCCTGCAAATACTGTTACTCTCTTCATCATCTTCTGAGTCCGTCATCTGACTAGTATGGAGTCTGTTTACATGATTTGAATTACGTTTTCCGTTAAATAAAGTTTCAAATGCTGGTAGATTGTTAGAAGGCGGTTGTATTGATCTATGTAGTTGTTGGAGTTGTGTATATGCGCTAGGATGGAATTGTTCTTGTGCGTCACTATTCTCTGTTTCAAAAAATTGAATCAATTCAATGTCCCTCTCATCTAGCACCACTGTTAGAAAATAAAAACAATATATATTTATAGTTAAGATTATTAAACTTTTGAGTTATAGTAGCATCTTTTAGGACATCTCATAGAGACGATTAACTATTAAAAGTGTTTTCATGGTGACTATTTTGCTGTGGATTGGATAAGTATTGCCCCCCAAAAAGCATCAATTTTAGCAGCGATAAATAGATAATCTTTTGTATCCGTATTCGTTCACAGCATATACAAAACATGTTCCAAGCCCCAACTTAGACAATTTAATATTATTTTACTGTAGTAACGCATGAAGAGGCCGAAGAGATAATCAGTAATCGTAATACGAAGAACAGAGAGTATATCGAAGAACAGAGAGTATATTGGCGAAACTAAACAAGACAAACAGACAAATAATGATCAACAAAATACTACACAGACACCTAAAGATTGAGCAATGTAAACCCCAAAGAAAAACGGGGATCAAGTCATGTGTTCCGAACGTGTGAGCAGTTCTTAGTCCACTAGTGGTGGTATCAATTGATGTCTGCCAAGTTGTAGCAAACTTGGCGTTCTTGTTATTGTTTATCAGGTATTACAATCCTCCCCACAAAGATATAAATGAAATATTGTTGAAAGTGGTGTTAAACACCATGACTCTAATCAATAATCGGTAATCTACTGAAACTTACCACTAGAATCATCAGAGTCGGGACTATCATCTATATCTCCTCGAAATATTGGTTGCTGGTAGTTACTGCCACTCAACATAAAGTTGATAGATTGCATTGGATCATCACAATAGTGGTCTGAAAATTAAATGGATATCTATGAGTTAGAAAGGATATGGATGTAAATGAACATGTGACTATCCAACATTGTACTTAGACACATGTTGTTATTGCTATTTCACATGTAAGAGTCACAGTATTGTTTCCAATAATGAGGTCAACTCATGACCTACATGGATGCGAAACGACCCTTTCAAGCTTGCAGTCGTTCTCGGTATGTTTGTCGTATGATGTATTCTGTGCATAGAAATCGTTCGCCATATATGAAATACTAGCGAGAGGGAACAACATAGAGTGAAGATTGACACATAGTCATTAGTTAAACATTAAATTTGAAGAAAAAACAATTCCATTACAAATAATTGGAAAATGCGAGATTTCACAAAATTTGGATGTTTGACCATAGGGTGCCATAGGATTTACTTCCCTTGTTCCAGGAATCTGGTCATTCTTTGCAAATTCGGTGTATATTACAATAAAAACATAGGTATCTAATTTAGTGCGCACTACGTGATTCTTGTAAGATTTTCATCAGTTGCGCTCAAAGTTAAACGATTGGAAAGTTAAAGGATTTGAAAGTTAAACGATTGGAAAGTTAAACGATTGCAAATGTTAAACGATTGGAAAGTTAAACGATTGGAAAGGTAAACGATTGGAAAGTTAAAAGATTAGAAAGTTAAACGATTGGAAAGTTAAGCGATTGGAAAGTTAAACGATTGGAAAGGTAAACGATTGGAAAGTTAAAAGATTGGAAAGTTAAACGATTGGAAAGTTAAAGGATTGGAAAGTTAAACGATTGGAAAGTTAAACGATTGGAAAGTCTTTGGGGCAAGAAACCCAAAGAACCTAAACAGGGTAGTCAAACTGGAAAATGTTACCTTTGCTTGATAGAGATTGACCAAGCGTCTCTTTAAGAAGAGTTTGAAGATACCAAAGGGGCAATCAGAAGCCGTATATCGAAGAAGAACAGACAACACAATGGCCAAAAGAAAAAGTACAAAAGGACAAACAACGATCGACAAAACATTCATATAAAACTAAAGATCGAGTTACACGAAACCCATTAAAAACCGGGGGTGAACTCAGGTGCTCCGGAAGGGTAAGCAGTTCCTGCTCCACTAGTGGTACCCGTCGTGTTAATCTAGTTACAAACCCGGTAATAAGTCGTGAATGAGGAAAGGACCGGGGAGTGTTTACGACAATTGGAACATATTCGTGGTCATTTGTGACACAGATATGCAATAACGGTCAGCCAAGTCATGGTGGCGACCGTAAACTTTTCGAAGTGATGACTTCAACTTTACCAAAAGGAACCCTTGGTTCAGTAGCTTCCTTGTTAGCAGCAACCACAATTTACAGATAGCCCAGATCGTTGTTTTTCTTTTTGTCATTGTGTTGTCTGTTCTCCTTCGATTTACGAATTCTGATTACCCCTTTGATATCTTCAAACTCTTCTATTGACTGACGCTTAGATGATACAAATTTATTCAAGTTTGTTTGTTGTCTAGTGAGGTTTCTGTTGTCCATATAAGGTATTAACAGCCACTTTGATCAAGTATAAGCTGCATCTGATACGACCTTACTTTTAATTAATTTCCAAATTGATAGCATATGCATCTTTTATGTTGCAAAAATATTTTAAACTTAAAAAACATATTAAGAAGTTACCTAGGATTTACGACCTACCTGTATAAAACATTGGTTGGTTATTATTATTTGGATCGTGGTGGTCATAGACAGAGTATAGACTACCTTCTCCACCAATATATTGTTCTTCGTGGATCTCTTGTAACACGCTCAGACTTCTCTGAAAGTACAAATAAAAAATTAAATTGAAATATTTGTGAAAAATGAAACAATGCATTATTACACTGAAATTAAACTCTGAAGTACAAAAAAAAATTAAATTGAAATATTTTTGAAAAATGTAGCAATACATTATTACTTGGAAATTAATACCCTACTTTAAAACATATTATAGAGGTATAGTATATTGCTTTCTTTATTAAAGAAATCAGGATGTGAAACGTTATATGTGACATTTTGTATGGAGGTTACAATCGATGAATGACTTGCAATTTGTGGGGGTATACTCATTGTTTACTATCGTCCTGAATATAGCTGAAAAATTGCTCGCTGGACGTTAAACACCAATCAATCAATCAATCAATCATTGTTTACTAAACCACGGAAAAGTTAGATAAAATTGTCATTTCTGGTTAAATGTAAATAAACAAAATAAGAGAAAAAGATTTTACGATATGTTATCTTGTCTTGTCCTCGACGTATTTTGTTGCCAAAAAATGAAATAAAAAACTACTTGTATATTTTTGGGCTTTGTTTTGATTTCTAAATATAGTTTATATACAAAAAACACGCAAGAATGTAATAAATTCATGAGAAACACTTTAACATAATTTTAAAATGCTCTATTATAACTGACACATATTTGTATTATTTTCATCTTTTTTTAAATTTTACCGTAAATTCGGTGTGAGGTCTTAGAAAGGGTGGTGAGTTGTACGCATATTCAAAGCATCAATATATTACCACATCTAAAAACACTTTATGATTATTTTGTTTTTTTCTGCATATTTTAATAGATATTTAATCCTGCTATGAATGTTTTGTTAGATGACAGTCAAGATAAATATATATTAGCAAGGAACTATCTTTAACCATCTTATATCATACAATTTATACTTAAACATTGTTTCTAATGAACATTTAGATGCCAAATTTAGTGCGCATGCATCGTTTCGGAAATAACCTCTATCAGGTATGTTAAAAGTCAAAACATTTAAACGCCAAATAATTTAAAAGTCTGGTGGGGAGGGGGCAAGAAAACTAATAGGACAAAATAGGATAGCCAAAATCCACTACGGTAACATATGCCCTGGGGAGGAGTACCATAGTTTTAATAATAATTACACTATCCTGTTCCTCCATGATATACTGCTCAATTTTCAATTTACGTTTAGCTACACATATTAATCTAGAACATTTTTCACTTGTATATGGGTTGGAAAATAGATAAGGTCTAAGAGTTGACATTATTTATCTTTTTAGTTGAATGCATTAAATATATACAGTATCTATTAACTTGTTGTTTATGTATTTAATATCGCAATACAAGAACATTAGTTTCAACTTGTGGGGTAGAATTGCACAGACCCAATAAATTATTCGCAGGGAAATATCGTAGCTGTATGTGTTCATCTCATGATAATACTTATATTGAGATTGCGACTACTTGCGCAAACACTTAATCTTGAACAAAATGCCTCCCAAACAGTGGAAGATTTCAATGTTTGAATACTCAGTTGATTATGAGCGCTTAACGTACGCCACCTTTGACAATATTTAACCTTATGTTGCCAATATCTCTTGATTGTATTTTTGTATTGCCCCTTCTGTATTCTCTAACGTTTATCGTCTTGATTGTCTATTTTGTATTGCCCCTTCTGTATTCTCTAACGTTTATCGTCTTGATTGTCTATTTTGTATTGCCCCTTCTGTATTCTCTAACGTTTGTCGAACGTGATGGTCAATTTTATTTGTAAATTAACCTGAATTAAAATGGCATAATTAAGTGTTTGTCGTCCCGTTGATGGAACTCATTTGTACCCTTCATACAATAAAAACATATGATTTAAGCTGAAGCATAGGTCAATTCGCACAATCAAGAAACAACAGAGCAATGCTGGTAAATATGACCTAGAACCCCCCCCCCCAAAAAACCCCCAGCTTTATTATGATGTTAATTTGCACTGTTGTAAAATGTCCATGCAAATAAATGTTTATTTATTTTGTGACATTTAACTTAAATGTTTATTTATTTTGCAACATCGAAGTTAAATATTTATTTATTTTGCAACATCGAAGATTCTTTTTTTTTCTTTTTTATTATTATTAAATCATTTTACGTAAAAGCTACTTACATGTAATTCGATATCTGCCATCGTTGGTTGTTGGTCTGACCTGTTAACAATAAAATAAATTATAAAACTTATACCACTATAACTACTTCAAAAAAGACAATAGCACTTGAGATTGTAAATTGTGATATGAATTCATAATAAAACGGAATTACGGAGGATGTGAGTAACAATCGAAATCCAAATATTTCCACAAATTTGGCTTTGTTACACTATATTTGAATTTCGCGAATTTTGAATTAATCATATTGCATATTTATAAATATATTGGTCTTTGTATTGTTTTTTTGTTTTTTTTTTTTTTTACTTAATTCGACATGATTGGATTGTGAAAATGATAACCGATTTGTATTGCCACTTTCAGATTTTTTTTTATTCAGTTATATAGCATGGCTTCCAGATTTATTATTATGAAGGGGTGGGGTAGTCCGCACAGTTAATAAAGGTCTGTCAGGTAAAACCCCCCTCCTCATTGGCTATAAGTGTCTTGGACCCTTATCACTTGCGGTTGGTATCTGTGTAAACACTCTTCTATGGGGTTAAGCTTGACATGTGGTCGGAAGTCAACAATTTTAATCACTCGGCCAAGGTACATTTCAACATTTAAATCTTTCCACAATTTCAAATAAATGATGTAAAACTTATATAGTTTTTGATTGTTTGTTTTTTTAATTGTCTTGTCTTCTTTTGGTTTTTGTTTTGTTTTGCTTGTTTTTGTTTACTTGTTTCTGTTGTTTTTTATTAGTTCGATTGTTTTCGTTTTGCTTCGTTTTGTTTTGTCTTTGCTTTGTTTTGTTTTGTTTTGCTTTTGTTTGTTTGATTGTTTTGTTTAGTTTTTAGATGCAATTACAATAATTCATTGTCATGATTGGCAAGGAAGATTTCCCTTATAATCAGACATGCTAAATTCCCAAAAATTAGTCGAGTTCTCACACAATGCTTACAAACCAAATCAGTTGACCTGTATTTTACCTGGGTTATAAATGTAATTCCAACGATGTTATTTTAATACGCTAAATGCTATTTAAAGTATTTTATGGGGAAAATTTAAATTTAGTACCGGTAAAAACCCCAAGGTAGTTTTCAGTTGTGAATAAGATTAAGAAGCGTGGCAATCTTGCACAGCAAAAATAGTTCCCACCCAAGTTAACTGTGAACTGTTAGCAAATTATTACGTAAAAACATATTAAATTTCTTTTTTCTTTTTACAAAATAGTATGATTATATACATAGAAACGAGTGAAAAGATATATTGACAAATACCACTGGTATCAAGATAATGTTCTGTGAGCTTAACAAAAAGAAATAATGAATACAAAAATGAAAAGAAAACATATATATTATGCTGAGAAAGTCAAGAATTCGGGAGAACAAATTTTATATTACATGATGGTCGTCAGTCATTACCAGACACCAGATATAATTCAATGACAACAAGGACCCGGGTGGATCAATGACTTAGGTAGTTGGATTACCTAACAACTCATACAAGCCTATCACCAATACGGAGTGGGTTCGCACCCAGCTTTGTAAATTACAAAAATGGTGCACTCAACTCGCAGCCGCAAGTGATAAAGTTTACCAGTTGCTTGCCCATGGTCGGTGGTTCTCTCCGGGTACTCCGGCTTCTTCCACCACTAAAACTGGTCGCCATGATATAGCTTAAATATTGCTGAAAGTGGCGCTAAACACCAAAAATAAAAAAAATAAAATCCATGACAACAAATGTGAACTGATATATCAATAATAGTACTGGAAGTAGCACGGATTTTATGGGTCCAGTTGTTGGACCACCAATGTCATATAAATTTATTTTGATAATGTGCTCACTCATATAACACACGTTAAATAATTTTTCAAATGCTGCATAATTTCCAAAAGATTATTTACGAGATATTAGTTGTAGAATTATACTTCAAATTAATGTATATTAATATAGACTCAGATGGTTTTAGCCACATTATATATACTTTATAAAATTTGTATTGTCTGATATCACATTTGTTATTTGGAAAACAAATATAATCAAATGCAATAAAAAAAATAATAACTTAAAACATTTTGTTTTTGTTGATCAGCTGTTACTTGCGATTAAATAAAATAAAATTAAAAATAACTTGTTACCTGTATAATATTTAAATGCCTCGTGATGTGTCCTCACGACTGCAAAATATAGTCAAGCAAGTAAGGACGATTCAAGAGTGTGAATAAATATCACTAGTAGACGTTTTTATATTTTGCATTAGGGAAAAAACCAGGTGGTGACGTAGTAGAATTTGGGAAATACCCTTTGAATAGAAAACTACCTGTGACATAATAACATTTAACGCAAAGATTAAATACCTTTATTCTATTTTACAGTAAAACCATTTAACTGATATAGGTTATCCCAAAACTTCATATTTCGCACTATTTGATATCTATGTTTTGTTGCTATTTTTACACTAATTTTTTTCATTATTATGATTGGGTCTCTACATCTGCTTGTGGACTATTAGTCCTAGAGAGTATCATCCACCCAGTAGCCAGTGCTTCGCCATTGACATTGATTTATTCAATAAATTAATATATTAAATTTACAGTTCTTAAGTAATGCAATGCATCAATACTAAGTTCAATTTTCATCAGGAACTTGTAACCTTAGTCAATTTTGATTGATTGATTGATTGATTGATTGATTGATTGATTGATTGATTGATTGATTGATTGATTGATTGATTGATTGATTGATTGATTGATGTTTAGCGTCCAGCGAGCAATTTTTCAGCTATATTCAGGTATGAGAGTGTTTGCTGGTGACAGAGGAACTACTGAACAAAGGGTTTCAAGAGGTCAAGTTGAAATTATCATTTCGAAAATTTTACGGTGAATAACTACTACAAAATATCCGTGTCACAGATGACCATTGATTTGCCCCATTTGTCATAGTCATAATTAGGGGCTCAATGAGTTAGGTCGCTGGATCTAACAACTCATACAAGCCTATCACCAATACGGCGTGGGTTCACGTACAGCTTTGTAAATTACACAAAAGGTTGCACTCGACTCGCAGCCGCAAGTGATCAAGTTTACCAGATGCTTGCCCAGGGTCGGTGGTTCTCTCCGGATACTCCGGCTTCCTCTATCACTAAAACCGGTAGCCATGATATAGCTGAAATATTGCTGAAAGTGGCGTTAACCACCAAAAAATTCAAATTCAAATTCATAGTCATAATCCTATCCTTCATTTCTCTTTCATAATTTATCTCTGGATTTTTAACAAGAGTAATACGACAGATGCCACATTTGTAACAGGAACTGCCTACCCTTCCTGAGCATCTGAATTCACTCTAGGTTTTTGAGTTGGGTTCATGTTGCTCAATCTTTCGTTTTGTGCTTGATGTTTTGTTGACAACTGGTACAAAACTTATCAAGATGTCAATGGAATCACAATTCATTTCCTCGTAAGAAAGGTTTAAAGATATCAAAGGGCTAGTCAGAACCCGTAAATCAAAGATGGACAGACAACACAATGGCCAAAAGATGGACAGACAACACAATGGCCAAAAGAAAAAAACAGAAAAGGACACACAACGATCTACAACTACAATACAATACACAGAAAACTAAGGAGGGAGCAACATAAAAGCGCTGAAAAGCGAGGTAACCTCATGTTTTCCGGAAGTGTAAGCTGTTCCTGCTCCACATGTTACACCTATCGTGCTACTCTTGTTACATCAATGAGGAAAGGACCTGATTGCTATTAACGACAAACGGATCATGTCCGTGGACATTTGTGACACATATACTCCATAACGATTAACAAAGTAATGTTTGATTTCCAGTTAGCATTCTGCACACACGAATTGTAACCCTTAGGAATCTACAATAATCACACAAAAAAACTACAAACTAAGCATATACATAACAATTGCTGGATTTTTTAAACATTCATAAGCAAATGACAATTAGCAGAGAAAGTATAAGAGATTATTCTAAGGCTAAACCATGTACATTTTTACATTGATGCTACTCATTAGAGATTTAATATTAAATAGTCTAACTGAGCGATGTATATATAATTTGATTGTATATGTGTTAAGCCCATATTTAAATGAAGCTACCAATACACCATTGTCGGGTGACATTGTTGTATAAATTTGATTTTTTGTTGGTTGCAATAGAACTAATGACATATGATCCTAATTAGAGACCTAATTGTAACGTTGTAACTTACCCAAACAGTAAATAACATTTCCACGGTGATGTACGTTTAACATGTTCAATTCTTCCTTACTACTTTAATAATTTTCTCATCAGTTTCCTTCTCTCTGATTAAACAGGGACCTAATTTTTGACAACGGGAACTATTTATTCCTATATATATATATATATTGGAGTAAGTTTTTGTGTTCAAATATTACGGAACACTTTTGTAGGTGATAATGGAGGGAAATTAAAACATTCGAAAGACATGGATTGTAGATTAGTTTTCTTTTGAGTTGAATTTGTGTTTATTTAGAAGAATAACAGTTCGGACAATGCTGGAAGGTTATTCCAGAAACGCGTCGTGCAAACTAAGTTTGATTTCTACGTTTTTATTTGAATATGTTGTGGCGCAGATTGGTAAGTTGGGTGAGATATAGCTTTAAACAGATACAACAACAAGGATGGAGGTAATTCTGTCGGAAAACTAATGAAAATCCACGTAAATAGTTAATGACTTTTGTTTATATAGAAGTTTATGTACCGAGACAGGAAAGTGAACAATCATGTATTTGTGTTAGGGAAACCGATTTTGCCCAATTTCGTGATTTTTCGAATGGATTTTGGAACTGTTCGAATAGTGTGATTATATTATATTCCAAAATAATCATCTAACCAATTTGATAAGGGACCATCGTGGTCGTGATTGTATGGTAGTTGGATTTACAACTACATATGCAATCAGTGCCTATCACAACTGCAGTTGTGAGTTCCAATCCCACTCAGGCGAGGTGTATTCTATACAACATTTTGTAATAAAGTTTGTCAGTGACTTGCAACAGGTCGGTGGTTTTCTCCGGGTACTCCGGTTTCCCCCACCAATAAAACTGACCACCACAATATAACTGAAATATTGTTGAAAGTGACATTCAACATCATACCCCTAACCCAATGTATTAATGCAAACTGTGATAAGTTAAAAAGAGTATTGATATTATTCACCCTTCGATGTGTGAACGCATTCTACCTACTTAACATTTTAATTTAATGAAGATGTCACCGGGACCGCTTTGTTCGTTGACAAGGAAAACCCTCAATATTACTTTTCTAATCAAATATTATCTACATAGAGACACACATCCAGAGAGAATGTAATATAGTCTTTATCAAAAGCCATATCGATATTAAGATACTAACTGACAATAAGAAGCTAATTTTGTATATCACAATTATTTGAAAAGTCCCGTGAGTACAGTAATACTATTGACATATTTACTTATAAGATGAACTGGTTTTTAGTGGGATTCATGTTGGGTAATCGTCAGATTTCTGTGTAGTGTTTTATAGATCATTGTTTGTCCTTTTGTCCTTTTTCTTTTGGCCATTGTGTTGGAAGTCCTTCCTCGATTTATCGTTTCTGATAACTTCTTTTGATATCTTTAAACTTTTTTGTCACAAGAAGTCTTTACGAAATGACTGTAGGAGATATTATTAGTAACAAATTGGTACGATCTTGTGTAATTATTACGTGTGGTGCATTGATTATGTACTAAAATAAACATTTGATTCATAAAGAGAAGGGGAAGTTAAGACTTACACAATCCCTAATGCCTTATTTTATATTTCTCACATTATTTGTTAATATTTTTTACGAATGATATGTTGTTCTTGCCAATGTAATATAATTATATATAATTATCTAAAAAAAAAACTAACTTTTAATACACTGACTGATCAATTTTATTTGGTTGTGAATGATAACTATTTGAAATATTTCACTAGATATTGAACAATACTTATTACATGATTATAAAATCAGTATATGTTTCGAAAGCACATGGGTGTTTGCTGGAATCCGTGTTTGCCCAAATTTATAATTTTCTGTGCTGTGATTTTTGTTTTATTTTCTGTTTTTGTTTTTGTTTTTAGTTTTTTTGGGGGGGGGGGGAGTTGGGTTTTTTTTCGTTTTTTTCTATTTGCTTGTTTTGTTTTGTGTGTTTTTGTTTGTTTGTTTTTTTGTCTTCGTTTTGTTCTTTTTTTTCTGTCTGTGTGTCTTGTGTCCAATGTTGCCCTCTGGATTGTCCATTCATCGGTTTTCCCTAACGCTTGTTTTATCGTTTTAAGGGAGATTAAATCCTGCCAGTAATTTGAAATCTATGCAATTAAAGTTTATCTTCAAATACGTAATGCAGTCTATCGTTGATGTTATTTGTTATCAGATGAACTCATGAACGTCTGATAGATCATACTGACATAGTGGGACCTTCTGTGGAATGGAGGACCAAATAAGTATTTCATATTTGTCCGATTGAGCCTGAAAAATGGACACCACAGATACAGCCAAGTCTGCTTCACATATTGACCTACACCTCGACATTGACGAAATTGACAGTGAGGAGTGGTTAATAACGAAACTACGATAAAAGAAATGATTTCAATTTTCCCATTGTGAACTTTCCATTTATATGAAGCAACATTACAGCAGCAGCTGAATATGGAGTATATATCTCTCAGTTGAACCGATATGCTAGAGCTTGTGGTTCCTATCATCACTTCGAAAGTTTTACGGTCGTCACCGTGGCTTGGTTAGTCATTACAGAGTATCTGTGTCACAAATGACTGTTGATATGTTCCGTTTGTCGTAATCACACGTTTCCTCAATCATGACTTATCACCGAGTTTGTAACCAGAGTAACACGACACGACGGGTGCCACACGTAGAGCAGAAACTGTTTAACCTTACGGAGCACCTGAGTTCACCCACGGTTTTGAGTGGGGTTCGTGTTGCTCGATCTTTAATTTTCTGTGTAATGTTTTGTAGATCGTTGTTTGTCCTTTGTCCTGTTTCCTTTGTCCATTGTATTGTCTGTCCTTCGATTTACCGCTTCTACTTACCCCTTTGAGATCTTCAAACTTTTCTAAACAGTAATTGCAATATGTGTTGTTTCATATACAAAACAAAATCCTACCAATCACTATATCCGATTCAAAAAAGTCCCCCCAAAACAATTGACAATTTTTAGAGATGTAAATAAAGCATGTGCTGGAGTGGAGCTATTTATACAAAACATATTCAATATTGTATTGTGTGACATTGGTATCTTTGATACGTCTAAAATATATCAACTCAATTCGTGCGCCATTTTCTATCATTTGGTTTTAAACAATTGTTTTATTTCGAAGATTGATTGATTGATTGATTTTTTGTGTTTTAACGCCACTTTCAACAATATTTCAGCTATATCATGGCGACCAGTTTTAGTTGTGGAGGAAGCCTGAGTACCCGGAGAGAACCACCGACCATGGGTAAGCAACTGGTAAACTTTATCACTTACGGCTGCGAGTCGAGTGCACCTTTTTTGTAATTTACAAAACCGGGCGCGAACCCATGCTGTATTGGTGATAGGCTTGTATGAGTTGTTAGATCCGGCGACCAAACTCATTGAGCCATTTAATTTATGACGTCATCGACAATTTATAACGATATTTTACCAATTTTTACATATTAGAATCGAAATAATTTATGGTAGCCCAAATTTAGATTATTTTTACCACGGGTAGGCACTATATGCCTATATTTTACCCCTCGCTAACGCTCGGGTATAGCCCGAATTTATATTATTTTTACCACGGGTAGGCACTTTATGCTTATATTTTACCCCTCGCTAACGCTGGGGGTAAATTAGTGGCATAAAGTGCCTACCCGTGGTAAAAATAATATAAATTCGTTCGCTAACGCTCGGGGTAAAATATTAGCATAAAGTGCCTACCCGTGGTAAAAATAATATAATTTTGCTCGGGGTAAAATATTGGCATAAAGTGCCTACCCGTTGTAAAAATAATATACATTCGGGCTAGCATGAATTATGCCTTAATTATATGATTTAGGAACTGTTATTTTCATCAGGTATGCTCACAGTTAAAAGTTTAGAGAACAATCTAGTTATTATTTAATGTTGGCAACCAAAATTATTTACCATTATAATGATTAATGATGTCAACCATATAGTTAAAATTAAAACGGTTTCATAAAAAAGATAACATTTTACAAAAATTAGTTATTTCTGAGAATAACGGAAGTTGAAACTCAAAGTGAATGGGTCAAGTGCTTTTGTAGCCTTTATACATATAAATGTATAATTTTATGTTTTACATATCTGATATTTAATATTTAGTCTTTATAGATAAGACAAAATAGATAAATTGCATATGATTTGCATAAATTATGATAATATATATTCATTTTATTTAGAATCTACCCCTTTACAACGGGGACACCAATCACCAGGGTAGTAGTGGTGGTGCGTCTAAGCTTATCTATTTACATCATAAGATCTTAAAAAGTATGATTAAAAGATAAATATGTACATTAAATGTAAAAGTATAAAACAAATCTTACTTATGCTACTGTCAAATATATACATACAAATGTAGTAAGTATAAAATAGAGCACATCAGACATAAAAACAAATCAATATGATTTAAAAAGTGTCCAGTTCATCATTACTACGATACATTCCGGTTTAAAATATCATTTCTAGCTTTAAAACACTCTCTAAAAGATACGATCTTCCATAAAAATCATAAAAAGTACCAATATGATGACTAAAAGCAAAACCAATGTCGCCAACTAAAACAGTACTTCGGCACTTGGCGGCAGGTCCATAAAATTAAAATCCTGTGGACAAAGGGTGGCAAAAATATCAAAGAATTTCGAACGGATGCGTTCAAGTGGTTGACATTTTAGCAGAAAATGTTCTAAATCTTCAACTTCACCTGTACCACATATAGGGCAACAATCGTTTTCAGACATGTTCATCCTGAAAAGATACTTTTTCAGTTGAATGTGTTTTGTCCTTGCAAGTAACTTAAACCGACAAGACATAGAATTATTTGTATCATTTAAATACCGCTGTCTGCCTCCTTCTAAACGACAATGTTGATAAATATCAAGACTGCTTTTAGTGGTCACGTCTAACATTAGTCTGTCCCTGGTTAAGTACCCATGGTTTTTATTAAAATCATCTAGTCCGACAGATTGTGTAAGATCAGAGATCTCGTATGAGTAGTGTCCAAACAAGGGCCATATTATGAATAGAAATGTAGATATTTAATTATCCTAAATGTGCAAGACGCGTTTCTGGGAAAACTTTCATCATGTACACTCAATTTAAAAGTCTTTGGGACAAGAAAACCAAACGGCTTCAGCGAGATAGTCAAAATCTACTATAGTGGCATAGTACTGATGATTATCTAGGAACTGAAAATTTCAATCAAAAAGGTTTCTCGTAAACATGTAAATGCTGGAACCCTGACTACTGGATGAATGATTCCCTGGGGGTACTTGATATCCACTAGCAGAGGCATCTGTCTGATGGTAAAATAAAACGTAGATATCAAATTTAGTGCGCATGACGAGTTCCTGGAATAACCTTCGTCAGGTACACTCAATATCGAAAGATTGGAAAGCTAAATAATTTTAAAAGTGCTTGGGAGCAATAAAGTCAAAGGACTTAAACATGATAGCCAAATTAGGGTAAGGTCACGTATACCTGAGGGAGGAGAACCTTAGTTTGATTAATAATTACATGATTTAAGAACTGTAATTGTCATTAATAAATATGTCTAATAAACCATGTCAGTGCTGAAACACTGACTACTGAAAACATACAACCAAATTATCTGAACTTATTGCATTATATGAAATAATATATAAGTTTATGATATATGCTGTCAATTTTTGCTAGAAAACATTTGTGTTCGTTTTGGCAATACAGTTTTTCTTCATATTGTTGGAGTTACAGGAGCAACGAATTGGGCTCTCCCCATTGCCGATTCTTTTTTTTTTTTGTGTGTCTCAATCTCAATTTATGGCTGCATTTTAAAACAACCTTACCACCATTTTCAATTAATGGCTAAATTTCAAAAACGAAATTTGTACGCACATACTGTTTGATATATTCATTATTAATTGCAGGTACCTAGACATATTTTTATAATCCTAATTTTATTATGTTTGTAAAACAAAATTATTCTAAGGAGTTTACAAACGCTTCCATTTCTTTTTATTTATGCATATTCCTTTCTCTAGAGAAAATTTAATGTTTGTGTTTATGACAAAATTGACGATATTTCTTTTCGCATCGTTATTTTTCCTTATTTTTTCTTTCTATTTTTTCTTTTTTTCTTTACTTTTTTGGATGTCAACGTCCTTTTGGTTCCCTCCTCTTGTGTCATTTGCATTTCTCAGTTTGTTCGTTTTGCCCGTATTTGTATTAATGTTCCGGATCGTAATATCATGATAATGGAACAATGTTTTTTAAGAATACCATTTTCGTTTATCGTTGATTTTTGTTCACCAGTTTTTATTTTTACTATGAAGATCTTTATAATATAATTCTGTTATATATCTGATCAAAGAAGTATTTCCAATCCACTGGTGACATTATTAACCAAATTAAAACAGTTCAGATCTGAAAAATCTTTAATATTGAATCATTGACATTATATTCGAAAAAGTTATAATTAAACGTAGATATCAAATTGTAATGCACATGATGGGTTTCAGAAATAACCGCCATTAGGTACTTTTAAATGCGGGTTGTCCTGGCTAAAAATATTGGCTGTATGGGTGTTAGCATTAATGGGTCAATCTGGTAATTTAGCCAATACATTTATATTTCATTCTTAATTATATTTCAATTCATTTTTTTATTTATTTCCATCCAATATGTAATTCCCAGAACGTTTGAAGATACTAAAGGGACAACCACAAGCC
>MJUT01061538.1:161639-178917 GCA_002080005.1 Gigantidas platifrons
CGTTTCCAGATAAACCTTCATCAGGTACGTTTCCAGATTAACCTTCATCAGGTACGTTTCCAGATAAACCTTCATCAGGTACGTTTCCAGATAAACCTTCATCAGGTACGTTTCCAGATAAACCTTCATCAGGTACGTTTCCAGATTAACCTTCATCAGGTACGTTTCCAGATAAACCTTCATCAGGTACGTTTCCAGATAAACCTTCATCGGGTACGTTTCCAGATTAACCTTCATCAGGTACGTTTCCAGATTAACCTTCATCAGGTACGTTTCCAGATTAACCTTCATCAGGTACGTTTCCAGATTAACCTTCATCAGGTACGTTTCCAGATTAACCTTCATCAGGTACACTCATTGTGAAAAGATTGAAATGTTAAATAATTTGGTTCAACGACAGCTTATAATATTTTAAGCTTAGGGTCTTCGAGAAATTTGTCATTATATTGCGACAGAGCCTAACAAAAACTGATTGTCCTTTTGCACTTTTTCTTTTGGTCTTTGTATTTTCTGTCCTTTTATTTGCGGCTTCTAATTATTACCCTTTTGGAACCTTCAAAATTTTCCAAATTGCGAACACCTTTATTGGATAATTATTTAATAAAACACTATCGACAACTTTATATTTTCTGCATATATAATAGCGATCGACTAGGTTGAGTGGTGTTGGAATCCGGAACTCCCAGGGGGGTCGTACAAGTTTTTGAAAAGTGAGCAAAGTGCAATACGTACTTATGGAATATAATATAAGAAAGTAAACAAATGTTTACTTTGTTTGACGATTCGTGTTGTGTACACGGAACTCTGATATCATGTGACACAGCTCCACGATATGATCATGTGACACAGCTCCACGATATGATCATGTGACACAGCTCCACGATATGATCAGAAGTACGTACGTACTAATTGCTTACATATCCTTCTACTAATGTATTTTTAGTTAAAAGAAAAAAAACAGAAGAAGAAGAAACCAACAAACATATTTATAAAACATATAAAACAAAACAAAAACAAAAACAACGTAAACAAGGATAACCTATTAATTTTCCTTTGAACATAATGTCAGGATGCAAAGCAATATAGCATGGATATTCGAATTGGAATCAATTAAAAATAAATTAATACCTCGATTACTGTTAAATTTTGAAATTGTATTAGTAGATAATCCCAGTAAAAACATTGAAGTGATTAGTAATTCATTACGGCTATGTCTGCTTCATACTTTGCCATACATGTAGAAATTGATCGTGAAGGTCGGTTAAGAACGAAACATTACGACTACAAGAGATAATTTAAATTTTCCCATTGTGAAATGTCCATTCATACATATATGTAGCAATGTTTCAGCAGCATCTGCATATGGAGTATATATATATCTCAATCGATAAGATATTATAGTGCTTGTGGTTCCTATCACGATTTCATTAAGATGAGTTTCTGCTTAAAAGGAAGATATTAGATATTGAACAAATGGTTCCTAATGGTGCCACTAGTGGAGCAGGAACTGCTTACCATTCGGAAACACGTGTGTTTAGCCCGGTTTTCAATTGTGTTCGTGTTACTCAATCTTTAGTTTTCAGTTATGTGTTTTGAAGATCATCGTTTATCTGTCAGAATACAAAAATCAAGATAAGTTGTGTTCACTGCCTAACATAAAAAAACAT
Organism: Gigantidas platifrons; assembly: GCA_002080005.1. Taxonomy (NCBI): domain Eukaryota; kingdom Metazoa; phylum Mollusca; class Bivalvia; order Mytilida; family Modiolidae; genus Gigantidas; species Gigantidas platifrons. Next base: position 163,307 of record MJUT01061538.1, read on the forward strand.
CATCGTTTGGCCGTTGACCAATTACGATAACTAGTCTTAAGTTAAGAATAACATTGTGTCAGAAAAAGATATAGTATATAAAAGTCGGAGTCATTAAAAATCATGATGGTCAGAATCGTCATCCTACTAAATTTGGCTATAGAGTTCTAGGGAAAAAATAGTTCCTAGAAAAAAAGACAATATTAAAAAGAAATAAATATATATACCCAAGGATACTAATTACGGGAACATTGCTTCCAAAACTGACAGTGAGATGGCCAAACTTTCGGTTAATAAATGTCAGTACGGATCATACAATTAACGTGCCGGCTAAAATTTCAATTAACCCCTTTCAAGCTTATAGACTCCGGGCAATACTAGACGAATCATACTGCGCACACATCATAATTTTACATCATGATATTAAGAGCCCTATCCTTCCTACTCTNTAAATATTTTATTTTAAAGGTGAAATTTTGAAGACTTAAAATTGTATTTTGTTTCTAAGGTTAAAGAGATAAGAAAGATTAACTGATTTAGTCTCGATATCAATTTGCTTGATATACGTTCGATCTTCAGTTTATTATAATGCAGTATTGTATTTTCAATTATTGATATGTTTCTTTTTGATTCATTTGTATACTGTAACTATATATATTGAGTCAACACAATAAAATCAGATCCTGCTGGATTGTTTAATTTATGTGTTTTATTTAAAATATTATAGATTCCGGTACGTTCCCTGAGTGACAGGAGTGTAATCACACACATCCGCCTTGTCATCTCTGGTGGAAAAATTGTCATCGCACACCTCCTTGTCACATATCCATAAACTATATGTTACAGATGCATTGCTTTTTTTGATTATTAATTAATAACTGGCGTTTCGTACCATGTGGTATGTTTAGGAATTTCTATGAACAGTTTGAAGATACCAATGAGATAATCAAAATCCATAAATCGAAGGACAGACAACACAATGGCCAAAAGAAAAAGGACAAAATGACAAACAACGATCTACAAAACATTATATCATAGTATACACAAACACGTTAGATTTGTTTTTTTATAAATATAAAGTATCCTATGTAGATTACAAAGCCAGCTCAGTTAAAATGATGGGAGGGAATCGGCAACGTCCCTTCTGGGAGGACGACAGTATCAGAAAGTATAGCTCGTGCACAATACACAATGTTTACCTTTGGTGTAATAGATACGTCCATGTAACAGCATTTTGCGATCTTAAAATAGCTTGCGTGTAACTGTTCCTGCTGCGTAAAATATATATGATATTTGAGAGTATTTGTGTCAAGGTAGATGTAAATTAATGGACGATTAATAAAAGTAATACGTATCTAAAGATCAGCCGTCTATCTATATATAGATAAAAACTATACAAGGAACAAAATATAAATTTGTACTAAATTGTTATTTCAGAACAAAATCACTTGTTAAACTTAATATCCCTCTGATCAACATGAAAGGGAAAGACCGTTGCTGAAATTGATATAATTACAACAATTTCTTATCATGTACGATTTTGACTCTTTCTACGATTTTCATTATATCTTATTTTTTGAATTGTTCCAACAGCGTGGTATTCTTTGTTCTTTATTTTATATTTCTATGATTATAAATTATTTTGGTGAAATTGACATAAATCTAAAAAAAAATGTCACTTTCAATGCCATTAAATTTGACGATGTTTTACAAAATGCAAATTCTGGTATTATTTTTCTGTTTCCTTTCATCCGGCGATCAGAAGGTGTCTGTAAATCTCAACGCCTGATGTAGGTATCGTGGATTAAACCCATGTCAGTAGTGTTAGACTTGTGTTTAGAAGTCACCGACCTTTACCACACGGCTATCCATGTCCCTTGAAAACCTACTGCAAAATGACACGTTTGCCAATCCGAGTACCAAGCATATGTATTTGTTTTTATTGTAATTTTATTTAATGATGCCATTTCTACTTCCAGCACTCGCCATGATATGGCTGAAACATTGCTCATTTGGCGTTAAACAACAAGTTGAAGATTATGTCAGGCTTTATACATATCAACTGAAAATAAAATGCTTAAACTATTTACACGTGTGATACATTTGATAAAGGACACAACAGCCTTGCATGATTCTATCGAGTTACTCACACCTATGCATTGCATCAGCCAGTTCCAGTCAAATATCGTACGAAGGAAAAAGTAGTTCTTGACATTGTTGAGACTTACAAGAAGGGATAATTAAAGAATGTATCAATGGTGGTTTGGGTCTGTCTTTTTTTTTTTTTTTTTTTTTTTTAGTAATTGCTGCTTTTTCCTTTCCTATTTTATACATCATGGCGAATCGGGTGTTTTCACAGTCCACTGGACACGAATCTGGCGACATTGTGTTGGACCATTTGTCTTTTATTGTAGGGGTTAAGATAGTGTTATCGTATTTAACGCCACTTTCAACAATAGTTCAGCTATGTCGTGGCGGTCAGTTTTATTGGTGAAGGAAACCGGAGTACTTTGAGAAAATCACCGACTTGTCGCAAGACATACTTTATCATGTAATGTTGCATCGAGTACATCTCGCCATGAGCGGGATTCGATCTCACAGCTTTTGTGGTGATAGGCACTGATTGCATAGGTAGTTGTAATCCAACTACCATACGATTACGATCCCCCTTTATTTTAGGGGTCCGAGTGAGAACAAACATATTCAGTTGGTGGTCTACATGTACTGAGATAATCATAGTCTTGTTCCTTTACGAAGGTCGACCTGATGTTAAGGTTTCGATCACGTAGTTTCGATGTAGGCCGACCTACTTTTACTGGCTTTCGTGCAGACATTGTTTATATTTGTTTTTGAATGGAGTTTCCCTTCTATATGTGTAGGTAAATAATATATTAGCAAGTAAGTAAACAATGTCTTAAATTCATCCACTATGAAAATTCTTTGAAAAAGTATACAAAAGGTAAATATTTCATAATAAATGTCTTTGTGACATTTAGCCAATGAACGCGACGACATTCATTATGTTGCTAGCACAGCATCTTCCGTAATTCTATCCCCTTGCGGATCGCATTTAAACAATATAATAGTTCATGGTTATGCTTTATTTTATCTATCTCCAGCCTACAACACAATTACAATTATATAAAAAATAACAAAAGGTGGACAACTAAAGATAGCTGAACATGAGATACGCCGGGACAGTTTATTTTTAAAGTATAATATTGCGAGTGTTTATTTCTTGTTAAAAGATTCACTTAATAAACGTTATTGTTATGATCAGTTAGTATTTAGGACGACGAATGGCGAATACTTTATGTCAGCTTGAAAATAAATACCAAGTAAAAATCCGACTAACAAAGTAATAAAAATGTAGGAAGAGCTTGAATATATATATACCAAAGTTATAACCAGCATCCGAAAATCAAAGACGGACAAACAACTCAATGACAAAAATAAAAAAAAAGGACAAAAAGACAACGATCTACAAAACACTACACAGAAAACTATAGATCGAGCAACGTGATATCTAATACGGCGTGAACAACGTCTTAGGAAAAAAGTCATATAAGTACGAAACATTTAAAACAAACTATTAAGGTGGTACCTTAAACTTCAGATAAAATTTGACCTGCTCGTTTAGTTATTTTTTTGGCAGTGTGTTTGAATATGTCCACTGTAATAAATATCAAAATGTTAGCAAATTCCAACCAACAGACTCAGAGCTATAAATTCATTAGCCACATAGCAGCTTTTCTTTCTGTGGTTTTGATCACCGAGATGCTTGAAATCTGCATACAAACATCATATGATCAAAACGTTCAACTGATTTTAAAGAGTTATCTCCCTGTAGTGGTTGCTTAACGTCAAGCGGCAATTTTTTCATGCATATTCAGCACGAGTTCAAGAGTAATATGCTGAAAGGAGGGATGAATTGGACAACCGGGATTATGTCTTTATTATGACTGCCATTGTAAAAACAAAAATGTGGGGAGTTGGGTAGTAACGACAAAGGTAACATTTTGTAACAGCTGCAATGTGCCAATGGTTATTTTCTTAATCCAAATAATTGGGTCTTTGTAAATCAAAGAGCACCACACTATGCAAACACTATGACTATTGTCCACGGACAGGCTTTCTGTATCAAAATACCATGGACACCACAGGCCTTAAACTATATGTCTGTGTAGAGTACATTTAAACTTGAATGCCGAAAAGGCATTCAACTATTTATAAAAAGGGTCCCGATTGGCTCAATGAGTTAGGTCGTTGGATCAAAGAACTCATACAAACCTATCACCAATACGGCGTGGGTTCACGCTCAGCTTTGTAAATTACAAAAAGGGTGCACTCGACTCGCAGTAGTAAGTGATAAAGTTTACCAGTTACTTGCCCAGGGTCGGTGGTTCTCTCCGGGTACTCCGGCTTCCTCCATCACTAAAACTGGTCGCCATGATATAGCTGAAATATTGCTGAAAGTGGCGTTAAACTCCAAAAAAAAGCAATTCAATTTATAAAAAAAAAACTATTTTAATAAGAAATTTGTATAATTACATATGACATACAATAGACATAAACGTTTTACATCAGATTGCATTTCCGTTATTTTCAGTAATTTGAACTTCTTAAGATATTATGTATTTTCTGATAATATAATATAGTTCGAAACGAAGATATAAAATAGTAATCGATTTATTTACAAAATGCTGATTTCATAAGAAATTGACAAAACAAATAAAGAATTTAAATGCTAAATTTTAGAATGTTATATATGTAGGATAAAAACCCAAAAAGAGTGCAGTCAATCCCGGTTTTACCCATCACGTCATTAGCATTTATACTTGATACACAAATAACTGTAATAGTATTAGACATTACATTATATTTAAAAAGGGGTCGGCTAATAAAAAAAATAATGTCAATGATTGACCTAAATATTGACAAAAATATTTATCTAAATAATTACACCCAGATAATTATTGCGATGGCTATCTTCAGGTTTTTAGTTACAACGTACCATCATAACTTTTGCTCGGCATAATAATGGTTACATCTGAGTTACTAAATTCTTTAAAGCTCGTTGGTCAAATCCACAAAAGGGGGTGGTTATGGTGGTTAACGTCATTTCAACAATATTTCATTTATATTGTGGCCGTCAGCTTTATTAGTGTAGGGAACCGGAAATCCCGTAGAAAACCACCGACATGCCGCAAGTCACTGACAAATTGCTTCATATAATGTTGTAGTAAGTACATCCCCCTCTCTCTATAAAAGAAGACCAAAATGTACCCAAGTCAAATAGTTAATGATGAATGTGTTTGATATGCATTTGAAAGGAGATATTAATATCCACTGTGGAATAATGTTTTTTATTGCTTGTTGTTCTTCATCTCAAACGCACTCGTGGTCTTTTAACTTTACTTACACCATAAATTAAAGGGGCATTATCTGCCAAATCGTAAATTTTTGTTACCCATAAAAATTATCAGATATGATTGATGGCTTAATAAAACGTGTTTCTGTAACTTATAAATGTTATGAAATGTACGCGCATCGGGGAAAAACGTGTAACTGTTCGTGTTTTGAGGTCAATCAAGAAATGGACGCCATCTTATTAATTATCTACATTGTTTACAGAGTTTGTCGAATCGTTATTAAATCAGTACAACAATACACTTTTTTCTTATTTTTAGTGAATCTGCTTATAGTCGGTGTTAATTACGGACAAAGAACCACGCAAGTTGGAAGTTAATAAGCGACAAAATACAAATTATTCGTTTTTACCTGTCACTAGTAAGGTCAATTGCATACGGAAAAAGCGAGGTCAAATTATTTGCTTGCAAGCAAATAAGTAATCGATGGTGATTTTCGTTCTCAAAAGGCGGAAAGTGGTTCGATAAGCTGTTTAATGTGAAATATTTACCTTTATTTCATCATTTTAAAGCTATTTACCTATTTTCAAAGCATATATTTTTTTGTCAAAATCGTAGCTAATGTCCCTTTAATAAGGAAGGAAGTATGTTAAACATAATTTTCCCACTGTGTGGTAGTACTCTTGTAATAACGTCTAACCGATTTACATACATTTAAGCATCTGCTTATAGTGCACGTGGGTGTATGTGTTATTTTTTTATATTATTAAAATATAAATTTTAGGTTTGTCAGATGTGCTAGGGGTTACATTATCGAGTGAGCGAGCGAGTGAGCAATTTACCAGATACATGTATATCAAGACGGACGCAATACTACACCTATTGCAATTAAATCTTCAACTCATGAACAATTTATCTTATAACCCAAAATGTTACAAAATGCTTATCCTACTCCATATGACAAGTATGTTATTGTTCCTGCAGACAAAGCCCTAAACAGTACAGGTATTAGTATAAACATATTTTATTAATAAATTCAAACATTTATAAGAACAAACATGTATATCATTTACAACATCAACCTGAATAAATCAATAGGATTCGGAAACAAGTCGTTAGACTGATATTAATCCGTCTCCCGACATTACTTTTCACAATGTATATATCTCAAGAAATAGACAACAATAATATACATATACATAGCATTAAATTTCACAATAATAAAATATACTTTCTAATATTGAAGATATTACATAGAAGATAACATTTACGTATTGTAATTGTATTTTATGTGCAAAGCAGAAGTGGAAGAATAGAGAAGAAAAAAAAATAATCAGAAGTTGGTGAAGTCAGTTTTGAATCGCCTGCTACTCAAAATGTACGCTTGAACTGCCAAAAATAGTTGTTCATTTTGTTCATCGCTAAAATCTTCCGAACCATGTAGTAACACTTCTTCAGTAAACATTGGATTTACAAAATATAAGTGTTGCTGACGGACAACCGCAAATTGATGGCAATGAAACAAATAGTGAGAGGTTGTTTCAATAGCTCCACACTGACAGTTAGGGGAATCAATTATATTTTTAACAAATAAGTGATGATTCAGTGAGCATTGCATACGCAATCGCGCATGTTGTATTTGACCGAGACGTTTCCCAGCATAAAAGTATGGCAGTACAGGTATTGTATGTAAATCATAAGCTACTACAGGGATGGTGTGAATTAAAGATGAATTCTCAAATAGTATAGGTATTTGTTAGAGTACATACATTAACGATCACTCTTCTCGTATATAAGCATTAAAGTATTTTGGACTTATATACCCTTTACACAAACATTCATCACTCTAACTATACGAGATTTAATGCAAATAGTTCACAGAAGAGTTTGAAGATAACCGAGGGGTTAATCATAATCCGTAAGTCTGGGAAGGACAGACAAAATAAAGGCAAAAGAAAAAGGTACTAAAGGACAAACAACAACCTACCAAACGCTATGCAGAAAAGTAAAGATCGAGCAACATGGAGTGATCTCCAGTGTTCCAGAATGGTCAGCAGTTCCTGCTCCACTAGTGGCACCCGTCGTGTCAATCTAGTTACAAACCCAGTGATAAGCAATGAATGCGGAAAGGACCGGGAAGTGCTTACGGTAAGTATAACATATCCGTGGTCATTTGTGACACAGGTATTCCGTAACGGTTAACTTTATTTCTTAGAAAACGAATGGTAAAGGTAGCTTTCTTTAAATGGATAAATCTTGATTTTGTTTAAATAAACTGACATCATCAAAATTCTTTTTATATTTTGATCGAAATCACATTTTTGCTTGATGGGAACACCGGGAAATAGCATTGATAGGGACACAAAATATGCTCTTTTTGCTGTTATACTTGTTTTTTTTTATTCGTCTGCAGCCACATTCATACTCGAGATTTTCAAGAAAAACGAAAATCAGCTTGCTCGACCCTTTCAATATATAATTCAAGATTAATAAATATGTTGATTGAGTCTGAGTTATTAAAATAAATAGGATCACACAGATACATTTAGGAATGTTTCATACCGAGACCTTCAGCTGGATATTAACAGCGATTGTGTCGATTGTGAATGAAGACTTGCGGCAAAAGGAATGATTTAATATTTCCCAATATAGAAACATTCCAGCAACAACTGTCTACGGAGGAGTATATATCTCAATTATATATAGAAACATTCCAGCAACAACTGTCTATGGAGGAGTATATATCTCAATTATATATTGAAACATTCCAGCAACAACTGCCTATGGAGGAGTATATATCTCAGTTGTATATAGAAACATTCCAGCAACAACTGTCTATGGAGGAGTATATATCTCAGTTGATAGAATTAATGTTGCGTCTTTCTATGATTTTGTATTGGATTTTGGAACTGTTCGGACAGTTTGGCATTTTCTGTTTTTCTATTAGATTTCGGAACTGTTCCGACAGTTTTGGTATTTTCTGTTTTTCATTTTATTGGTATGATATTCCAGAGCTTGTGATTCCTGTTTGGATTTCCTTGGTTATAGGGTTGTTGCACAACAAGGAAGCCATAGACCCACAACTTTCATGGTTGCCATCATGACTAGGTTAACAGTAACGGGAAGTCTGCGTCATAGCTATGGATATGTTCCGTTTGTGGAAGTCGCATTCCCGTCCTTTTACCTTGACCTATCAACGGATTTCTGAACATGTGTATCACAACGGGTGCTACTACTGGAGCAGAAACTGTTTGCAATTTCGGGAGTTCGCCCCGCTTTTGCTGGACTTCGTGTTGCCCAAAATGTAGTCTTCTGTGTTATGAATCCATATATATTTTGTTTTGTATTTTTGTCTGTTTACTTTTGATTGTAATGTTGTTCTTTGATATACGGCATCTGTATCATTAAACATTTCTTAGTCTGTTGTCTTATACTGACATAGCAACTTGTAGCTGCTCGTAATAAATAACAAATAAAAAAGTCGTTTCCGACCCGTTGCAAGGCACATATTTTTGAGCCCGTATTTGGTGTAGTGGGCGCATCAGTATGCAAAGGGGCATCCCATCGCCTTGGCAGATTTTGGTTTCTCCAAAATAATATATTATTAGCTAACGTATGTCAGCTATAAGCAAAGCTGAAATATTGCTCCCTTGGTGTTAAGTAACAATCAATCAACAAATCTCATCAAAGGTGGATATATTGAAAACGTAGTTATCTCATTTAGTGTGCGCAACACGTTTCTGAAATAAACTTCATCTCGTGCGCTCGAAAAAAAGCCAAGATCGCAAAGCGAAATCATTTAAAATATTTGGGAGCAGGAAAACAAAAGCACATAAACAGGAGAGCCCGAATGAGTTAATGTTACATATGCTTGACGGAGATGAACTTTAGATAATTGTATTATTTAGGAATAGGTTCGTTGTTTTTTTTCGTCCGTTCTTGTGGTATATGTTGTATGGGTTTTTCTTGCTATGCTAAAAATATATAATGAGAAACGATCAAAGTACTTGATGCGATGAGAGAATTTGAATATACAAATTATAATGTATGGTCTGTAACCTTTACTCAAACTGTGATTTGCTCAAATTCAACACCTATGTATATGCAGGAAATTAAATATGGGGGGTATTATTTAACGCCACCTTCAAAAATGTTTCAGTTATATCGTGGTGGTCAGTTTTATTGATGGAGGAAACCGGAGTACCAGGAGAGAAAAAAAACGACCTGCCTATAACAATTGGAGAAAATAAAATCATTGTCTTCAAAATTTACTACTTTGTTTAAAAAAAAAACATGTTCACGAACATATCTCTTCATTAATGCATGTGACATAATGACGTGAGTTGAGTTTTTATATGCATTTCCTTATGTAATTTATGATCAAACGAATTTATTATTTGAACTACTTTTCGAACCTAATAATAGAAAAAGTCACAATAAAAATTAATTACTTCAGTAAGTAGACCATATAATATCTAACTTTCTATAGGTAGATAAAAGTGCGGAAGTCTTCCTGTCACACGGATTTCCACCCAATACACATAACTGGTAATCCAAAATATTTTTAATAACAATTTAAATATTACAATTGTTAACCTACAAAATTGTTAAATTCATGTCACCACATCTGATTTATTTTGAATATTTGTTTATCGTGAGAAAGTATTATTATAGTCTAATTCAAACTGACGCGTGTTTTTATGGATAAATTCCATAGAAAATCCCCTAGATGTTTCTTTGGGTAACATTAATATTTTAAATAAACGTTCGAGAATACCGAAGAGGCAATAAAAAAGGGACAATCCAGAGAAACTGTCAACATATGGTACACAAGACAAAGACAAACAAAACAAAAACACAACACAATATGTGTTGGACAAACACAAACAACGTAAATAATGCTGCGTTCACACGTACATTTAATTCGAATAGAATTCGAATACGTTAATCGCGTTCACACACAATTCGTATTCGATTCGCATTAAACTGTCGTGTGGACACATGCTATTGCAAAAGTGAATTATCCGAGCAAGTGCTTTGACGGAATTTTGTTGGAATTTATAAAAGATTATCAGCATTATTATCATGTGTAACCTTTCTTTTGGTTGTTCATTTTTATTATCATTGATAAATGACGTCATATGAATTGTGATTGATTTGATTTTTGGTGTTTAACGCCACTTTCAACAATATTTCAGCTATATCATGGCGACCAGTTTTAGTGGTGGAGGAAGCCGGAGTACCCGGAGAGAACCACCGACCATGGGCAAGCAACTGGTAAACTTTATCACTTGCGGTTGCGAGTCGAGTGCACCTTTTTTGTAATTTACAAAGCCGGGCGCGAACCCACGCCGTATTGGTGATAGACTTGTATGAGTTGCTAGATCCAGCGACCTAACTCATTGAGCCACCCGGGCCCCTTGAATTATGAATTATAGTGTATAATTATATGATTGAACTTTGTCTAGTTTCTAATTGGCTGAAGTCAACTTGAAAAGTAATGCGTACGTGCGATGTCAACCTCAAATGAGCTAAAATTAGCTCATAGGTAGTGTGGACTGTAATGTCACCCCAATTTGGGCTAAAATTAGTAATATAGATTCCAGAATTCCACGTTCCAATCAAATTTTACGTCTCTCGGCAACATTGGCCAATCAGGGGGCGTCTTTCATCCGGGGTTCCTTGACGTCATTCTCTATCAGAGAATGCTTGTTGACTTCTGTACATAAAAAAAATAATAAAATGGACAATGAATTGTCGTCTGCACGGTTTGCCACTGTGGACGAGGTTGAATTCAGAAGAATCTTGAAAGAAAAAGATTCCAAAAACACGCGTAGAGCAACAAATGTACAGTAGCTGTCAAAATATTCCGGACATATTTAAAAGCTAAAAATATGCCGGAAACGTTTTTTCCCAGGTATAATCATATAATAAAACGATCATTGACTTTGGAATAGGTTGCTACTAGGAGCCTCGCTAAATATAATATTCTTGGGTTAATAAATCCTTGTATCCACCTCATTAAAAGTCATTAATTGTATAATGTTGCTGGTGACGTCATATTGACACAACAGATCATTATTGTTGTATAAAATGACCGTTTTTTTTTCAAAAAGAGAAGGAAAGACGAGTCCGAGAGATAGGGTAAACACCACCAGATCAATAAAACTATTTTCTTTAACATCAATATTGTGCAATGTCGTTTTGTTTTAAATTAAAAGTTAATTGATATTGCGAATTAAAAGTTAACATCATTCGGACGTACACTCTATTTGATGACATGAGCCCTCCTACAAACAACTAGAGGTAGAGACGAACCGAACGTCGTTTTTATGCGGAAATCGTAAATGCGTCTTACGAAAAGTTTGAAGATACCAAAGGTGCAATCAGGCACCTTATATCGATATTCCACAAAACACTACACAGATAACTAAAGATTGAGCCGCACGGGTCCCACAAAACTATTTTTTTCTACCATGATATCAGGTACATAGATAGGATATTCGAAGAAAAATATACAAAGGGGTCGTCATGGTCGTGATCGTATGGTAGTTGGATTTACAACTACCTATGCAATCAGCTCGGATCCCGCACAGTCGAGACGTACTCGATACAACATTATCATAATGTTATGTGATAAAGTTTGTCAGTGACTTGCGGCAGGTCAGTGGGTTTTTCCGGTTTTCTCCACCAATAAATCGGATCGCCGCGATATAATTGAAATATTGTTGAAAGTCATATTAATCACCATAACCCGTACATAACCTCTAGCCTAGAAAGATATCAATTTAGAAACAAATAGCAGCTGAACGAAAGTGTGTTTGTTCTTATCACATAGCTGTATATCCCAGATAATAAGAAATGCTGATACATTTACTGATTACTAGAGTCTGTATGTGTCAAACAAATAGCTTGTTCAACAACAGAAACTTCCGAAATAAAAAAAAATCCCCCAAACAGATATATGGTCGTTATGATGAATTCTCAAATATTGACAGAAGATATTTTCCATAGATAGCATTTAGAACGTTACATTTTCTGATTACATTTGTTTTGCATGTACTCTTACGGCTATGTCGTAGATCAGGGTAGGAATTTACCTTTCATTTGGGTAGTCGCTTTTGCTCTATGTGAATCAAGATATGTAGGGTGCCTTGGAGAGAACTTTCCCCTTAAAAACACGTTGTCTCATTTCTGATTTGGCTTTAATTGAGAATTGTCAGATCTTAATGTTATTTAAGTTTCTTAGAATATATGTATATTTGGTATGGTTTTGTTTTGCCGGATTATGAGTTTTGAACATCTCCCTATATTTGGTATTTTAATCATTGGAGTTAATCATTTGTAACAGATATCTGACGTTCGTATAAAACAGAAATATTGGAGTGTTAGATTTGGTATAATAATAGTAATAATAAACTTCTTCACAACTGCACCTTAAAGACAAAATTTTTTTTTTAAAACACAACGAAAAAGCCAATGGAATTCTAGATCAAAGCTGGAAATGCAGAACAAACTATTAAGCTAAAACAATTTATAATATATCGCCTTCTATCTGTTTCAAATGGAACCTGTTACTCTATATGGAACCTTTCACTATTACATACAATCTCAGTCTATTTTATTGTATACCAAATCATGCGATTGAGAATAGACACAAATTGGATGAATAAATACAGATTAATACATGGGCATTTCCATATTGGCCTGGTTATCATCCCGAGACACCTATATTGGCCTGAGACAAAGTCGAGGGACAATATGGGTCGAGGGATGATAACCAGGCCAATATGGAAATACCCATGTATTAAACTATTTATTATATACATCCGACATCTGCAGACGTAAACACCGGAAGTTGTTTATTTTGTCTGAAACGCACGAGGGGCACATAATAACCGGTTATTTTCCCGGGGTGTGAAAATATGGACAGTTTACTTCCGGTCATATTGGTCATACAAAAATGCCTTTATTTTAACTAAGTATGTAATAAAGCAATGTATGTGAATATAATATGGTTATAAATAGGAAACATGGTATTGTTCATATTAACGACTCTTTCTGACATCTTGCGTCAAGATGTTTCTGGAATTATAACAGCAGGCATTAAAGTTCTTGCATGAAACATGACAACGGTGTATATCTTTCAACAATACTATTGTACTTAGATAAGTGTACAGCTGATCAACAATAACCACTTGCATGAGCAACCTGTTTCAAGTGATTATTGTTTTCTTTATTCACGTGTATTGATTCGCGATTAAAATGATGGGCTATTCGTTTTCAATCGTATTTGTTTTGTAAGTGATTAATGTTTTATCTGTTATTTGAATTTAGTTATATACAATGTATACTAGTGTTTAACATGATTGCCGTATCACATGAAGTTCGTTCACAACATTATGCCGTATCACATGAAGTTCGTTCACAACATTAATATGACGGGTGCCATTAGTTGAGTGGGAACTACTTACACTTCCTCTGCACTTTGTTTCATTCCCAGGATTTTTGTGTGGTTCGTGTTTTTCGTGGTGCTTTGGTAGATCATTGTTCGTCCTTTATCATTTTTCTTTTGGCCACTATTATATCGTATGTCCTTCTTTGGTTTACTGCATCAGATTATCTCCCTTTTGTATCTTCAAACTGTGTCTAAATAAATATTTTAACAAGAATTTGACATAAAAATTGGTAATTTTTCTTCAAATTCAACCAAAATTTCTGTTGAATATTGCAGAGTCAAATTATCATTATTATTTTTTTGTATCTTTCAGTGCAGTTTATTTTTTCCCTTACAACATGCCAGAAACATACCCAATCTCTTTAAACGTTACATTGTAGTTCCCTAGATAGGCGATCAGGTTGTCTTTTGACTTTGCTGTGTTGTTTTTTTTTTTTAATATTGAGAATTGTTTAAAAAAAAAATGGACTTAAAAAGTATTATTAATTATGTAGTTGACACAAATCTATCAATATTCATTTTTACCAATAAATCACTTGGATCAATTATACATAGAATTATCCTTCTATTGACTGGAATTTCCCAAAGTTTATTTTTGGAAAATTATTCATTTTCAAATAATGTTCCCCGATTTTCTTTTCTAGCACGCATTTTTTTTTCTGCACGTTAATCCAATAACGTTTCTTCTTAAAACTACTTTATATTTAAATATATGCATTAACGGTCCAATGGATGTTTATTTTCCCACAAATCCAATGGATAAATTTTATTGGAAAACAATCAGGTTATTTTTGGATAGCGTCGTTTAAAAATAACACATTGAACCGTTTTAGTATTATTGTTGTTGTGGTTCGTTTTGGTCGATGCGCAGTTTTATGATGTATGCCCTCCCCCGCACTAAAAATGTGTTGTTAAAGTAACAATATTTTATATAAATGGATTTAATGAAACAGATATGAGTTTGGGGTTATGGTGTTTAACGCCACTTTCATCAATATTTCTGTTATATCGTGGCAGTCATTTTTATTAGCTCACCTGACCCAAAGGGTCATGTGAGCTATTGCCATCACTTTTCGTCCGTCGTCTGTCGTCCGTCGTCCGTCCGTCAACATTTCACATTTTAATCTTCTCCTCAGAAACTACTGGGCCAATTGCAACCAAACTTTGGTGGAATGGTCCTTGGATGGACCCCTTCCAAAATTGTGTCCGGTGTTCCCGACTTCAAACCAAGATGGCTGCCAAACTAAAAATAGAAAAAAGGGGGGATGAAATTTCAATTGTCTATTGCTGCTTAAGTATAAGTTAAAATGAGCTCAAATTTCACCTGCAGCTACATGGCAATGTGTAGTTTAACATATATTACGGGTTTTTCTGTGCAATTTTTCTTTCAGCCGATTTCTACCGATTATGCAATTAAGGCATATTTTGTACATTTTGTCCTTTATTTCAAAAACTATTAGAGATAGATGTTAAATTCAAGCTGCATACATGTTCAGCATGTCAAGATCTACCTACCCTGCAATTTTGAAGTAAATCTGATTACCCATCTTGGAGTTATTGCCCTTTTTTTCATCAAATTTTTTCAATTTTAATACTTTTCGTCTTATATTTCAAAAACTATAAGAGATAAAGGTTAAGTTTAAATTCCAAAATTATGTAGCATGTCTAGATCTGCATACCCTGCAATTTTGAGGTAAATCCCATTTCCCATTTTGGAGTTATTGCCCTTTTTTCCCCATCAAATTTTCAAAATTTTAATACTTTTCGCCCTTTATTTCAAAAACTATAAGAGATAGATGTTAAGT
>MJUT01061538.1:191139-202928 GCA_002080005.1 Gigantidas platifrons
TTGTATCGTGGTTTTTAGCTTGAGGTATAGTTGTTTGTATCGTGGTTTTTAGCTTGAGGTATAGTTGTTTGTATCGTGGTGTTTGGCTTGAGGTATAGTTGTTTGTATCGTGGTTTTTAGCTTGAGGTATAGTTGTTTGTATCGTGGTTTTTAGCTTGAGGTATAGTTGTTTGTATCGTGGTTTTTAGCTTGAGGTATAGTTGTTTGTATCGTGGTTTTTAGCTTGAGGTATAGTTGTTTGTATCGTGGTTTTTAGCTTGAGGTATAGTTGTTTGTATCGTGGTTTTTAGCTTGAGGTATAGTTGTTTGTATCGTGGTTTTTAGTTTGAGGTATAGTTGTTTGTATCGTGGTTTTTAGCTTGAGGTATAGTTGTTTGTATCGTGGTTTTTAGCTTGAGGTATAGTTGTTTGTATCGTGGTTTTTAGCTTGAGGTATAGTTGTTTGTATCGTGGTTTTTAGCTTGAGGTATAGTTATTTGTATCGTGGTTTTTAGCTTGAGGTATTGTTATTTGTATCGTGGTTTTTAGCTTGAGGTATTGTTGTTTGTATCGTGGTTTTTAGCTTGAGGTATAGTTGTTTGTATCGTGGTTTTTAGCTACTAGAGTATACTGTAGCTATATGTTAACAACCAGACATAAGGATGAGAGAAAGATCCGATTATGATGTCGAACGCATGATTTAATTGTTTTGTTGTTTAACATATGGTGCCAAATGTTTCATTGATATTTAGGACGAAAAGAAGTTTGACAATATATAAAAGAATATACAGAAATGAGGAAAGTATGGAATAGAATGGACAGCTGAAGTTTTTGACTGCCACTGAGAATAAGATTAGGACGTGCTGGGGAAAATCTGTGGATTAAGCACTTCGATCAGCGACTAGTACCACGAACTGATCGGTGTAATCTCGGACTCTGTACAATTGTATGAAGACTATCAGCTACTAGCACCACGAACTGATCGGTGTAATCTCGGACTGTACAATTGTATGAAGACTATTAGCTACTAGTACCACGAACGGATCGGTGTAATCTCGGACTCTGTACAATTGTATGAAGACTATCAGCTACTAGCACCACGAACTGATCTGTGTAATCTCGGACTCTGTACAATTGTATGAAGACTATCAGCTACTAGCACCACGAACGGATCGGTGTAATCTCGGACTCTGTACAATTGTATGAAGACTACCAGCTACTAGCACCACGAACTGATCGGTGTAATCTCGGACTCTGTACAATTGTATGAAGATTATCAGCTACTAGCACCACGAACTGATCGGTGTAATCTCGGACTCTGTACAATTGTATGAAGACTATCAGCTACTAGCACCACGAACTGATCGGTGTAATCTCGGACTCTGTACAATTGTATTAAGGCCTTAACATTTGCTGTGGTGGGAATCGGGTGTCGAACCCATGTCATATGCGTTAAACTTATGATCAGATTTACACCTTAACCGCTCGGCAACTAAAGCCACTATAAGACATTTGAAGACCAGATATGATTAAAAAAACAAGATTTCGCTGTAGTGTCTTAGCTGACAACAGGTGTCATCGCAGATAAGAAAAAAACTGTTTAATCAAAGAAAATGAAAAACCACAAAAATAATACTATTACACAATCAGAACAGTTGCAACATCTAATCCAAAAATCGCAGAAACAGATGTACCATCGATATCCCTTAACACACGTATTCATGACCCTAACTTTCCTGGCTTCGTGCAGCCATTTGAACAAGGACAACCCAAAGCGTGGCGTATCCCCTAACCTAACCCGGTAACCTTGACCTTTGACATATGACCTTGAAAATCAATAGTGTTCCAGATTCTCTTAAGGACTAAGTATGTACCATGTTTGGTCAAAATCCATTGAAGGATGTTGATTCTATTGTGTTCAGAAGGATGTTACGGAAGGACGCACGGACGGAAGGACGGACGGTAACGTTACTATATCCCTTCGCAATTTCGTTGGCGAGGGGATAATAAAAAGTGGTGGGGTTAATCTAGTTTTGTGAGCACAAAATTCCATTCTTAGTGAAACTATGTGGTCATGCAGATGGGTGCGTAGCATTAGTCCGACAGCCCATAACTACGACAGTCCATTACTCCGACAACCCATTACTCCGACAGCCCACTACTCCGACGGCCCATTTTTCCGACAATATAAAATAGAACTCAATCCACAAATCCATGGCTTAACTTCGAAATTGTTTTTCTGAAATATGGCTTGAGGAATCAAAGCACAGTGTGACATATATCTTCCAGTACATGGATGTCCTTTACTGCATTGGTGGTAAAAGATATTCAAAATGGTCACTCGGCAGCAGTGGAGGTAAAGGTTTACATTTATGGTAAATAATAATTTGCTATTAAAAACCTCTGAACGGAAATTGGCTACTTTGTTTGTTGCATGATCGAGAACTCAAATGTGATTTTTAGGCCAAATAGATTTTATTTTCAGACACGAATTTGCTCCCTTCCCACATTTTTACCTTCGAATTATAATTCATTTTCCATTTTCGTTTAATTTATTTCAAAATTTCAAAATAATATTTAAATTTCATGCAATTTAGGCACGGACCATTTGAATTTTTTTGGATGGGAGAAGGCTAGGCTGCGGGGGGCTGGGATTTTCGTTCGGACATTTTTTTTCGGTAGAAATCAGGACAAGAAATGAACCCCCTCCCCCCTACCTCCAATATTTTTTGTGTCGTCTAGCGTAACGGTGGCGGTGTAAACTTTTCATGATTAAATCCAAAATGTAGAAGTGTTAGACCATCCGAAATTGGTACTGAGATTTCTCATGTCGTCATGATGTAAGGAATCTGCTAGCACCATGACATTTGACCTTGACACCATATTTACCCTTTAGTTTAATACAGAAACAATCCGCCCAGTGAGGAGTATAAAGATTAAAGTCAGCCTTCCGTTAGGTATAGAAGAAAAAACAACAGGTTTTAAGATAATTATACTACTTTTGACCATTTTTGACAGAATAATGGGTTGTCGAAGAAATGGGATGTCGGAGCAATGGGCTGTCGGAATAATGAGCCGTCGAAGAAATGGACTGTCGGAATAATGACCTGACCCCATGCAGATGTGTTCCGCATGTAAGTAAACCCCTGATATATAACTGGTCGAGAACGGCTTTTGTCAAGAACCCGTGAACTTTATGCATAATATATATATTTAATGTTCGTGACACAGAAGTGATCATATGTATAATTTTAAAAGTTCTATAAAAAAAAGAAAAAAGAAGAGAGCATTACCATAACCATTATTTAAATATTGGATATAGTATACAAATAATAAGACAACATATGTTATTGTATATATCATAATTTCAATTTTATTTTCTATATGTTTGAAATCAATGGGTTATGATAATGCCTACGTTAGAGTCACAATCTAACTTTGGGGAAAGAAAAGTTCAAGATTAAATGTTCACAGGTGAATACATATCTTCTGGATTTTCCTATTTTATTTTAAAACTTATTTATAGTCTTGATGAATTAATAACTCGTAAATTAGGAAATCCCACATATCTGACATTAATGGGGTCTTCTCAATTTAACTATGGAATATTTTTGTCTGCATTTTTGACATGCGTAGGATCAAAGTCATTTGAATTTCTTTGAATTGGTTTTGATTAGCAAGAAAAAAAATTGCTATAACTAATAATATACAAAATGTATTTTGAGAATGATAACGAAAACAAGAGCTGACGAAATATTTTATTGTAATTTGTATTTTAAATTATATAGATATGTTTAAACTACTAGTATTTAGCTGAAGAAATACCTGCAACCATTGAAGTATTAGTCTTGTATCTGAGAATTATAATATGGTATTCATAAACTAAAACATGCAATTGTCTACATTGTACGACTCTATGCAGAAGCTTCTCAAGAAAAACAAAAAAGCAAGCCCGATCCTTTAATTCCATATTCCGCTATGTCCATTAATTGTAATAAAAATCAAAGTTTAGTTACTAACTTGATCACATCTATACAATTGAACTTGAAATAAAGGATACCACAGATACAGCAAGGACCGATTCACACCCTTAGCCGTGTTCACTCCCGATTTTCAGTGGGGGTTTATGTTGTTTAACGATTAGTGTTCTGTGTTGTATGTTTTGTCCTTTATCTCCTTGGTAATTGCAGGGGCGGATCGAGGATTTCAAGTTAGGGGGCGCGCTTAAAATAATGGCGCCGAGCGGAGCGAGGCGCGAAATTTTTTGGTGTATTTCGTGTGAAAAATCACGATTTTACGCAAAAAAATCATATATTTTCCAATTTGGGGGGGGGCACCGGGTGCGCCCCCCCCTGGATCCGCCCCTGAATTGTATTGTGTGACATCCAATCAGAAGCTTCAAATTACTACTTTGGTATATTTGAACTTCTCTTATTTCACTGGAGCTATTAAATCTTTGGATTTTTGTCCTCTCCATCTGTTATTCTGTGCTTGTCTTTTCAAATGAATTTGTTAGTACAATATATTATTGCATAGCAATCTTGATGTGTACTTCCTCTCCTCGTACTGAACTAAAAATTAACTGAGATAAAGTTCAATATAAAAATGTGGTTATGAATGCAGATACTTTTACATTCATATTAACACAAATAAATTTCTGCTTTTGTATGTTGCGAGTTAAGGTTGTTTCGGAAAAAGTTAGGACGATCTCAATAAATTTATATTAATGAAGAATAAAATGAGAATTATCTGCAACACATGCCCACTTGATATAATTATGATAGAAGAGAGTGAAATGGAATTAAAAGCACTATTCACCGAAATATGTTCTTGCTGTCTTTAACACCACTTTCAATGTATGTCAATAATATTTTAGAGGTGTCTTCTACTTCTATTACTACCAAATACTGACCTTCTCCAAAGGTTGAAGATTATGTCAAAGGTTGCACATAACAATTGAAAAAGGTTAATACTATTTACAGATTTCAGAATACATTGTATTTGGTGAAGAGGATAACAGCCTTCAATGTTTCAACCGAGCAACTCATAACTATGGGCTGTGGCAGTCGGTTCCAGTAGGATTTAGTACGAGGGGAAACAATTATTGTCTTTCTTGAATCTTACAGGGAGCGATAATGAGTGCATGTCTAATATTGGGTGGACAAGTACCAGGAGAAAGCTACCAAAACTTCCAGGTGTTATCACATAACGTCGTGTCGAGTTCACCTTCCCATGACCGGAATTGAAACTCACAACCTTAGTGATGATAGGCACTGATTGTAAATGTATTATGCAGCGGTTTTATGCAAACGGTTTGTTACCATCTACTATTCATATATAAATTGCTAGTACATACTTATTGATAATGTCATGATGTGAAATGGAAGTTAAATGGAAAGCTTGGACACTATCTACAAGCAAAGAAGCTGATGAATCAAAGGTTCCTAGTGGTGAAGTTGAAATCACAACTCCGAAAGGTGCATGGTCGCCATCATGACTTGGTTAAACGTTACGGAATATCTGCGTCACATACGACCACCAAGAATATATTCCGCAATGCCGTCATCTCTTTTTCCTTCATGATTTGTAACCGGATTTTGAACAAGTTAACATGACGAGTGCCGCTAGTAAAGCAGGAACTACTTTCCTTACGGAGCATCTACATGGGCGACCGATAATAGGCCATTTTAATTATTGGTTTGACTAAAACCGTAAATGGGAACCGTAACAAGTAAAAGTATTATCAGAAAAACACAATACGTCTTCAATAAGTGTTTGAAGAAGAGGTAATCAGAATCCGTAAATCGAAGTACAGACAACACTATGGTCAAAAGAAAAAAGACAAAAGGACAAACAACGATCTACAAAACATTACACAGAAAACTAAAGAGTAACACGAGCCCCACTATAAAACGGGGGTGATATCAGGTACTCCGGAAGGGTTTCAAGCATACCGCAAAATTATATTATAGTGCACTGAAATACATATATTTTATGTTGATATTTGTTAACAGATACAAAATGTCGTTATTAGGAAGGACAAGGCGGATGTAACGTTCACTATAGGGTTAATGGATATGACATACAACACTCGGCTAGGCTAAATCGCAGAGGCGGTGGTGTTGCTATCATACATAAATATAATCTAGTCGTCAAGCCAATTCAAAGAAAGAAAATGCCTATACACTTTGAACTTCTTGAGTGTAGTATTCGGTCTAACAACCACAGGTTTCGTCTATTTGTCATTTATCGTCCTGCACCATCTAAAAGCAATCAACTTAAAACATCGACGTTCTTTGAGGAGTGGTTGGACTTTCTTGACTATACTGTAAACATCCCAGAAGAAATAATTAGTACTGGCGACTTGAATTTCCACATTGATGTCATTAATAATCCTGATGGACGTAGATTCCTTGAAATAATATACGATCGAGGATTAGAGCAGCATGCTGTAGGTGCAACACATACTAGTGGTCACACCCTGGACGTTGTCATTAGTAGAGAAAACAGCCGTATCGTGGAGAGTATAGCTTCTGTTGAGGAAACATCAATCGGCGATATCAAAAGCAGTACAAAAGTAGACCATTTTGCGATAACATGTAAGCTTAGCCTTATTATACCGCCTCGACAACGAAAATCATTGACAATCCGTAGATACAATGAAATCAACATTGACAACTTTCAAACGGACATAAACAGATCATGTCTATTGCATGAACGGAATGCATCTCTTGATTGTGAAGTTGATAAATACGATTCTGTGTTACGAAATTTAATTGACAAACATGCGCCAGTGCAAACTAAACTTGTAACATTGCGTCCTAATACTGAATGGTATTCTGATGAACTCCGTGCTTCTAAGACAGATCGTCGTAGTGCGGAGCGGAAAATGAGAAAGTCAAAACTTCAGGTTGATATGCAGATATATATAGAATGTTGCATCACAACAAACAGACTACTTCAAAAATGTAAGACTGAATATTACTCAGACAAAATTTCTGAGTTTGGAAACGACCAAAAAAGACTTTTCAAACTTACCAATAGTCTATTGGGAAACACAAATACTGTTGTTCTACCCTCACATCAAAGTAAAACAGAATTGGCTAATAGATTTGGATCCTACTTTCTTGGTAAAATTGAAACCATTAGGACTAACTTATCTAAGGCAAATAAAGATCTTGGCGGCGTTGATCCTTTCATAGCAGACATACTGTTCGGTGGCCATCCTTTAACTGCCTTCACAGCCGCTTCTATCGACGAGATACGAAAAATCATACTGAAAGCTCCGAGTAAATCTTGTGAACTCGACCCTCTACCAACATCGTTATTGAAATCATGTCTTGGCAGCCTTGTATCCGTCATAACTAGCATAGTGAACACGTCATTTAAAGAGTGTTCGGTACCGGCTTCTTTAAGAGTGCTATTGTACGGCCTCTTCTGAAAAAAACCAGGCCTGGACAAGGACGTTATGAAAAACTACCGGCCTGTACCTGCCGTTTGTGTCAAAAGTTCTTGAAAAAGTAGTTGAAAGTCGTCTTGGAAATCATCTGACCTCAAATCATCTTTATGATCGTGTTCAGTCGGCTTACCGGGCATGTCATTCCACAGAGACAGCCTGACTGCGAGTACATCATGACATTTCCGTAGCACTCGATAACAACTCTTGTGTCGCACTTCTGATGTTCGATCTGTCAGCAGCTTTTGATATGATTGACCACAACATTCTAGAAAAGCGTTTGGAGTACTCCTTTGAAATATCGGGAGCAGCATTGAGTTGGCTAAATTCGTACCTTCGAAACAGGACTCAGCGTGTAGCTATTGGTATTACCCTTTCTGATGAGATCAACCTTCAGTACGGTGTTCCACAAGGATCTGTGTTAGGACCAAAACTCTATTGTGTTTTCTCCAAACCAATTGGCGAAATATGTAGGCGTCATAACATGTCTCATCACTGCTACGCGGATGATACGCAAGTGTATCTAGTTGTTAAACCGCTTGACAGCTGGAACAATATTTCACAACGACCAGAATCATGTTTATCTGACATCAGCACATGGATGTGTGGCAATATGCTTAAGCTCAACGAAGATAAGACTGAGCTTATTAGTTTTGCCCCAAAGCATCGGGTTAAAGATCTATCGAATTGCCATCTTAGTATTGGAGGAAACATCGTTAGTAGTGCCGAATGCGTAAAAAAATTGGGTGTTTATTTCGACAAAACTCTTTCAATGACAAAACAAGTGAGTGCAGTATCAAAGTCATGCTTTCACCAAATCCGGAACATTGGACGCATTCTCCAGTACATCACGGAAGACTCCTGTGGAACGTTAGTATGCTCCCTTGTAACATCTAGACTTGATTATGGGAACGCATTGTTATATGGACTACCTACTAGTGTTATTCAAAGGTTACAACGAGTGCAAAACACGGCTGCGAGAATGATAACAAGGAAAAAGAAATCCAACCACATAACCCCAGTGCTACATTCTCTTCACTGGCTGCCAGTATCTTATCGGTGTCAATACAAACTCTTGTTATACGTATTTAAGGCTCTGATACAGACGGCTCCCATCTACCTTCAAGAACTTATACAATTCCATAAACCGTCTAGATCCTTAAGATCAGGGACTAGATCGCTCTTGACAACACCCAGTGTACGAACAAAAACATACGAAGAGAGGAGATTTGACAGAGCTGCCGCCTACCTATGGAACACCTTGCCAAACGATATGCGTGACACCACTCAGTCTGTTGAGCTTAAAACTCATTTGTTTAGGCAAGCCTTCTCTATTGCTTAGAACTTTAAGATTTTAAGTAGATTGTTATCCGGTCAATTTGGTGACTTTTAGCTGAACATTTTTAGCAGTATATTTCTATTTTTTTCAAGATTTCTAGCTAAATATGTCATTTTTAATTTTGTTTTTAAATTTTATCCTATCTGTATATTGCTTTTCCCTAAATTTTTAAAATGTAGTGAGAACCATTTAATTTTATGCTCTATTTCCAGTATGCAATTTGATCGTTTGTTTTTGTTTTTTGTTTTAATCTAGTTTGGGAGTTTTAGTTCAATTTTATTTGTTTATTTTAGTGTATTTATGTTATGTAAAGCGCTTAGAGTATTGCATATAAATTAAGCGCTCTATAAGAAATGTAAATAATAATAATAATAATTTTCTCGTCTTCTGAATCTACGACTATCCTGACGTTTTGTTGTGAGCGAAACAAGCAAACCTCGGTTTGATAAGTGCATTTTACAAATAAGACGGAGAATAAACGTGTAAGGAGGGAAAACCATTATAAGCAGATAACACTTCCGTTTCAGGGTCTATAAACATATGCAAAAACAAAAGTTTTTTTTATCATCTTGTTGCATAAAATCTAAAAATAGAAAATGTACTACGTGAACTATTTCAAAAATTTTCCTATTTCAAAATAAAAACCCAATGTCATTTATCAAATTATCGCTAAATGAATTTGTAATACCATTTATATTGGGGAACGGCCATTTTACTTTTATAGAAAAAATAATCGACTTGAAAGATGAAAAATCTGACCCTGCAGCTTATTACATGAAATTTATTTAAACAAAATTACCGATATTTCATGTCCAAAGAAAAAACAATTCTTAAAAGTTAAATGATCGGTCTCTTAGAAAACTTTTTATTCCTTTTCTCTTATTTAGTATTCTAATATATTTTTTTTATTTCAAGAAGTTCTGAGTACTTAAAATGAAGACTATTATGTGACCTAAACTCTAGATCATATGAAATAATGAAAGACGAGATCATCATTATGGAATCGGGTAGGGATAAAACAGCTAGATTATTTTGTTGAATATTTTACCTTCATTTTATTCCTTTGTTCTAAGAAAAGTTTTGCAGATACCAAAGGGGTACCGTTCGGTGGCCATCCTTTAACTGCCTTCACAGCCGCTTCTATCGACGAGATACGAAAAATCATACTGAAAGCTCCGAGTAAATCTTGTGAACTCGACCCTCTACCAACATCGTTATTGAAATCATGTCTTGACAGCCTTGTATCCGTCATAACTAGCATAGTGAACACGTCATTTAAAGAGTGTTCGGTACCGGCTTCTTTAAGAGTGCTATTGTACGGCCTCTTCTGAAAAAACCAGGCCTGGACAAGGACGTTATGAAAAACTACCGGCCTGTATCAAACCTGCCGTTTGTGTCAAAAGTTCTTGAAAAAGTTGTTGAAAGTCGTCTTGGAAATCATCTGACCTCAAATCATCCTTATGATCGTGTTCAGTCGGCTTACCGGGCATGTCATTCCACAGAGACAGCCTTACTGTGTGTACATCATGACATTTCCGTAGCACTCGATAACAACTGTTGTGCCGCATTTCTGATGCTCGATCTGTCAGCAGCTTTTGATGTGATTGACCACAACATTCTAGAAAAGCGTTTGGAGTACTCCTTTGAAATATCTGGAGCAGCATTGAGTTGGCTAAATTCGTACCTTCGAAACAGGACTCAGCGTGTAGCTATTGGTATTACCCTTTCTGATGAGATAAACCTTCAGTACGGTGTTCCACAAGGATCTGTGTTAGGACCAAAACTCTACTGTGTTTTCTCCAAACCAATTGGCGAAATATGTAGGCGTCATAACATGTCTCATCACTGCTACGCGGATGATACGCAAGTGTATCTAGTTGTTAAACCGCTTGACAGCTGGAACAATATTTCACAACGACCAGAATCATGTTTATCTGACATCAGCACATGGATGTGTGGCAATATGCTTAAGCTCAACGAAGATAAGACTGAGCTTATTAGTTTTGCCCCAAAGCATCGGGTTAAAGATCTATCGAATTGCCATCTTAGTATTGGAGGAAACATCGTTAGTAGTGCCGAATGCGTAAAAAAATTGGGTGTTTATTTCGACGAAACTCTTTCAATGACAAAAGAAGTGAGTGCAGTATCAAAGTCATGCTTTCACCAAATCCGGAACATTAGACGCATTCGCCAATACATCACGGAAGACGCCCGTAGAACGCTAGTATGCTCCCCCTTGTAACATCTAGACTTGATTATGGGAACGCATTGTTATATGGACTACCTACTAGTGGTATTCAAAGGTTACAACGAGTGCAAAACACGGCTGCGAGAATGATAACAAGGAAAAAGAAATCCGACCACATAACCCCAGTGCTACATTCTCTTCACTGGCTGCCAGTATCTTATCGGTGTCAATACAAACTCTTGTTATACGTATTTAAGGCTCGGATACAGAAGGCTCCCATCTACCTTCAAGAACTTATACAATTCTATAAACCGTCTAGATCCTTAAGATCAGGGACTAGATCGCTCTTGACAACACCCAGTGTACGAACAAAAACATACGGAGAGAGGAGATTTGACAGAGCTGCCGCCTACCTATGGAACGCCTTGCCAAACGATATGCGTGACACCACTTAGTCTGTTGAGCTTAA
Organism: Gigantidas platifrons; assembly: GCA_002080005.1. Lineage (NCBI taxonomy): Eukaryota > Metazoa > Mollusca > Bivalvia > Mytilida > Modiolidae > Gigantidas > Gigantidas platifrons. Next base: position 202,571 of record MJUT01061538.1, read on the forward strand.
AACTCATTTGTTTAGGCAAGCCTTCTCTATTGCTTAGAACTTTAAGATTTTAAGTAGATCGTTATCCGGTCAATTTGGTGACTTTTAGCTGAACATTTTTAGCAGTATATTTCTATTTTTTCAAGATTTCTAGCTAAATATGTCATTTTTAATTTTTTTTTTATTTTATCCTTTCTGTATATTGCTTTTCCCTAAATTTTTAAAATGTAGTGAGAACCATTTAATTTTATGCTCTATTTCCAGAATGTAATTTGATCATTTGTTTTTGTTTTTTGTTTTAATCTAGTTTGGGAGTTTTAGTTCAATTTTATTTGTTTATTTTAGTGTATTTATGTTATGTAAAGCGCTTAGAGTATTG
>MJUT01061538.1:203391-213396 GCA_002080005.1 Gigantidas platifrons
ATTCTTAAAAGTTAAATGATCGGTCTCTTAGAAAACTTTTTATTCCTTTTCTCTTATTTAGTATTCTAATATATTTTTTTTTATTTCAAGAAGTTCTGAGTACTTAAAATGAAGACTATTATGTGACCTAAACTCTAGATCATATGAAATAATGAAAGACGAGATCATCATTATGGAATCGGGTAGGGATAAAACAGCTAGGTTATTTTGTCGAATATTTTACTTTCATTTTATTCCTTTGTTCTAAGAAAAGTTTTGCAGATACCAAAGGGGTAATCAGAATCCGTAAATCGAAGAAGGACAGACAACACAATGGCCAAAAGAAAAAGTACAAAATGACAAACAAGGCTCTACTAAACATTACACATGAAACTAAAGATAGAGTAACACGAACTTCACTAAAAAACGCAGGTGCTCTAATAATCGAGGTTCCGTTTCTTGTTTTCTGTAGAGCAGTAAATGAAGCTACTAACAAATAAATCGATCTTGCTTGTGTACCTGCGTAATTTTGTTATTTTTGTATGTTTCTTTGTTCTTATACAATATAATAGTATAGCGGTAAAGACTCGAGACTAATTTGATGACGTAAATTGTGAATATTGTAATAAGGACTAATAAACCAAATGTAACATTTTAGTAAAAATGATTCCGCTTTTTTTTAATTCACAACAAGCACACTCCAATGGAGTAGGAACTGCTTATCCCCGGTTTTTGTGAGGTTCGTTTTTCAGTCTTAAGTGTTTTTTGTGTGTATTGTTTAGATCGTTTCGTGTGTTTATGTTCTTTTCATTTTGGTCATTGTGTTGTCTGGCCTTCTTCAATTAACGGCTTCATATTATCCCTTTGATATCTTCACTCTTTTCTTAGTACCAGTTATCAACCATTATGATCTCGTGATTAAAAAACACACACCCGACTAGAATGAATCCCGTGGTACCTAATCAAACGCCATTTTCCGGTATAGATACATGTATATGCATTTTATTTATATTTCTCTTTTGAATTTCTGAGATTACATATGTAACGAACCTACAAATGTACATTTTCATCTATTGAGGTAACATTATCTCCATTGCTATTCAAATGAAACAGTTTATCAAATAAGTACAGCCTCGTTGTGATTGATATCCTTCATTCAGGCACACTGGACTGCTTTCTCTTGGTCATGGGTACTACAGAAACTCAGATTGTTCATGTAGTCGTTATATATACCATCAAATAGTATATAGTGTATGTAATATTAAATGCAGTTCAAGTCTTTTCCCCTTATTGGAGAGATCATATTCTTATTTATGTCATTTGTGTTTGCTTGCGTGTATAGTGGTGTATGTGAGTAACATGACGGGTGTCTTATAAGAAGCAGGATCTGCTTACCCTTTGTGAGTAACATGACGGGTGTCTTATAAGAAGCAGGATCTTCTTACCCTTTGTGAGTAACATGACGGGTGTCTTATAAGAAGCAGGATCTGCTTACCCTTTGCGAGTAACATGACGGGTGTCTTATAAGAAGCAGGATCTTCTTACCCTTTGTGAGTAACATGACGGGTGTCTTATAAGAAGCAGGATCTGCTTACCCTTTGTGAGTAATATGACGGGTGTCTTATAAGAAGCAGGATCTTCTTACCCTTTGTGAGTAACATGACGGGTGTCTTATAAGAAGCAGGATCTTCTTACCCTTTGTGAGTAACATGACGGGTGTCTTATAAGAAGCAGGATCTTCTTACCCTTTGTGAGTAACATGACGGGTGTCTTATAAGAAGCAGGATCTTCTTACCCTTTGTGAGTATCTGGGTTCATCCCGGTGTTTGTTGTGTCTGTGTTGCTCATCTTTTTTAGTTTTCTGTATTGTGGGGTTTTTCCTTCTTTTTTTCCTTCTTTGTCTTCGTCTTGTGTCTTGTGTGCTCAATGGTGCCAGTGTCTCGGCAGGTCGGTGGTTTTCTCCGGGTACTCCGGCTTCCTCCATCAATAAAAGTGACCACAAAGATATAACTAAAATATTGTTGAAAGTGGCACTAAACACCATAACCCATAAACATTTTATTGTATCAAATATTTTATTATGCATATCGCATGCATCGTGTATATTATTTACGACATTATAGAGGAGAATTATTCACTGTTACTATTCTATTTAAGAAATAAATCATGGAAGCCAGAATGTGTTTTAACATGAATTGGCGGATATTAGTATTTTATCTCATTCTGGGTTCCATGATTTATTTCGATTCTGATATGTCTAAGAGAACAAATACGGTAGTATACTTTGATTGGAAGACGGTAATTTATATTTACGTTTGCGGGAAATGTCGCACACAATTTATGCTGCCAGTGGAAAAGTCAGTCACATTCACCGGCGCATGTGCTAATGACATTATACCGAATGGATAACTGGCTCGTTTGTTAACAAAGCGAAAGAAGGGGGTCATGCTAGAATTGTATTTATAGTCATATAAAACAGTATTTATCCAAGGGATTGTGAGAGAAAATATGAAAATGTTATTTCAGTTTTTGACCTCATGTAACCACTATTTGACCCTACACTCACTGACCACATATCTAAATTGTAATTGACAATAAGTACTAATAATAAGTCATACCGGATACTAGAATTTCCATGTAATACTTCCTTATGAATTAGTCACCCATGAATGGATATACCTGACTGATCTTTTATTGGTCGATTTGTTGACCATAACTGCTTAAACTTTCTTTTTATAATATTTCTCGCTATGTTTATTAGAATTTTTCATCTTTTAGCGCTGTTTTATCCAGTCTTTGACCATGAGGAAGACATGACAGAGAAAAGGCAGAAGATGCGGAGAAGTTTCGAATTTAGAAGCATCTGGTCTATTATCTGCCTTTCTATGGGAGTTTTTGTGTTGTAACATATTTTATTGCTTCTATTTATTTGATCCGTGGTCATTTGTGGACACAGTTATCTCGTAACAGCGAATATAACATGTTCGATGCTCATTTGTTGAATAAAGAAAATTTACATGATATACATGAAAGATCATTTGATTGCAAGGTTCTGAAAATTTTAGATCAAAGTTACACAGTAAAAATTATGAAAACCTGAAAACCATACCGAATGCATGACATTGTCCTATTACGTTTCAGTTCATCTTGAAATTAGAATTTCACTAAGGTTGTACGGAGCAGCTGGGAACATAAAGGGTTTTGTAAGCTATAATATTGTCAGAACTTTTAATGTTGTGTTTTGATATGCCTTAATGTTTTTTCTGATATTGTTCTTTTTTGTATCCAGATCACCCCTTTACTCTGATAACTCTCTTATAAACAGGGCGTGGTACTTATGAAATACAAATTAGGTACTACGTTTGTGGTAATATAGATGCGAGTTTTACCACCCAAAAATGCTTTCGATTTTAAGACAAAGTAGCCATTTTTAATTTATTTTTAATTTTTAATTGAAATCACCAATTTTTATGGGTTTGTATAAACTGTCATGTATTTGTTCATATTCTGTTTTCCATACAAGTCATGTCAGTGTGTAGAAATTGAACACACCTCTTTGCCATTGTACAATGGGAACTATACATTGAAGTATGATTATACTTTTGACAAACATGCATGTCTGCTATTTAAAACTCTTCTGTTGTATTATCGTATTGAAAATGTACTCGTGCATGTAGCAGTTAGCAAGATCTACACATTTTATTTTAATAGAATTAAACACATTTTTTAAATGATATTCCCAGTGAATACGTATTAGACCAACACTGATACCAAAGTAGATATATGAAGACACTAATGTATTGTCAAGATCTACCCATTTCATTTTGATGTAATTAAACAATTGAGGAATGATAGATCTAGGGAATACCAACACTGATACCAAACTAGATATATGAAGACACTAATGTATTGTCAAGATCTACCCATTTCATTTTGATGTAATTAAACAATTGAGGAATGATAGATCTAGGGAATACCAACACTGATACCAAACTAGATATATGAAGACACTAATGTATTGTCAAGATCTACCCATTTCATTTTGATGTAATTAAACAATTGAGGAATGATAGATCTAGGGAATACCAACACTGATACCAAACTAGATATATGAAGACACTAATGCATTATCCGTTTTAGCTCTTTTATAAATATTCTTAACGATCTCAGAAAAACTAAACAATATTAACGTAATAGGGTCATATTTTTGGGGATTTTCCTTTATTTACTAAGATTTAAATTGAAAAATGGGCGAATTAGTAAATAAAATAGGAATTTCCATAAATCGACAATGGGGAACATTCACCCAAATTTACCCAACAGGTGTCGCTCGAGTACAAACGGTGGTTAGCTGAGCGTTTTATTTTCGCAGAGACGTTTGTAACCTATGTAATCACGTCATCACGTTGAAATAAGACAAGGACAACGTTGCAATCATATCTGGGTCACGGGCACCTATTACTAACTGTAAATGCGAATGTGAAATAAAATTACATTCTTATATTTATTCTCTTTTGTCCTTCATGAGCAAAAATCAATATTTTCAATAATTTTGTACTTAGGAACTACGCACAGTACACGTACAATAACTAGAATGAGGTAATATACTAGTACAATTACATACACATGTATGTGCATGTAGATAGATGTACGTTGTAAACAAAGTTTGATATTGGTTCATATTCTTTGTATTTCCCTTGACTTTCGTGTTGGTTTCCTAGTTTTGTTGTTACTTGTATCGCGATTTTATATTTTCATGGCAAATAAACGTTTATCAAAGGTTAGAATCTCAATCAATTAAAACAATGTATTCTTGGCGAATTTTATGTACACGGTGTCTGATTCCAATAACGGTGGCTTGTCTTTAAGATATAGAGCTTTATCATAGAAAATTATGTACATCATATCAGTTTTTAGATATAAATACTTTAAAAAAAAATAATAATCGTGCTGGGACCTCATCTTCATGTTGAAAAGTAAATTGGTCTCGTCGTGATATAGCTGAAAAATTGCCGTATGCAATACTTACCCACTGACTCCCAACATGATGTTAAAAATATATTCTGTCTGAAACATAAATATCTACATTTATTAATCTACTATCTAAGCGGATTTTTTTAAGGGTGTTAATTTTGCGATTCTTAACAATAAACTGTTCGCGAAAATTGAAAAATACAAAATTAAACATTTTACGATTTCAGCTTTCTCTTAAGTCATTCAAATAAAGGCATCAAATTAAACATTCTGAAAATATGGGAAAAATAATAAAACTTGAATACCTGGGTCGTATTATAGATAATGCTGATTTTCTTTTTCATGAACAGTAATATGTGGATTTTATTTTTCATCAACAGTCACTTGATTATTATTAATTGGTAATAATACTAATGTGATTTCTTTTGTCAGTGACTTTCGGCAGGTCGGTGGGTTTTTTTTTATTAGGGAACTCCGGTTTCCTCTAGCAAAAAAACTGACCGTCATGAAACAAGAAGTGTACGGTTTCATTTCAACGGTAATACAAGCTATTTACCAACCTCTACACAAAATACAAGATATATTTGGACGGTGTTTATTAAATTACACGATAGCGCTACATACGGTGATAAAAAACAATTATATGAATGGTTAAAGCACCAGGCATTAAAATCAAACTTCACATCTTTGAAGGTTTACTTTGTAAGGAATCAATCTTATTGGGAGAAATCCGCGGATCAGAAGCAATAATTAAACTGTTGAACTTTCTTGCATACGGTTTCTTGAAAACCGGACACTTATTATATAATACGGGGCCCGGGTGGCTCACTGAGTTAGGTCGTTGGATCTAACAACTCATACAAGCCTATCACCAATACGGCGTGGGTTCGTGCCTGGCTTTGTAAATTACAAAAAAGGGTGCACTCGACTCACAGCCGCAAGTGATAAAGTTTACCAGTTGCTTGCCCATGGTTGGTGGTTCTCTCCGGGTACTCCGGCTTTTTCCACCACTGAAACTTGTCGCCATGATATAGCTGAAATATTGCGTTAAACACCAAAAATCAAATCTTATTATATAATACGAAGTTGCATGGACGCGGCGTAGACACATATTCATGTCATTAAGAGGACGACCTTTTAACTTTTAGATGTTTTTTTTCTGAAAAAAAATAATATGTGGTAAAATTTTAAAGAAACAAAGTAAATTGAGTTGAAAGATATCCGACCCTGCAGTTCTCAACGAGAAATCTATTATAAAAATTTCAAGACAAATTACTGATTTTTTTTTTTATGTCCAAAAATTCAAAATCTGATTTTTGTTTCCTGTGAAAAAAATCTGACTGTGGGATAAAAGATAGTTTTCTGTGTAGTGTTTTGTATAGCAATTATTGTCCTTTTTCTTTTGGTCACTGTATTGCATTTGCCTGCCCTTGTTCAGTGGGGATGATCTTCAAACATTTGATGCAAAAGCGAGTATGCAATTTTACATGGTTAGACCATATACAGTGTGAAAAAAACATGTGTATAATTTCAAACGCTCAGCTAACCACCGTTAGTACTCGAGCGACACCTGTTGGGTAAATTTGGGTGAATGTTCCCCATTAAGTCTGAAAAACGCGTGTGCAAATTTACATTAGACCCAAATGAAGTAAAAAAACAAAAAACAGAAAACACACGTGTGCAATTTTACATTGACATTGCCATTGGGTCCTATGATTGTTACCGGTCAATGTGAAAAAAAACTAGAAAAAGGGTATAGGAGATATCATATTAAAATCTTTTATGATCACTTCCGTCCTTTCTAATGCCGTGCACACCGTCATATTACGTAACGTTTTCAGATCAAGGACACCATGTAGGTAATGCTATTGCCATTTGATTACATTGGTTACAAGCGTTTATCTGAAAACAAACGTTTTGGTAACCACCGTTGGTACAGTGACGCCAGCTGATGGGAAAAGGGGTGACTGTTCTCCATTTAATGGCACATTTCAATATATGAATAAATATAAGAAAAAGAGATTAAGAAACGCATAATAGAGGACTTTAGTCCTCATTACTGTAGAACACGTCCGTAGACCCCCCACGAAGACTACACCACTAATGCTCAATTTCTCGCGTCGCTCTCGCGTCTATATATCTGCGAGAATTGGGGCACCATGCTGCCCGGATGTGTAAGCCAGCTTAAATCCGAAAGTATCTACTGTCATAAAAAAATAATAACAATAGCAACTTTGTTTTGTTTTAAAAAATTAAAATATTTTATTTTATTCAGTAAATTAAAATAATACATCTATTTGGCAACCGAAAAAAAGGGCCCATAAAGGGCTACGGTTCCGCAGCTACTCGTATGACGTATCACTGCACTGTCACAAATTATTTTCTGATTTCGTAATATTTCCCACAGGCGCTCGGGTAGAATATGTGATTTTCGTTATTTCATTAAAACTATATATTTTTCCTTTTAGTACCTCTATTATAACCTTCTCTACGCAGAATCAACTAATTTTGACGTATTTAACACATTTTGATACAACCCAATTTTATTTCTAAAAATGTGTTAAATACGTCAAAATTAGTTGATTCTGCGTAGAGAAGGTTATAATAGAGGCACTAAAAGGAAAAATATATAGTTTTAATGAAATAACGAAAATCACATATTCTACACGAGCGCCTGTGATATTTCCTACTTAAAAATCGTGGATGGTACATTATGTCAAGGATTATCCTTGATTATGTATTTGAAAATGCGTGTGTTAATATTTTTATTCGATAACATATGGATTAATTTGAAAGCAGTAGTTCTTAAACAAACATGGATGATGGAAACCGGGATCGAAACCAAATGCCGATTTGTCTTGCACCCTCAATCAAGTCAACGTTTTATAACATATCAACGGCGGATGTAGAAGAAGTAATTTACGATAAAGTAGGTAGAACTTACTTAGAAGATGACTTTAAACATTTAACGAATTTGAAAAAGTCAATGTAATTTGGGTCTTGTCATGTCAAGTTTATGAAGGAAAATGTGTTTTACTAAACTCGTTCAGATGATCCCCTGATTTATATTTCGACTTTCTGAAGAAATGTTCTACTCTGTATCTCCAGACTGGAAAGTTTGAGTTGTTAGCAGTGATTGGGATCAGAGGGGGCCATGTGCCATTTATCACATATTCCATCTGAAAATGTCCCATTGAAATCAGAAATATTTACAAAGAATGTTAAAGAATGGCCCATAGAAATTCTGAATGTCAATAGAAAATGTCCCATTATTAAAATTTTAATCCTACATGTAATCGCTGTTAGGAATGCATGCACTTGTGCATCTTTCTGGTCCAGTATTACCTAGAAGGCTACATTTTGTAGATTTCGTTGCTGTCCATCTAATGTGTCAATATTTTTTATTCTTATACCCTGCTTCTTCACATGTGTACAAACTACAGTATAAGAAGTTAGGTCAAGTTTAACCTAGATACGATAACGTAACCCTCATTCCGATTGTGCTCCATTTAGGGTTACGAATCGGTCCCATTCAACGTATGGGAGCAACGCCCGGAGTGAATCACGCCGGGTGGTTTTTTGTCCTAATTCCGTTGTAACTTACAGTAAGTGGTTGGAAAAATTAACGGGGTGAAAGATAAATATATTTAGGTAAACCTTGAGGTGTTAAGTAAACACTGCATCAATCAATGGTAGACTTATATCCATCTGAAAATTTGAATGCATGAAATCTTCTTTCTGTCCGACATTTTGTTTACAAGTTGCTATTTCATGTGCACTTGCCTCGTTTTGGAGATATCCTTATTTGGATCGATTGCCGTAAAATCGTAGTAAAAACAGTTTTCCATATTTGGCATTGAGATCCATATATGGATAGGCTCCGCCCATCGCGAGAGTCTATGTAAGGTGTCATGGCGGACAAGAAACAATTTTCGAATACGAAATAAATCGTGAAGGTAGAAACAGGTATTGTAACACTTATTTCGTATCACCATTACTTAAAAATTGTAGGGAATAATAAGTTATGACCAGATATGCAAAAAGAAAGCTGAAATAGTCACGGAACGAACATTTTAATTTGCTCCCATACGTTGAATAAATGGAGCACAAGAGGAATGAGGGTTACGTTATCGTATCTAGTTTAACCATAAGCAGAACTTTTTTTTCTCATACAAATGTAGGTTGAAGAGCTTCTGTTGTATAAAGTATTACATCTACATGTAGTTACAAGCTAGAAGATGTTAGTTCAAGTCTAACCAGAAGCAGAATTTTTTTTTTATGGGTTGAAGAGCTTATGTGGTATATAAACAAAGTATTACATCTAGTTACAAGCTAGAAGATGTTACTTCAAGTCTAACCAGAAGCAGAAAAAAATGTTTAATAGAGGACATTAGTCATTATTACTGTAGACCACACAGGTAGACCCACATACTGATGCTCTATTTCTCGCGTCGGTCTCGCGTCTAGGTGTAATACCACTAAACATGGGTACCAGTCGGAAAGAACGTATGGGAAAGTACAAAATGTAGTACGTAAACACAAAATGGAGTCCTACATTGTTGGATAAAAAATAAACACTATTAGATACTGCAAAATACTGAATGTCAGCAGAAGCCTACAGATTTTAGGATAATGTTTAGCCCATATTTGATGTCCTTGTGGTTTAAAATAAAAAATTGATTGCATTGGAAGGAAACCAGTTGAATTTTTGTTAAATCGAAAGTGAATGTAGGATTTTTGACGGTAGACATCTTCGACTGTGTTTTTTCTTGTATGTTGATTTTCGGAGTTAAGTTTCCAATTAGGTACCCCTTCCATGAGATATGGGTGTCGCTTAGATTAAACTTAAGATGAATCCTGTAAACTCAAAAAGATTTTATTTAACATAGAAGGCTATGGAGAATTCTTTAGTGGTACATGTATTACTCCTTTTAGGCAAAAATCGAGAAATTTAAATTTCATTGCTATTGTACCATGCTCAAATTGGCTTTGGACAGTCACAACAGATCCAGTTTGACATTTTCCACACCAAAATTTTACAAAATACATCAA
>MJUT01061538.1:215396-226085 GCA_002080005.1 Gigantidas platifrons
TTTTTTTTCAATGTTTTGTATAAAGGTGTGAGCCAGTATTCATATTAGGTACCAGTAGGGCCTATACTCAAAATGTAAAGGTATTTTTAGTATCATTTAATTTCAAATACTTATAAAGTCCTCTCTATAGGCCATGCCTACTCATATTATTTATTAAAAAAAAAACCAACAAAACAAACAAAATACTGTATCTATCTATTTATAGATATTAAGTGATTAACGATGTTTTTTTTAAAACGAGAGGACTTTTCTCAGTCATCTCTCATCGAAGGGCTAAGCTCTGAGATGAGAGATGACTGAGAAACGTCCTCGAGTTTTAAAAAACATCTTTAATTATTTTATCGCTATTTTGTATTCATAATTAAATAATTTTTGTTGAGATACTGACATTTTTTTAAACACAATTAATATTTTATATCGTTAATCACTTAATTATCAAGAATTTTGTAATGTGACGTCATTATAACGTCATATTTGAAAACAAGATACTACTACGTGCGTCCTTGACTACGCTTAGCGATTAGCGTTAATTGGAATCATCTCATGCGCTTACGTAATATGAAATATATCGGTTTTAAACATCAAAGGGAAAATAAACAAAATAGCGATAAAATTAATAACAACGTAGATATCTAATTTAGTGCGCACGACGCGTTTCTGGAAAAACCGTCTTCGGGTACGTTCAACATCGAATGATTGAAATGCAAACCAATTTAGCAGTGTTTGGGTGCAATAAATCTAAAGGGTCTAGACAGGATCGCCAAAATCGGCTATGGTCGCCCATGGCTATGCACGAGGGAGGAGAACCTTAGTTTTGATAGTGGCATGTACTTTTTCATGTGTGTAGCCTCACATGGTTGTTTTATTATTTATATTTTTAATTGGGTTTTGATTATGGGGCACATTATTTGTCTGTGTTAAATAATATTTCCGATTTACCCTCATAAATCATAGTAAATGATTCGCCGTAAGAGGAATGAATACGATATATCGAAATTTAACCATATTTATTTATTGTAATTCACGGTTTCTAAATAATGTAAACGGCATCGATGGTGTATTGCACGATGTTGTATTTATTTGACGACCTATGATTGGATAAAAATCATTCCTAAAAATAACGATAGAAAGGAGAGACATATATGGAATTCTAGAGCATAAGATTAATACGCTTTACCTGGCCAGGAGAAAATTCCATTCATAAAAATAACGATGCAGACGGAAAATTACAGGTCAGTGGGCGGTGCTTAATTTTGTCTAGTGACCATTACGTATTTAGCCTTAGAACTTCCAAGAAAGTCCGTCAAACATAGTTCGTGGAAAAAACTTAGTTACTGTTTCAACTTATAGATCAGCAACATCGTACAAAGAGGTTCTAAGCTCCCGTGACCGACTATGATTATTTGGACGGTCAGTAAATAGTTGAAGGGTTCCCGCTAAGGCGCTCACCCTTCAACAATTTACTGACCGTCCAAATAACGATAGACGGTCACTAGGGAGCTTAGAACTTATAATGGTTAGCGTGCTCGTCTCGAGTGCGGTAGATCGTGGGTTGGACCTCCATCTCGGTCAAACCAAAGACTATGAAATTGGTATTTGTATCTTCTCCACTAAGCATGTTCTTGCTCCCAAAATAGTTTATAATGGTTTGACTTTCCAATCTTTCGAATTTGAGTGTATCTGATGAAGGTTGTTTCAGAAACGCGCCGTGCGCACTAAAATTAGAATTCTCCATGAAGTTGAGCGCCTTAAAATCTTATTCAACCCACCATTTCTTTGGAAATGCCTGTACCAAGTCAGGGTCATTACGGTTTTCACAGTTTCCGGTTGTTGACTTATTTTGTCTGTTTATAAACTTATGAGTTTTGACTTTCCCATTGGAAGATTGTTCGGAGTTCGGTAATTGTGTTATTACCCTTATTTTTAATTTTAATTCCAGTTGTTAAGCATGTGATTTTCCAATAGAAAGGCTTTCCTATTTCTTGATGGTGGATATTTGACATTGCAAAAAATGAAATTTCACGGAAGGGAATAAATGGCGATGTTTTTTGAATATACATTTATTCAGTGTTTATTTGAGCAACATTTTATTAGAATTCATCACAAAAATTAACAATCATTTTATTTTTTAGCTCTTGTTGAATAAATGCGTCTGGTGTGTAAACTTATATTTTTAATGAAACTTAAAAGTGCCGGTAATTAATTTTAACAAGACTTAAAAGGAACCGATAATTTATTCAATCTTTGATTATCACTTTAAAGGAATTTACATTCCTACGGATTACAATGACCTTGGCTTGGGTCAACAAATTCGTTTCAAAAATAATCCCTGATAAAATAGATTACCGACACAGTCCGCTTGGCACGCGTGTACACAAAGTGATCAGTAATCTGACACGTTTTAAAGGTGAATAGGCGACGCTAACCTTTGTACAAACAAATATTATTTGTGTATTAAAAAAGGATGTATGAATGGAAAGTTAAAAAGTGTCAAAACATTATTTTCATTTATGGTTTTAACTTCCGTTTTTTTTATTTTGACACATTAAGACAAATATTGTAAGTTCGAAATTCTCTGGAAAAAAATCACTTCGAACTTCGACACATCGAAGTAAAAATACATTGTTTTCCTTTTCTAGGGACCTCTAAACATACTCGAGTTATCCGAGATTTCGAATCATCCGAGTTCGAGTCATCAGAGGTAAAAATGCATAGGAATAACGGGAACTTGATTTGCCGGGACTGGAAAATTACCTCGACACATCCGAGATTTCGAGTCAACCGAGTTCGACACATCGAGGTTCGACTGTATTCAGTGTTTATTTGAGCAAAGTAAACAGTTTGTCTTTTTACACGACATATATTAAATCTTGGATGTTAGGTTTGCAACATCCCATTCTCCGACCCAGATGCTATTTTATTTCCCTATAGTGTACAATACAATGTTTATGTGCAACATTAAAACAAACTGAAACTTCGACGAACATTTGTAAGTGGAACCAAACTAACCACAAAAAAGTAGTTCCTCCTTTAAAAAAACGGAAATCATTCAAAATGGCAGATGAAGGTAAAAGGTGCCAAATATTTAACTGGACGTTGTGACAGTTTGTTCTGTTTTTATTTTGCATATGAATCTATACTATTGTTATTGACAGACACAAGATTGCATAAGCATTTTTTAGTAATCATGTTAAAATTGTATATACATAAGTAGGAATATTTCTTCAACAGTTATGTAGAATGAAATAAATGTTGCTATGCGAAACATGTAATCATAACATTCATATTAAAATGATGTGTCGATATATATTGCACGCCTATTGCATTTAATAAATGTTTGTTTGTATATACCAAAGGGGTAATAAATGGGTTTTCAATAATCTTCCTTCAATGATAGTCTTGAAAACATGTTAGATTGTGGTCAGAATGTGATATACCTTAAGTGGTATTCTCTATTAACATGGCGGATGCTGTTAATTATTAATCTAATAAAAGATAAACAAATCAGTGAATCTGCTTTCCGACACTTGACTATTTGCGTCATACAGAACTAAATTTATTGAATTATTTTCTGTTTATTTCTACTTTATATAGAAAAACTTACTGTGCACCGTGTGCAATCTAATTAAAATTCTATATCCGTATTTGCTCCCTATGTGCTATCTGTTGTTTACTAGTTGCCGCGTGGGAGGTCTAAACAATACTCCTTTAGGAGTCGTAATAGGAGTCAACATGAATACATTATGTCTATCGGTTGTTTACTAGTTGCCGCGTGGGAGGTCTAAAAAATACTCCTTTAGGAGTCGTAATAGGAGTCAATATGAATACATTATGTCTATCGGTTGTTTACTAGTTGCCGCGTGGGAGGTCTAAAAAATAGTCCTTTAGGAGTCGTAATAGGAGTCAATATGAATACATTATGTGCTATCGGTTGTTTACTAGTTGCCGCATGGGAGGTCTAAAAAATAGTCCTTTAGGAGTCGTAATAGGAGTCAACATGAATACATTATGTCTATCGGTTGTTTACTAGTTGCCGCGTGGGAGGTCTAAAAAATACTCCTTTAGGAGTCGTAATAGGAGTCAATATGAATACATTATGTCTATCGGGTGCGTTCCAAAATACATATAGCTTGTTTTGTCTATTGGATTTTGTGTAAGAGTCGCTGACTGGTCAATTTATAATACATTCATGTTGACCCCTGACGCCACCCCTAAAGGAGCGTTTTTAGATCTCATACGCGACGACTAGCAAACAACCGATAGAAAATAGGGAGTACGTGTGGAGATCTAATTTTAATTAAATTGTACGGTGCGTATATATCTGTTCTCCTGAATACATGATGACGGTATATGCAAGGTTGTGTCGCCGTATTTTATTTTCTTGTTGCTCACCCGCATCTAGGAAATACATCATATATAACCAAAACAACAAAAATGTTAACCAATAATTGTAATGAGTATCACTTAACTGCAGTTTAGAGACCGTTTCACGCTCATCTTACAGAATGAGTTATGTTCATTGTTGAAGATCCTATTGTGACTGTGAACTGTAGAACAGATATAAGAAAAATTTGAAGATACCAAATGGATGGTTAGTCAGAAGCTGTGAATCAAAGAAAGACAGAAAATATAATGGCCAAAAGAAAAATATCAAAAGGACAAACACTGCATACACTGAACTGCACAACAACAACAACAAAATAACGGGGAAGAAATCAGGTGCTCCGGAAGAATGAGCAGTTCCTGTTCCACTAGTGGCACCAGTCGTGTTACTCTTTGTTAAAAATCCCGTGAAAAATGATGAAAGCAGAAAAGGGGACGAAATTGTGACAACGATGAACTGAACATATCAATGGTCATCAGGGAATTATAGCCATTGTGATTGACAGATAAACAATTGAACTAGGAGTCAAGTTTAATTATTGTTCATTGTCATTTCCAGGGGTTTATCGTAACTACAAAACTTATTGGAGGTAGAAATGCCCTTACAAATATATCTAGCAGATCGGTCACACTCAGGCGATGGGAAGTTGTCTGTATACCTTGGGATGAGTAACAAGACTCGAACTCACGCCAACGGTGCCTTGGCTTTTCAAAAGTCAACTCAGCCATCCTGGTCCCCTAATGACGGGATGTTAACCTGCTTTGATGTTGTGAAAATGTCGTGCTCCGTGCATGGTTAAATACAACTTGCAACACCCTAAAAAATGAACAGCAATTTGTTAGAAATGGTCGATACCGGTCCATTAGATAATTCAAATTTCAGAGTGTGTCCATTATCTCACCAAATGTATGGTTTCTTGTTGTTGTAAACTCGTTATTTCCATGAATACAAGAGCTATAGAGTTACTGTAGACATCAATAAATCAACTATATACGAAACACTGACTACTGAGTGGATGAAAACCTCGGGGG
Source organism: Gigantidas platifrons (assembly GCA_002080005.1). Lineage (NCBI taxonomy): Eukaryota > Metazoa > Mollusca > Bivalvia > Mytilida > Modiolidae > Gigantidas > Gigantidas platifrons. The sequence goes on from MJUT01061538.1 coordinate 220,812, forward strand.
GATGATGATCCCTCAGCTGAGGTATCGATCCAGTTACAAGAATAAAAACATATATATCTAATTGAGTGCTCACGAAGCGTTTCTGGAATAACCGCTTTCAGATAAGCTCAAAGCCAAAAGAATGGAAAGCTCAATAATTTATAAGTCTTTTAAGCTAGTAGACCAAAAGGACAAAACAGGATAGCCAAAAACGGTCAAGGTGACACATACTCGAAACATTTTTAAAATTCTGCAATGCTATCAAAACTTTTAATATTTCATCGCTCGTTTTTTTTTTTTTTTTTTTTATAATTTAAACAATAACTACCACGTAATAGATCTGTATTATCTTTGAAAAATTGTACGTATTTATTTATGGGGTAGAGAGATAACTTCCTTTGTTTAAAAAAACAAACAAAATAGATTCACACAGTATCATCACTTTAAATGATACACATATCATGTCAGCAAAGTCAGGATGGGTTTTATAGATAAAAAATAACCCACGGGATACATAACATATATTCCACAGAAAAATGTCAAGGTAATATTATAAACAAAAATGTATGTTTTTACGCATTGTTTGTCAATATAAAAGTTCTCCGTCCTACATGTGGCATTGCACGTTCACATATGATGTTTAAAATTAGACTCCATTTGACCTATTCGTTGTTCTCGATCAACAGTGGAATTTTTGTCTTTGGGGACTTAATAAACGTCATTAAAATGAAAGTTAAAAATTTAGTTCGTTTTTGTTTCTTTATTATTCATGCCATTTTTTTTTTTTTTTCTCCGAGTTATAAAATGCACATAGATCAGAGTTAACACGAAAACTAGTCCTAATTAATCCACAACTCTTAAACTAATAAGACAACGACAACCACCAAATCTACGACATGACATTGGACAACACAGTTTATTCTCTCAGTCATGGGTAATCGTGTCCGATTCCTCACGTAGTATATGCATGTGATATCGTAAGCAACACCAGTGGCGTAGCTGCCTCAGAGATGTCCTGTCGGTAATTGGTTCATGAATATATGACAATAAATAAATGGAAACTCTTTTGTAATCCGCCACTCCACGGCAATACTGGGATACAAAATGTATATACTAGTATATAAAAGAGAAAAAGTGTGTCGGTTGTGTGTTGAACGCCACTGAAAGTGGTGTCAACAGGTTTGTTTAGGCTTAGAAAAGTATTCATGAAGGAATGTCTGTGTCATGTGTAAAACTTCCACACTCTCTCGTATATGTAAAGATAAAAGTTCCGACTTGAATTACAGACCAGATCAGAACTATGAACATCGGTCACAAATATGATGACATAGGTTCTAGTACGTCTGCGTCAATAATATATCCTGGCTAGAGGATTCACTTACTGATGATGTGAGAGAAAAACGAATATTGTGCTACTGATTCAAACAGTATACTGCCCTACCCTACCTTCTAGCTGCATCAGTTTGAACGTTGACAAGGTCATGTATAATCTTGAACAGTCTAGATAAACGTTAGAGAATACCGAAGGGACAGTCAAAAATGGACAATCCAGAGAAACTGGCAACATACACATGTAGGGTACACAAGACGGAGAAAAACAAAGAAAAACACAATCCAATGTGTGTTGGACCCGACTATACGCAAGCAAATACAAATAACATTAATAAGACATGAACCCTCCTACTAATAACTGAAGGTAAAGACGAATCGAACATCGTAGTTTCACCATTGGACGAAACCACAATGACTGTAATGACCAGTGACAGTCGTTGTGTTTAATTGTGATTAGCAATAAATGATCGAGAAAAACTGTCAAGGAAAGCTTGAATACACCAAGAAACCGTTAATCGAAGAAGGATAGCAATTACAATGGCCAAAATAAAAAAGACAAAAGAACAAACATTGATCTACAAAACACTTTACAGACAAATAATGATTTAGCAACACGAATCCCGCTAAAAACCGAGAGTCAACTATATATAGACAAGTGACTTAATTTAACGTAGATATATTTAGTGAGCACCACGCGTTTCTGTAATAACCTTCATCAGTTACTCTCAAAGCCAAAATATTTGAAAGCCTAAATAGTTTTAAAATCTTTGAAAGCCAGAATAACCAAAGGGCCTAACAGAATAAGAAAAAAACGGCTATGGTCACCTATGCTTGAGGGAGGGGTACCTTAGTTTTAGTAATAGTTATATGATTTACGAACTGACAATTTCAATAATAAATATGTCTAATAAATCATGCCAATGTCGAAGCACTGACTACTGGGCGGATGATACCCTCGTGAAGTAATAATCCACCAGCAGAGGTATCGACCCAGTGATAGTAATAAAAACGTAAATATCCACTTTAGTGCGCACGACGCGTGTCTGGAATAACCATCATCGGGTACGCTGAAAGCCAAAACAATTTTTAAATCTTTGGAAGCAAGAAAATCAAAACGCCGAAATAGAATAGCCAAAATAGAATAGCCGAAATAGAATAGCCAAAATAGAATAGCCAAAATAGAATAGCCGAAATAGAATAGCCAAAATAGAATAGCCAAAATAGAATAGCCAAAATAGAACAGCCAAAATAGAATAGCCAAAATAGAATAGCCAAAATAGAACAGCCAAAATAGAACAGCCAAAATAGAATAGCCAAAATAGAATAGCCAAAATATAATAGCCAAAATAGAATAGCCAAAATCAGCTAAGGTCACATATGCCGTAGTGAGGAATACCTTTGTTTTAATAATAATTACATGATTTAGGAACCCTCACAGCCAGACAAGAGTTGTCCTGGACATCAGAATATTACCATCAGTGAGTGTTTACAGTGAACCAGGAACATATGGATAAAACAGTCTCCATCACAAGCAAGACAATGGGCGTCATTAGAAAAAAAATTGGGACTAAAAACTTTTCCGAGTTCTAAATGACCAGATTCAACTGTACAGAAAGTTTTTGTACTTTAATCAAGTCTAGACTGATTATATATATATTAGATTGTAATCTCATTAAATTCCTTTATAATCAGATAGCTTTCACATGGAATTTTTGAGAGGAGCTTGAACTCTTCATTGTATATTTAACAAGCATTTGAATAAAATGTTATTGGGATCTTAAAAAAAGACTAGTATCTGGGAGTTTCTTCACCATTTTCAACAATGCTTCAGATATATCGAGATAGTCAATTACATTGGTAGGAGAAATTTGAGCATCCTGGGAAAAATACAGACACATAGGAAGTGAATAAAAATGTATTGCGTGAACTTTATTGTGGTAGATTTGAAATGAGAGCAGTCTAGGTTCAACATGTCATCAAATTAAATATTTTTGCATCAGATTATTCTGTAGTTATAATTGTAATTTTCTCTTTAAAAATATGAATTGTAAATATTACACTCTTTCGAATTGGGGGAAACTAAAATAAAATTAAAATGAAAAACTTAAAATACCACACTGTTGAAAAAGTTCTAAAATCCATAAGAAAAATCGTAGAAAGAGTCAAAATTTATACCACTAAACACATAAATACATGACCACTCACCTTACTGGCTTGGTACAGGCACTTCAGTAAAAGTGGCGGAGTTAAGTTGTAAGGAACTCTATAATAGTCAACATTTAATCTTCGGGGCACAGAAGTTGTCCTATGAATAATATTAGGTTATAACAGAAGGGAGATGGCCTGAAGGAGAGTTTGAGGATACCGAAGGGACTACCGTAAATCGACAGACAACACAATGACCAAAATAAAAAAGACAAAAAGACAACAACAAAAAACGATATACAAAACAATGCACAGAAAACAAAAGATCGAACAACACGAACTCTACTAAAACCCATTATTTAAATATTATATAGTATAATAAGGCCATCGTATGACATAGAGGTCAAACAATAGTCAACTTTGAACCAAGGTCTTATTTTCAATTTCATCTTTAATTTTATCATCTATACGCAACTGGCTAGTGGCACAGGAGAGATAACTCTGTCTTTCAATGTAAATAAAGAGCACAAATCAAAAGTTCCACATATTGTACTTAGTAAATATACATAAAAAAATTATTGCTTTATGGTGCTCATGTACTTCTATATATTGTTACAATATTTAGTGTTGGAGGAAGCTTAAGATCTAAGGGGAACCCCCTATCATTCATAGGTATCAGGTGTAACTCTCAACACTCATTAGTACAAGTAGATCACAGCTGGCGTGAGAAACTGTATCCACAAGATGAGATGATAAAGGTAAGTAATACTACACGGTCGATAATCGTAACCACTAGATAATCGAGTTGCAATCAGATTAGATTTTTACACTAGGATATATTTCCATTCGTTGTTTGCAAGTTTTTGCTAGCAAATTGTTGGGCATGGAACAAATACTAGTAATACGTTTAAAATATAATTAAATTTTACTACACAGAAATTCCGGGTTCCCTTCAATATCGGACACAAATAGTATTTTTAGATCTTCAAAGGCTTGTTATTTACTTTTCATTATGTATAAAGATAAGGATTTGGTATACGTGGTTACAATGTCAAAAATATTTTCTGTGAATGTGTGACGTAAAAATATTTTTGACATTTACTGTCGTAATTAAAAAAGCTGTAGAAAATGTCAAAAATACATGTAATAATGAGGACCTAAATGTATCGATTCAAAGTAATGAAGACAGTGGTACAATACCGAAATCCATAAATGATACGCTTGAAATAAACAATACGATGTTAAACATGTGTAATACACATCAAGGGAAACAGTTAACATCAACACCTATATCATCCAGACCAAAGTCAGTATTTTCTCCCAAAGAAAGGGTCGCTCATCATCAAGAAACCTTACAATCTGAATTAAATAATATATGTTCAGTATTGGAAAACGTGGACAAAGCCTTAAAATCGATTGTTGAGCTAGTTTCTGATGTGAAACGGGTGGTGGATAAATCGATCACCCCATCAACTTCTGACAATTTCAAAACATTTACACAACAAATGACAGAGCATATCACTTCAATTGAAAGTAAACTTAATTTACACCACAGTACCTCAACTGACTCGCTTCACACAAAAGCGAATACACTGGACAATCAAGTTAAACAAATTAGTTGAAATCAAACTAACATTTTTGAGATACTTGAAAACCTTCAAAAAGAGTTAGATTCGCACAAAGAATTTGAGGATTCCATTACACATCTAAAAGAAAAGATCCAGGTGGTCGAGACCAAATCACTGCGAATTCATGATCACGATCAAGAGCTAATTGGATCCGACAATACAATACTACAATCTGATTCATATCCTCATC
>MJUT01061538.1:287643-349060 GCA_002080005.1 Gigantidas platifrons
CAGTAACGTACCTGATGAAGGTTATTCCAGTAACGTATCTGATGAAGGTTAATCCAGTAACGTACCTGATGAAGATTATTCCAGTAACGTACCTGATGAAGGTTATTACAGTAACGTACCTGATGAAGGTTAATCCAGAAACGCATCGTGAACACTATATTTTATCTATATTTTTATTGGATATAGATTGCACTTTATGTGTTGCAATCAGTTGTCTTGTCTTTGTCTACATAATGATATATGTTGTGTTGTTTTGTATACATATTGCAATATATTGCTGTATATGTTATCTCGCATTATGAAAGTGGCGTTAAACACCATAAACTCAAATCGCATTATGATATAGTCCTTTTCATACGTGTTGTACTTTGATGTGCTGATTGCGCTATGCCATGCTGTTCTATAGACCTATTTTGCCGTTCCTACATAAAATGATTTATATGTTTTCATGTATGCATATTGCATCTTTGTGTGTTCCATTGCATACGGATTCCATTTTTATGTGTTGCTTAGTGTGTAGTGATAATATTAATATTTATTCTTTTAGCGGAAAGGAACATGAATTCCTGATAGCTTGATAATATTCCACCTTTTCTTGTTAGTGTCATAGAGTTTTGCAACAGGGTCGTGGTCGTGATCGTATGATAGTTGGATATACTATAAGTGGCGATCATCATTAAGGTTGTGCGTTCGAACCCCGCTCTGGCGAGGAGTACTCGATATAACATTTTGTGATCAAGTCTGTCAGTAATTTGCTGCAGGTCATTGGTTTTCTCCGTGTATTGCGGTTTCCTCCACCGATAATGCCACGATATACCAGTAATTGAAATATTGTTGTAAGTGGCGTTAAACACCATAAAGCAACCAACCATTTTTGTAACATATTAAATATGTTTATTATTGATTGTTTCAGGTTATGAAAACAATATTTAAACGGTGATGGTCAACAATTCCATTAATATCAAAAAAATAAACAACCTCCTTTCACCTCAAACAATTGAACACAAAAAGTCCACGATATATGGCGTTGGAATTCCAAATCCTGTCTTGGGATAAGCACCAAAACCGGTTAATGGGATCTCAGCCATTTCCCCTCCTTCTGATGGGTTGTTCATTGATTGCAATATGCATTGTACTTTACATTACATGATCTAGTGATCATAGCTGAAATTGCAGTATTCAGTCAGAACCAGACAATTTTACGAACTTGCTGACCCTCATAAGTAGCACCACATTTCCGGTTTGTTTTCTTCGAGGAGCACAGACATAACATGCTGTTTTACCAGTAAATAACATGTCTTTATGATTAATAACAATAACAACATATACATAAATCGTTATTTTAATAAATAAATCATTCTTATCGAATGTTAACAGATGTAAAAAAAAAAAATATTTACAAATACTGGGTTTTTTTTCTTATAAAATATTGTAACAAAATACAACAAAATAATGAGACAACAAAATAAAAACATCTATCACAATATATATATTTTATACATGTCATAATATTTTGAAGAAGTTCTGAATTAACAACCAATATATTTAGATATATATCATGTATTGTCTTGCCTTAAGAATGAAACATCTGATAAAACGAATTATGTACAAATGATAATGGCTTGTTTAACAGGACAATCACCGATTAAAAACACAGTTCAAATATATCACACGTAGATGTATGGCTGATCGTAAATGAACACGACATAGACATTATTGTTTGTATATGAAATATTAAATCATAAAACTGTACAGGACTTGTCATTGTATTTAAGTCTGGAAAGCACGACTTCGATTTGGAGAAACTATCGCTTGATTTAAACATTAAACGTGCTGCCAATGTATATAAACATTGACCCGGTTGCTTCATCCAAATAGAAATTTGCACTTTAAAGAATCTAACAGGAAGTAAGCCTGTTCTTCTCACATACTGTCAGCTTATTTCTCCTCATTTGATTAGTCAGGATTTATCCGACTTCCATACTTTCATTTACACTTTGAAACAATCAAAGAATGAAAATTGTTTGTCGTTTCGACTTCCAATCTTCCATTATAGTTTGAAACCACCACCGGATGTCAATTGTTGTTTGATTCGACTTCCGTTCTGCCATTTTTATCTTTGAAACAACCAAAGGATGAATATTGTTTGTCGTTTCAGTGGATTTCTTTATGCTGCATTTTTGCGTATAGGTCACTGGCCAATGGAAGATTAAGTTGAGAACATACAACTTTGTTTTTCTTTTCAATATAACATTTTTTATTGTACTCTTGCATTACGGTACTAACCCAATCGGAAACTTTCCACAAAGGAACAAATTTAACGTCACTTACGTCATTAGACATTGGAGGTTGTAGTCCTATTCCAGCTAACTGTAAATTACTTGGATGTCCCACGTACAAGGGGGATCCATTCAATAAAATGTCAGCATTTTGTTTAGGTTTTTTCATATATGTACATAAAATGTCATTTTCTGAACACGATGTAAATTTTCCCTTTCGTATTTTTAGTTTCGACTTGACGCCTTTTCTTATTCTCGCAGTTACCGAAAATTTTGGAATAATTCTTGTAATTATTTTAAACTGACGCTTTGTCAAGAAACATGGAATGGTTCCGTCAAAATTGTGTATTGTTGCTGGTCCAAGTTGTAATAATGCTACATCGTAATTATTCATTTTCAATGACAATAGAGGATGGGGAATAACGTTTAAAACCTTCGCTTTGATGCTACCGTGACCTACTTTCACAATTATTTCGTTCGTTGGTATATGGTTCAATGCGCTTGCTCCTACTAAAGCCCAATTTTCAGCTACCAATATCCCATTTGATACGGGTACTTTACGCCAATCAAATACAGTCACGTGTTTGGCAATCAATTTCTTGTTCATGGATCTGAAAAAGATATATTACAATTTGAAATTTGAGCAACACTTGTCTGATTTACTTTTAGATATTTTAAAATCCTTTCAATTTATGTTGTTCCAGTTTCATGTCTACATATATAAGATAATGAATGGTTGCATTTAAAACTCGCATAAATTACTACATATTTAGAAAATTGATATAGTCGTCCAAAAATTGTAGTTATAATTGTCACCAATTATGAAATCTTAGATCTACTCCATATGAAGTCTAAGGAGGTTATACCTACCAATTAACATAGAAACAGGCAAGACAGATCGGGTTCAAAATATGTGTTGATCATTCGAACCCCCAATATTGACTTTTTCAAAATTACCCTAAATTAAATTAAATTAAATTAAATGTATACGTCTAAGAACTTAACCATTCTTCATCAATCATTTTAATTTGGTTTTAAATGCCAATTACATAAGATATATTTGAAATAAAACTCGGTGATCATGTGCTTACGAGCGATCATTTCATTAAAAAAAAACAAATGGTAACAAACACGTTCAAACACGATCCACCATCCGTGAATACGATATCACATGACCTTACGTTTCTCTTTGATTAAATAATAATTAATAGCTAACAGATACGATGGCTGTATCTGGATATGTGAAGATATGTTAACAATATCTCATAGAAATTAATAAATTTTAAAGTACATACTACAAATGTATCACGCTATAATCGTTTTGCCAACAAAATGTTTTCATTGTTAAAAATTTTCGTGAGTGACAATATCGTATATGTTTTTTATTATTAAAAGTGCATTATAATAATATTAATAATGACATTTAATACCATATTGTTATGACATACATTATCTATCATTACATTTGGTTTGTATAGCTTAAAAGTACAAACAATATTGTGGTTAAACTGGATATTGGTCTGTGTCTCCGGATTTAAACTTCTAGCTTCAACACTATCAGTAAACCTGGTCGTTTATAATATTATAACTGAAAAATTGCTAACAACAGATTGGAGATACCAAAGAGGTAATCAGAAGCTACGAATCGAAGAAGAACAGACAATACAATAGTCAAGAGAAAAATGATAAAAGAACAAAACACATCACAGGAAACAAAAGATTGAGTAACACAAACCCACTAATAAATCGGGGTGAACTCACGTGCTCCGGAACGGTAGGCAGTGATATAAAAGAGACAAAGGTGCTAAAGTTGCAGCCATGCTCGTTTTACATGTGTAATATACAAGGAAATCAACGGTGGTATAATAATTATTATGTTTTACATGTGTATTATACAAGGACATCAACGGTGGTATAATGATAATTATGTTCGCCTCTAATATGATAGATCGTGGGTTGGAGCATCGTAAGGTTCAAACAAAGATTATAAAATGGGTGTTTGCTTCTTTTCCGATAAACATACAGCATTAAAGAGTAAAGGCAAAGACTTGTTGTCTCAGTAAGCTAGCGCCATAAAAATCCAAGTAAGCATATTGGTCTAGATCATCATGCATCATCATCATTTGTCGAAAAGTAACTTGGTCTCAACATAATAAAGTTGACAATTGCTCTCTTGACGTTAGACAAAAACCAATAACTCGCTCACTACTCGAATAGTCGAAAACTTGTACTTTAAAGACTATATCTTGGTGCTCTACAAACGCTTTGTTTGATGTTGTATATTGATGTAAATAAAACTCATGAATGTAAGTAAGTAAGTAAGTAAGTAAGTAAAGTTTATTTAGAGTCGGTATATATATACATAGACAAAAAATCAACTTACTTTTTGCTATAAACTGGTTTCCTGTTAAATGGACCATTGCTACATTCTACATCTATCTTTCCTTTGTCTCTAGCTTCTGGTTTGCACGAAAAGTCTTTCGACGATAAATCAGAAATCTAAAATAAATGAGGATGAAATATTTAACAGCAGCTTGAAAAATACCTGTGTTCTATCATAGAATATTAAGCGAATTTCATGTCGTACTAGCTATATGACTGATCTTGTTTTGTCGTATTGATATATCTGTTGGAATTGACCTCATAGATGTGTTAAGTGTCTGAGTAGAGCAATGAAACTCACCTTATAGAAACACTTTTGCTTCATGTTTGTGTTGATCATTAAAAGAGAAACTATTATATATCTTTATTGTAAAATTGTTCCTACTCCGCAATATATTCGATTATTTACTATATTAAAATTAAATTATCATTTGGGTCCAAAAAACTAGTTTAACCCCGCCACTTTTTATTGGATGCCTGTGTCAATCCGGGAGAGTAAGTGGTCATGTACATGTGTGTTGTGAGTGTCGACTTTGCTGTTGTTTCTATTGGATTTGTATTTATATACAAATACAGTTATGTTAGCTTACCTTCCATCCGTGCAGCTTTGATGGACGTTTACACATGGCTTCATCTAACATGTCAAACTTTATACGTTTATTTATAGACGGGTTCACCAGCCAACCTAAGTCACAGTCACATTTCCATGGATTTCCCTGAATAGACATGATTGATGACGATCCCATGACGTTGACCACACGTTTACTCATAGTCTGGAGATTATTACTCGAGAGTACCAAATCTTTCAGTCTTAGAAACAAATGAGGTTTGACATCTATCCAAAATAGTTGATTGTTGCTCAAATCAAGAGTTGCAATCTGGGCTAAGTGTTCCAGAAATGAAAAATTAAAACTGATCAGCATGTTATGCTGCATGTCAATTTCAACAACATTCGGACATCCTTTGAGTGCATCCTTGTCGATAGAGCGAATCCGATTCTTTCCTATGTTTAATTCCTCAAGATTGTCTAAGCCAATGAACATGTTGCTTCCTACAGTTCTCACTTTGTTTTCTGATATGTCTAGGTCAATCAGGTGCTTAAGACTATGAAAGATGCCGTTACTTAGGTTTTTTATCTTATTCTTCTGCAAAGAAAGGGAAACCAGATTTGCAAATTCCGAAAACGCCATACTGTGCATTCTCCGTATTTTGTTATTTTCTAAATTTAGAACTTTTAGGTTTGGAATTCCTCGGAACGTTAGTGCAGATAACTTTTTCAAATCGTTATTGGCGAGATTAAGTGACCAGAGTTTTGATAAATGGTCCTTTCTTTCTAAATTAAATGCCTCGTTTTCAATAGTTCCGATGAAATTGTCATTTATCTTAAGTTCTTTGAGCTCCTTTAATCCAGTGAAATCACCCTTGTTGATTTGCTTCAGTTTATTATGAGACAAGTCTAAATATAGTACCTGTCGAAGATTTAAGAACACATCGTTACCAATATCACCGATATCATTTCTTGATAAATCTAATTTCAAAAGAAGTCCCATATTTTCAAAAGTTTTATTTCCAATTACGGGAATTCTATTAGAAGACAAATATAATTCCCGTAAAGAGACCAATTCCTCCAAGTCTGATTTCGTGATTTCCTGTAAATCGTTGGTTGACATATCCAGAACTCTCAAATCCTGCAAATTTCGGAAAGCGCCTCGATGTATCGTACTAATGTGGTTTGCAGATAGCAATAACTCGTGTAAGTTGAGTAAATTTAGAAAAGAGTCAGGATAAATCTGAGTTATGGAATTACCCCGAATCGACAAGCTTTGAAGAGCAAACAAATTCTTAAACCATCTAGGCCGGATCATCCAAAGTCGGTTTCCATCAAGCAAAAGTTCCTTCAGAGCCATATTATGATCGAAAATCTCGTCATAGAAATCGGAAATGTTATTACGAGATAAGTCAAGCTTTTCCAGTTTTGTCAAAGAGGAAAACAATTGTTTTTGTATGGTGCGTAACTTGTTGCCATTCAAGTGGAGAACTTGCAGATCTGCTATGTAGGTAAAGACAGATGATGGCAGAAATCTAATCTTGTTGTCACTAAGTTTTAATTCCTGGAGCTGACTCAGTCCATTAAACACGGCAGCCGACAAGTGTTGAATGTTGTTGTTTTGTATCGATAAAACTCCTAAGTTCCTTAATCCGTGGAAAATAAATGGGTATAGCACGCCAATGTTATTACCAGATAAGAACAGTTCTCGTAACATTGCGTTTCCACGGAATGCATGTCTATCAATGTAGCGTATTTGAGTGTCAGCTATAGTACGCCATTCCTGATCTCGCGCGTATTCGCGTTGACTGGGTTCCTCTGCAATCTGACTACTGTCCCCATAGATGAACATCTTAGTGATATCTACAATAAAAAAATATATATACCAGTTTAAATAAAAAGCCCAGCAACCAATTTGAAATAAACACCGAACGTACTGAAATGAACTGTCGAGGGTTAACAGAATTTCTTATTTAATACTACAGATTTATCAGTGAAAGTGGACATCAACTCTAAGTAAATTAAAAGAAAACAAATAAATATTTTACTGTCAAGAAAACTAATCGGAATTATACATATAATTTAGCTCATTTTATACAGGCACTTGTCTCCATTAACGTATCTCTACTATCTCTACTAGCCACACGAATGTCTGTATAATCGTGTGGATAGTAAAGATACGTTGATCGCGACCAGTACCTGCGTCGTTTTATTCGTTTTTCTTCCCATTATGAAGTGTTCATCCTCTTTGTCGTCTAAGAAAAATGAATGCAACTTCACCATAAGGTAGACATGTTGACTTTTATTTTTTTTTTCTTCAAATTATAGGGATTATAGAGATATACAGGCCATAAATTTCTTATCAGTAGCATAGTTTATACTTGGTAATAAATGTCAGCCAATAACCTGGCATTGATACAAAATAAAGAGTCTTATAATCTTTAAAGTACAACAAAGTTCAAGTTGATTGTTAGCAGGCTATCTTCAAAATAGACTATTTTACAATATTTTTAGTCACATGTATTTAAACTGTCAACTTTTTTTTCTCCGATAAGAGTAAATAAATATGAATGTACCCAGTAATCGGTTTTATCTGTGTGGGAAATATCACAATACCCGATATCTCATATAAATTATGATGGGTTTTTTTTCAAATTGGGTGTACATTTCAATCAAGACAACAAATATGATCTATCCAAGTACCAAGGTTTCAAAAATATGACACCAACGACGATAACGGCCGTACTATAATTTGAATGGGAACATTTATACGGTTGTTCATTCATAAAATAAATATAGTCAATAGTATGGAAATTTTCATTCATAAAGTAGTTTTTTCAGAATAATAGTGACAAAGTACGTATAGATTGTTATGGATGATAGTTTGTTAAAGGGGTCGCTTTGTAAAGTGCAACAAATTGTTGTTGATATATGTTAAATACGGCGGTAATATAATTCGAAACATTAATCAAGTTTGTGTGATTTTTCAAGTATACATACGAAGATTATAATATTTGATGGGATAATAATAGTCGACTAGAGATACATTTTGCATTAATAATATTCATATTCCTATTTATCACATTTATACACGACTTTTTATAAGTGTTATTTTCTTATTTATTTAACCCTGAACTTCAATTTCCGTTCGTCGTTTTATTCAAATGAGGTGTTCAATGACGTTGGCTTAATGATTTGTCAGAATAATAATAAAATAAAAAAAAAAACAATAGAAAATACATTTTGTATACCAATAGATTTTTACTCCTCTTATATAGCAATAAAATTAGCTTATGAACAATTTACATATTTTGAAAAGTACAACCGATTGATTGATTGGTTGTTGCTTAACTGAAGACAAACGCACAGTATTTCAGATATATTCAGGACAAGAACAAGTTCAATAATATATAAACACTACATAGAAATGAGGGAAGGGATAGGTCAACTGAGTCAACGACTTTTGACTGCCACTGGAAAAGTATAGAGAGTTGGGTAGGGACGAAAACAATTGTAGAGTCTACAATGTGTCTACTTATTTTTATATCTATAAAAGAGGTCTTTCGCGTTCAGGAAACGTGACGCTCCAAACACGTTACCCACTATGGTCCACGGTCAGGCCTTCCATATTATAACCTGATATCCTTCTATCCACCAACCGGGGACTCGCTAAGCAGCTTTGTGTGTCTGGGGGTCTGAAAATCCTCACCAATACCCAGTGTAAAAACAGATTATATAAATTGTTTAAGTGTCAATTTGATGTGCGTCACTTCAGAATAAGACAAATACCCCTGAAATTACCAAGTGGTACGGTATTTTACCAGCTTTTGGGGCCATGGGGCAGTTATTTTAATCCGTGTGAAAAAGTCAAAACATCTAAAGAAACAATCCTGGATTAATTTAAACAAGCTTTAGAAATCAAACAATCATTTTAATTAATAAAAGCATTAATTTTAAAATTAATTAAATTCATTTAATACATTTGTATATTAGAAAGAATGTCTCAAGAGGTTAATCTGTTTAATAATAACTGTTTACGGTTTATTTAAGGTAATTATTTTATTATTTTTAAGTAATGGAGAACTCGAGGACTATTTTGATTTAAATTGGATTAAAGTTATTATAAGTTCATGTGTGAATTACCGAACGTTCAATTTTATCTAGTTCTAAGAATTCCACAGAAACACGTGTCTAAAAAAAAGTCAACTACTTAAAATGGTTCCCTCTAGACCTCTTAAAAATGGAAAACAAAATGCCGATTTCTCAGTCAGAATGGGCCGTCGTGGGTGGTAGTTGGGTTTATAACTACCTATGCAATCAGTGCCTTTCACCACTAATGTTGTGAGTTCGAATCCAGCTCAGGCGAGGTGTATTCGATACAATATTATGTGATAAAGTTTGTCAGTGACTTGCGACAGGTCGGTGGTTTTCCACGTGTACTGACCACCTATAGATATAACTGAAATATTGCTAAAGTGGCGTTAAACACTTCAGTTAGACTTCTCATGAGACATTTAAGTGGCACAAAGCATTTCTAGAATAATCTTCATCGGGTACGATCCAAGTCTAAAATTTGGAAAGCTAAATAATTTAAAGGTATTTGGGAGTGAGAAAACCAATGGATCGACGTTGTTCCTCCAAAGCATTTACTTAGAACAAAATAAAATGGTATAATGTACAGATGACATATGTCTAAAAAAAAAAAAAAAAAGACCATTAGTTTAATTAGGCCAATGCATATACACAATGTATGTCTAGACCAGATAAATGTATATCGACAGAGGACGAAGTCCGTGGTGAATATACTTTTATCTGATATCTAAAGGTTATAATGTTTCTATGATTGATGTTTGGGATGTCTACTACCAAGTCTGTCCAAGTCTGACATAATTTATTTATATAAATGTGACCCATGAGTTCCGCTGTCACTAACAGTTCATATTGTTACACCTTGAATAATATAATAAAGAAATAGTATAAATATAACATTCTTTACATAATCCAAAGCATTCACAAAATACTTTTATTTAATTATTATGAGATAACAGACACTGTGTGTGGTAGCATGGTTTTATATTTAGATATATTTATGTTTGAAATTTACATTTCCTAAGTAATTTATTAAAACTACGGTCAATCTCCAAACGACATAGGTAACCATAGCATATTTTGGCCAACCCGTTTGGGTCCTTTGGTTTACTTGCACCCAAATACTTTTAAATTATTAGGCTTTTCAATCTTTTGATAATGATCTACCTGATCAATGTGATAATGATCTACCTGATCAATGTGATAATGATCTACCTGATCAATGTGATTCCAGAAACGTATCGTGAGTACTAAAGTAGAAATCTATGTTTAAAATTATTTTTTTTTTTTTACTATTTCATGTCGTCTTCAAATAAATCATGTGTGCTGTCTATTTTCCCTTTTCACCAAAATAAATATAAAGGTTTTTGAAGCCAAACTTGCATGTTGACATTTGCTATTATTTGCATTCTCCGGTTTTTGTTCCTTAGAAACGAAATAACTTTTGTGGTATTTTGTTTGACTCATACAACGCGGACAATTGGAGTCAGTTTCATTTTTTCATTATTTTGGATTTTAATTTTGGTTTAATAAATCACTGTGTCTTACGGTTCAAGCTCACCACTGTCATGTTATGTTTACAATAAACATGGCGGGTTTTTATTTTCACGTTCTGTGCGTTATATTTTAGAGAAACATGTCAAATCCAAACAATTTTTTACCCATTGAACGAGTGACATGGACAAACATTATTTGTTGATGTTTTTGTAACTAAAACAGATGAGCAGTGGACTGTTTAGACATCACAATGTTGACTTTTATGTGATACGGCTAGGACTGATGTCTGGGTTCAAAAAACGGTGATTCACATTTTTCAAATAAACATGTAGCTTTAGTTACAGTTAATATTATTAAAATACACGTACTTTTCCCTGTTCATTTTTTTTTTTTTTTTTTTTGTGACATCAAATATCTTTCACGTTTTGCTTTAGCCGTTTAGTTTTGCCTACATTACAATGGTATATACCATATAGATCGTATAATCAGCAGCATTATTTTTCGAAAATAACTGAAGACTTAATAAAAACAAAATTATATAAAAGGTATCTAGAAAGGTCTCAAATAAATGACAAGTCGAACACACCGGGTATCGCGCAAGTTGCAAATCTTAAGTATTCACGCGTTATTGGTTTTACGTTCAAATTCCAACTGATTGCAGATACCTCTCTGCTTTTTATAAATGGTATACCATATAACGTGTATTTACAGTATCAGTTTAATTAAAAGTCGATGTTTGTTGGATCTTCTCCGTTCTTTGGTGATAGACTGTATCGCCAAAGAAATGTAAAGTAATAATATTTTATTGTAATAAATTAACCAATAGGATCGAACACAAGTTATAGCAACTTATATTAAGTTCTCTCCTCACACATACATTTGTACAATAGAAAAGAGGAAAGAAAAATACAACAAATATCTCATTTTAATTTAATTGTTGCATTATTTAATGTCCGTCAGCCTTTCCGATTGTAATTTCAATTTCAGCAAATATTTTTCCTTCTTTATATCGCCTCTAAAAAAAATTAATATGCATTGCTCAAAGTATTTCAAAATATTTAAATGCTTTATTTCAAGTACATTTTATTTTCTCAAAATATTTACAAAATATAGATTTTCATATAATAATATATAATTGTAATCCTAAAAACTAATAAAAAAAATATTTATTAAGCTATCTATCGATCATATTCAAAATTAAAGTGAATTTTTAATTTAACCAAAAAATAATATTTGGTCGTGTTTTCACACTTAGTCCTATGACCAACAGCAACAACACGTGTTTTGTGTTATTTTAATGACGCGTTTCCGGTCTGTCGCCTTATGGTCACGGTGTTTGTAGATCGAATTAGGGGCGTTATTTATACTTCATATAGCTTAAAACTGCTATAGTTTTCAAAAAGAACAAAGGCAAAGTTCTTTTCAGGATAATATTGATTGTTGAAAGACCTTAAGCCCCAAAACCGATTAACTATTGAAAGTCCATGTTATTGTTTAACAGAGAAACATCAGCTCCCGTATTTTTGTTTGTGTTTTGATCATAGCCGAACAATACCATTTATGATTTCTTTTGCCTTATTCTTTAGTTAGGGATAAACTGTGAAATTATAAGTCGGTCAAAGGGTCAATAGAATTATTTGAGAAAATGATGACGAATCGCTGGACCTTTTGTTTTTTTTTATTTATTTATTAAAAGAAATAATATTTGTTAATGAAAAGAATCTATATTTATAAACTTAATCATTCGTTTTGCTTGGAAACATCAGAAAGCTACAACACTTATTGTCGATCTGATTTTTGTTAAATTCTTTCAGTTGTTTCACATTGTGTTAACTGTTACTGTTGGCGTTAGACATCAATTCAATCAATCATAATGTGTTATTGCAGGGACATCAGAAACCCTATCCATTGTATGAAGGTAACTTGTCGCTATATTTGCAACATGGTCCAAAAAGGGCAGTATTTTATAACGAAGATGAATTTTTAAGTTCAATCTAGTAATTGTTGTTTAACGCCAACACAGCCATTTTTTCAGGTATATCATGGCGAGAACAAGTTAATTTTATATGAGATGATGATGAGGTCCGCTTTGTTCTAGACCAACACGGTTAGTTGGATTTTTTTATTGTGCTAGCTCATTGAAACAACAGTCCGCGGATAGACATGTCACCCTACTCTGACACAATATCCCGATCCCGAGCTAACCAGTCTTTGCTCTTTCTCGTTAATGTTGCGTGCGTAGCGGAGAAGCAGCGAATACCAGGTTTGACCAGATCAAGACTCGAGCCCACGATCTCAGTATCACACTCGAGGCGAGCACGCTAATCATTACACCACTCGGGTACGGTCATATAACAAAATGAAATTTTAAGTTCAATCAAGTTTATTCTATATATAGTGGTAAAAGAAGATGAAAGAACTTAGTCCTATTTCAAATGCAGATAATGTGTTTTAATTATTTATATTCAATTTATTTATGACGTTCTGATGGCTTAATAACAGCCGTAATTAACAAACTTCAAAAAGAATCATTAAATATTTTAATTAATGGTTCGCCTTGTGCAGTATAGTGTATAACAAATTATCTTGACAACAATAAACAAATCACCAATGTCACAAAAAGACATATTGGATCTAGGTATACGTACTGGAAAATATATGATGAAAGACTTTAAGAAAAAAAAAGTGGATTGTGTGTCGTTTCAACACTAAATATTAAACATATGCTTATACAAATTGACAAAAATCGTTAAAAGAATAAACAAAATTGATGGTAAATAACTCTGTGATAAGAGGTTCATGTACTTCTGATGTTATAATGGGGCCGTTGTCGTCGTGATCGTATGGTAGTTGGATTTACAACTTCCTGTGCAATCAGTGCCTATCACCACTTAAGTTGTGAGTTCAAATCCCGTTCATGGCGAGGTGTACTCGATACAACATTATGTGATAAAGTTTGTCAGTGACTTGCGACAGGTCTGTAGTTTTTTTTATGGTACTTTGGTTTCCTTCACCAATAAAACTGACCGTCACGATATAACTGAAAGACTGTTGAAAGTGGCGTTAAACACCATAAACCAAACCTACATATGCTAACACAAATTTACAAAAATCAATAAAAGAATAAAATTGAGAAAGTCTCCTGTTTAGACAAGAAATAGTCATGTCCCATTGATTGTCAATTTCAAACGGACCTGTGTATAGTTTAAGGAATGTAGGACAGAAAGTCACAGGACAAAAAGTCACGGGCAAAAAGTCACAGACAAAAAGTCACAGGACAAAAAGTCACAACCTCAACTATTGTAAAGATTAGGACAAAAAGTCACAATTTTCATTATTTGTTCATTTTCAATTAAAAACAATGTTTGATTAAAAAAAAAATCAACCTAAATATTAAATATCATGTTTAATTCCAGTAATATTTTTTTAAGTGTTTTTGCAGAGGTATTTTTCACAGCATTTTATTTTTATATATCAATTTTTTTAAATTTTATTTTTATTATTTTGAAATGTTTTTGGAGATTTTTTCAAAGATATTTTTGTTTTTGGATGAAGTTGACAGATTATCCTTTCTACTTGTGTGAGCTTTTCTTAACCAATAAAATTGTTACATTTGTGTGTTGTGGCTTTAAAGGAAGTACGTGTATATTTACATTATTAAAATATCCCTTTTAAAACAACAACTCGATTTCTGAATAAACAAGCAGGATGTACACCTCACCACTTACAAACTTTATCACATAATGTTGTATCGAGTACACCTCACCACTGACAAAATGCCATGAATATTCCAGTATATCACTAAAGGCAATGATGGAATACACATCCAGAGGTCACCACATAGTTTTAACCTAAGCAAAACAGATTGCATCAAGATCTTATCACTATCAAATGTATCAATTTAACTATCTGCTGTAGAATTTAATGTGGGAAAAGAAATGTCATGAACATACAAGCAAACTTTGTCCTATATTTAAAATTGAAATTTGTGACTTTTTGTCCTGTGACTTTTTGTCCTATGTGTATTAAAATAATGATTTGTGACTTTTTGTCCTGTGACTTTTTGTCCTATCAAAATTGTGACTTTTTGTCCTGTGACTTTCTGTCCGTTTACCTAGTTTAAGTTTGTCTTATACATGTACAGGTGCAAATTAATGACAGTTTAATTGTCAAATTTCAAAATAACGGGGAAATAATGTCACCCAATAAAAATTTTCAAACGAACTTAGGTATGGTTTATGTTCTTTATTTGATATACAGGTGCTAATTAATGACAGTTTAATTGTCAAATTTCAAAATAAAGGGGAGATTATGTCACCCAATATAAATGAAGTACTGACCCTTCGTAACCAATGACTGTATTACTAACTCGCGGGTAGCTCGTTGTAACTGTATATATTAACAAACTTAAAAAAAAAAACTAATTGTGTGCCTTGTTTAAATGGCAGTTTTATGAATGAAATGCGGTCTTTACATATTTGTCTTATCGTTTTATCCCCTGAACCGCAACGGACCCCCTGCTTTCTGTTTTAATTTGATAGTTTATTGTAATACTTCTAATATATACAGATTATGCCCTGTATAATTAATCAACTGGCGATAAAAAATGTCACAGTGGTATACTGGTGGTTTTCCGCAAATTTGAGGTTTTAAGTGCGACAATTGAAAAACGTACTTTATAAAATCAACACTTTAGTGTGTGTTTGACAAATGTGCATGACCAAATGATCGATCTTGCAACCTCACACAGAGTACGAAAGCCACTTGACAATGATCTTTTGATAGATCACCTCAAACACAATTAACTTAATAAAAACTAGGGGGAAAACAAATATAATAGATATAATAGACGTTTGACTCCACGTGAGGGAATGATTGACACAAAGTAAATAAACGTTAGAGAAACCCGAAGGGACAAATGAAGAAAAGACAATCCAGAGACAAAGGCACCATTAAGCACAAGACAGAGAACGAAGACAAAGAAAATTTAAGCAAAATATCATGCAACACAGAAAACTAAAATGATGAGCAATACGGACCCTAGAAAAAACGGGGACGAACCCATGTGCTCGCGAAGGATTTTTAAGCCGTTTCTGTTTCTTATAAGACAACAGCTAATGGCGAGAACAAGTAACCACTTAATAAGTGTGTTTTGATGAAACAACACGCTTGATGTTTAGAGTACTAGCTAATTTAAATAATAGTCCGCAGGTAGACATGTCGCTCCCTTCAGATATAAGACCATGGCTCCGATACAACCAGTTTTTGCTCTTACTCCTCGCTGCTCCGTGCTTAGCTGAGAAGCATCAAATTACACCAATTTATAGATCTTGCTTTGACCTTTCCGTGGTTCAAACCCACGATCTACCGCGGACCGCTTGAACGGTTAGTTGCGAGATGACGAACAAACAGAAAAATCATCGATGTATATGATAACTCGAATAATTCAGCTCATTGATTGTATTTGGTGATTTGGCGACATCGATCAACAATATTTCTTTACAAATTTGCAATACCAATAACTACATGTAGTTAATAGCATCATATAACACAAAACAACTAGTCTTTTTACTTTGTTATTAAAATGAATTGTGAATATCTTTTTTTAATTTACAATTCAAAGTAGACATGTCTAAAAGATTATCAATAATTATAATTGTATTTGTCTGTACATGCATTTGTTGCAAATATAAGTAAAATATAAGTCCAGAAAGAAGTTTCACAATGGTTTAGATTTCTGTTTATGGTGTTTAATGCCACTTTCAACAATGTCAGTTATATCGTGGCGGTCAGTTTTATTGGTGAAGGAAACCGGAGAGAACCACCTGCCTGTCGCAAGTCGATGACAAACGTTACGAGACCCCATATAAACAATATGTGACAAAAATATCGTTCGGATTGTTATTTGTATAGCAGAAGACTAATTTACTCAAGAACACAAATCATATGTCACGAATAAATTGTATCGAAATCTATTTCACTAACGTATTCTAATATTGCCGATGTAGGGGGCAATGTAGTGATAAGTTCATTGTTATTAGCTGATAACTGTAACATACAACGTTGCGTTGTTCATTTCGCAATGTTATTATGTAATAAAATGTTTGTATAATGACATGGAGTCAGAATTAAACTGTCATCAAAATCATGAATCATTGTAAAATTGTTGTACATGTATTTCCCTTTCCATGACACCGTTTAAAAAAATTAATATTTTTTTCGCCATTAGGTGACAGCAATTTGAATGTTATTATTTGTAGCCATAACCGATTCTTATCACCAAGGACAGAAATTCTCACATTACATTTGGATAATTAAAAAATAATTCATGATCAATGATTTGATATTAAAACAAATCCTTCTCTACATAATTTGCCAACATCGATGCTTAATTTGTTTTATCACATGCATAGATAATTGTTTGATATCGCGTCCTTGGGTCCGTTCTACTAGATTTATACCATGAAAACGAAGTAGCAAGCAATTAGGCTAAACAAAACATCATTAATAATAGGAAAACAATTTATTTATCACACTCTGTATCTTAATAATATGAGTGATAAACAATAAATAAATGAGAGAAAATAATCAAATTAAAGTCAATTACTAAAACTAGTCGACTGTAGCTTGGTACACATGTACTTTAATAACTTGCTGATCGATATTAGAACATATACGTTATAGAATACCGAAGGGCCAATCAAAACTTACGTTCAATTTCTTTGTTATGGAAATTATTAAATCATATAATTAATTTCATAATTATTACAATACATAAATTTTAACATGAAATGAATGTGTCACCCGCGGTAAAATAACGTTACTATATAGTTTAATGTGCTATAAATGTTGTCATATTTTTACTAAAATAGGTGTCGTGACCTTTCAGCAATTTGATCCAATACATTATTACATAATTTATGTAATAATACTGACATATAATTACGAACAGTTATACCTAACTTGTATGTACAAGGACGTAATATGCAAATATAAGGTGTACGGGGATACATGTACAAGTTCTTCCACTAATCCAGGAAATATTATTAATTGTGGGTTAAGGGTATGGTGTTTAACGCCACTGTCAACAATCTTTTTAGCTATATCGTGGCAGTCAGTTTTATAGGAGAAAAGCACCGACCTGTCACAAGTCACTGACAACAATCTTTTTAGCTATATCGTGGCAGTCAGTTTTATAGGTGGAGGAAACCGTCGTACACGGAGAAAAGCACCGACCTGTCACAAGTCACTGACAAAATTTGAGTTACTAGTATTCCATTTGAAGATTTTCAAAAATTTCATTCAATTGGTAAATTAAAGCAACATAAATAATTTATCGGGTCAAATCACGAAAACAAGGCTCTAATCACGGAAATTTCATTAAATGTTTAAATACATTGTAATGTCACGTTCAACCTATCGTTCAACTTGTTGAAAGGTGTCAAGAATTTGGTAAAAGTAGAAGAATATTTACGATAGGGTATAAGGTTGCCGTTATTTTAATGCTCCGTTTTGATTGCGACGTTAATCTTCTTTAGTTGATTTTTGTTTGCTGAACATTATATGCAAATTCAGGACGAGAACATGTTCAACAATAGATAATTCAAATACTTATTGCCTTGAAAATAAAAATATTATATAGATGAGGGTGGAATGGCAGAACAAAGGCTACAATCTTAGGCTGTTAATTGGATAAGTATGAAGAGTTAGGTAGTGATGAACATTTTAGCCATTAAGTGGCGGATACAACGCGCCTACTCCTTTGTTTCAAAATATACAAAAGATGTCTTTTACGTCCAGTAGCTCTTTTCACAAAAAAGTCGTATGCATAATCGTAACTTCTTCACTTATGATTATCGTACGACAATTCCTAAGTCATTTAAAAAAAAAAGACATTTTCACAAAAATTCTACAAACACGTTACGGTCAAGCTTTCTGTATTATAACCCGACACCCTTCATCCATACCATCGAAAGGACAACCCTTATCCACCACTTAGGCATGCCTAAGTAGCTTTGTGAGTCGATCGAGCCCTATGAAACGTCATCAGCTCCTACATGTAGCTTTACTCTTTTAGAATATATATATATACATGCACATGAAGGACCTCTATTAAATATTTAGAAAAGAAAGAATAAGCGCATTATGGCCACCACTTTATGGCTAAAATTATCCCCACTACCAAACTCTTCATAGTAATAGTCAGAAGTCGTTGCCTTGATATAATTACAAATAACTGATAACACAAATTTTATTTTAACTCCTGTGACACAAATATTATATCTTGAGAAATAAATACTTTTATATGTAATTGTTTATCTATGTGTGTCACAGGTTTAATCAATATATTAGTTTAAAAAGTAGCCAAGTTTTTACCATTGAATATAATTTAAAAGTACAATGTATTAACGAGATATATCTGATAACCACTTGTTATTAATTAAAGAAGACAAGGCTGCCAGAAAACATGCCAGGAAGCAATTTACCTTCTTCCTATTGAATAGA
This sequence comes from Gigantidas platifrons, assembly GCA_002080005.1. Classification (NCBI taxonomy): domain Eukaryota; kingdom Metazoa; phylum Mollusca; class Bivalvia; order Mytilida; family Modiolidae; genus Gigantidas; species Gigantidas platifrons. Next base: position 306,943 of record MJUT01061538.1, read on the forward strand.
ATGTACGTTTTCATACAGATGCGAGAGAAATTATTTCATGAAAATGTATATCTCAATAATATATTTTTTTTTTATATATTTATATAATTTTAAGCAGTCGAATTATTATATACTAAGTTAGAGTTATAAGGTTGTGGTGTTTAACGCCACTTTCAACAATATTTCAAATATAAACTAGGTAAGCGTCTTTCAATTAATAAAGATGGCCAAAAAGAATACTGAGTATGAAAGTACTTATTGTTCGTAAAGTATCAATTTTCGTGGATTGTATGGTCCTTTAAAACCACGAAATGTAATAATACACAACGAAATGGAAAATTTCAATTGGATCAATCTTTTACTTGGAATTAAACCACGAATTTAGGAACCCACGATCCGAGAAATTTTCTTCAAATTAAGAAAATTGGCTTCCACGAAAAAAGGACATTCATAGTAAATTTATGCATTAGAAGAAAACTTTGTCGTTAGTTTAACGTGTATTAGGGTATCTATGTCATCAACAATACGTTTTAGCATTTAATACATTACAAATGTTATTTGGTATTATTTTATTAGAATGGTTAAAAAAAAAGCATGAGCGGAAATGAAAATTATTAAATATATGGAAAAAAAGAGTCGACATTGTACAAGTACCTTTTGGAAGAGGTGACGGGAGTTGTCTAAGACCCTGACATATCATGCTTCGTCCTGACGCCTCGGAATTGGAATCTTGTTGGAAAGTGGTATCCAGATCCAAAGCAGATTTGCTGTACCATGGTTCATCACTAGCCCAATCCGAAAACAGCAAATCTCGTGGTACCCTTGAATTTAAAGTTACGCATTGACATTGCGAGGGGCAAGTTCCCCACTCACTTTCACGAGCATATCTTCTAGGGTATGTACTATATCCATGAACAATTGAAAAAAGTAAAACTACGACACACAATTTTAAATCCATCTTCGCAAGTTTTTTTATCCTCTATATATTTCGCTAAACGCTAATTGTAATGTAAAAAGAATAATTAATTAAAAAAATATTAATATAATATGTTATTCCTTGTAAATGTTTATTTAAATGACCAACACAATTTACAATTTTTCAATAATAAAGTATATGATATTCTCCATATCGACAGTTCGAATGCTGATAACACATTAATATTTCAAACTAGTTACCCCTCTCATATATCGGAAGCGAACTTGGTTTGTTCCGAATGTCAATCATGTTCAAGCGTACGCTTGATTGAGTACACTATATATAATACGTGAAACATTACCTAGTGTAAATGTCCTGTAGGCGACAGTGATAATACCGTCAGTTCATTCACAGATTTATATAATCATATATTGGAGGTCTACCTGTGTGTTTGTTAAATATATATTTTTAAAAAGCTGCATATATTTTTTTCTTCTTATCAAATAGGGTCGAGATAATAAACGTCCTTATTGGTGTTCGGCGTTGACAATAAACCTATGTAAATATCCTCATACAAAATTCTTATTTGCTTTTTTGATCAAACAAGACTTATTGAAAAATATATGACCGAATTTCTCCCCATATTTACTATCTTACAAGTTACATCAAATTTATGAATGAGTTTCTGACGACATACATACAACCTATATACTACAGGATATTGTCAATTAAAATTCAAAGGTGCCTTTAATAACACAGTGAACTACAATAATTTATATTTATAAAACACAACAGACAGACAGAAAAAAAACTCGAGTTTTATTGTCTGGTCATCAATTATTAGATAAAGGTTGTGAGATATCAGTATGAGAGATGCTACATTTAATATTATTTATATAGTACAGTTCGAGTTAGATTAATGAAATACATACATTTTGTAGATATGTTTAAAATTCAATATGCTAAGCATATGTACATGCGTGGTATCGTAGGGAAAATGTTCTAACAGTGATACAAATAGAGATATGATAAATTAATGACTAGTTTAACCCCGCCACTTTTTACTGAAGTGCCTGTACCAAGCCAGGAACGTGATCGGTGAAGTATGTATGCGTTAGATGTACAATGTTCTAACAGTGATACAAATAGAGATATGATAAATTAATGACTAGTTTAACCCCGCCACTTTTTACTGAAGTGCCTGTACCAAGCCAGGAACGTGATCGGTGAAGTATGTATGCGTTAGATGTACCGGTTTTGCATCTTTCTACGAGTTCTCTATAAAATTATTAAAAGATGTTCAGACAGTGTGGTTTTGTTATTCATTCTATTAGAAAATCTCTCATTGGCTTCTTTAATCACCAATCTTACATGGCCATACACTTAGTTTTGTATCAGGTGATGATATAAGGTTCAACTTTCATTGGTGAATAGATGTAAAACATTGTCATTTAATATGCAGATGGCGCTACAGACTTTTTGGGAGATAGGTACTGTATATCACACCAACAGTATGCCAAGCTCTTTAAGTATTAAATGCTTGTATTTCTATAATAGTAGATTGTTGTCTTGGGTCAAATCGTCCTGACTATAGCTGAAATACTGCTTGTTGGACGTTAAGCAATAAATAATCAATCGATTAATATTAGTGAAAATAACAGGGTAAAAAGCACAAATCCACATTGACTCTATTCAAAAGACAGCAAGCACTAAGATTTGTTCTTATGTTTCTAGTACAACAACGTCGACAGTTTGACAGTGCTGTAAACACGGCCAAAAATGTTTTCATATTATATCACAATCACTCCCGCTTTTCTTCTTCTTTCATTACTTATCATCATATTAAAAAAAAAAAAGTTACACAACGGGTGCCACTAGTGGAGCATGAAGAGCTTACACTTTCAGAGTACATGAATTCACCCCTGGTCTTATTTGGATTCGGGTTTGCTCGGTCTTTGTTTTACTGTGTAGTATTTTGTAGATCATTGTTTTTTCTTAATGTTCTTTTCTTTTTTGACATTATTTTGTCTGTCCTTCTTCTATTTACGACTACTCATTACCCCTGTGGTATCTTCAAACCTTTCTTAAACATCCATCATGTCCTAACCATCAAATAAAAGTTCATTTGAGTCCAAAAAAAAATGCCTTGAATTGCACAATACTCTGCTAATATGTGGGTAGCAAAGATAATAGTGAGGAAAACAGAAGTTTATCTGTTAATAGTTGCATTGTATCTAATACCCATAAACTAAAAACGTAGCTACCCAGTTTTAAGTCTCTATAAGTACGTGTATAATAGATAGAACACTAACAAAGACACCCACTTCATAGTATTTAAAGGTTATGTATTAATACATGTATTTTGAAATGTATCTCATTCATGATTTACTGTGGATCAGATTACATATAGACAACTCTACGTACTTACTGATAACCACAAATCAGTAAGTAAAAAGATTAAAAATAACTACCTACAGACAATCAAGACACTTCTAATTCATAAATTAGGTATCTACTTAAAAGGTTTGTCATTCAGTTATAATAGCAAGGGAAAGTATTACGACAGTTACACGTAGGTGTGAAGATATTGATATAGATAAATATTAAAAGGAGTGTTTTTTCTTTATACTTTTGTTCCTGTATGCAACTTGTATATCTTTTATACCACCTACTTATTCTCAGAATAAACAGTGATTTCTCTGTACGTTTTAAAATGCGTTTAAACGGGTCAAATGCCCTTCAAATTCGCTTCCAAATTTATCTGTGCCCCTACTTCAAACATACATTTTACACTACAAGTACGATGTCAGACATGTTTGATGGATATATCAGATATTGGAAGGGGTGGGATAGGTGTTCTGACTGTCTATTGTGTGTTTGAAGTTTGAATTAAAACGTAGATATCAAATTTAGTGCGCACGACGCATTTCTAAAATAACCTTCATCAGGTACGGTCAAAGGCCAAATATTGGAAAGCTAAATATAACTTAACAATTCTTTGGGAACAAGAAAACCATAGGGCATGAAACAGAATAACCATGAGGAAAAATAGCCATGAGGAAAAATAACCATGAGGAAAAATAACCATGAGGAAAAATAGCCATGAGGAAAAATAGCCATGAGGAAAAATAGCCATGAGGAAAAATAGCCATGAGGAAAAATAGCCATGAGGAGAACTTTTTTAGTTTTTGTAATAATTACGTGATTTAGGAACTGTCAATTTCGAGAAAAATAATCTAATAATCATGTTAGTACAGAAGTACTAACTACTAGATGGATGACACCCTCGAGGGACTATTAGTTCTCCAGTAGAGGCATGGACTCTGTGATAGTAATAAAAACGAGGATGGTACGATCATAGCCAAAATATTTGAAAACTACTAAATTTGATATCTACGTTTTTATTAAAAGTCTTTGGGAGCAAAAAAAAACAAAGAGCCTAAACACGACAGCCATGCTATGAGGTTCCACGTGCTTAAATTCGTTATAAGAAAAGTTTGAGGATACCAAAGGGGTAATCAGAATCCGTAATCGAAGAAGTATAGACAATACAATGGCCAAAAGAAAATGGACAATTCGACAAACACTATCTACCAAACATTACACAGAAAACTAAAGCTCGAGCAACACGAACCCGACTAAAAGCTACTTAATCAAGAGTTCCTAGTGGTTCAGTTGAAGCAATCACTTCGAGAGGGTTGCGGTTGCCACCATGACTTCGCAAATCGTTACATAATATCTGTGTCACGAATGACCATAAACATGTTCCCTTTGTCGTAATCACAATCCAGACATGCATAATTTATCATCTAGTTTGTAACCAGAATAACACGACTGCTGCCACTAGCCAAGCAGATACTGCCTAACCATTCCACACTGTCTTGTTCATCCCTGGAGAGTGTGGGGTTTTGTGTTGCCCATTCTTCAGCTTTGTATGTAAATCATTGGTTTCCGTTTGTCCCATTCCTTTTGGCCATTGTATAGCCTCCTTCTATTTACGGCTTCCGGTAACCTCTTTGGCATCACCAAACTTTAAAAAATAATAATTATATTTTTGCTCTATTTTATTTTAATCATATTTGATGATCACTGTATATTTTAATTAATGATAATAAAAACACAAAATGAAATGTCAAATTAAAAGGACAAGAACAAAATTGCGAAGGGATGTGAAGATTTATTTGACGTATACCAAAAGCCATACGTAATGAGGAAACAAACATACACCTGCACGAACTGGTAAAAAATTTATGTTTATAACAGGGACCTCCGAAGTCGAAGTCACCCTATACATGTCAGTTAACGCTTGTTAACTCGATTTGTAAGACCTATGTTATGTCTATTTAATGGTCAAAATTAACAGATATGCCCTTTACGTATCGTTTATGTTGTATCTGTTGAATGGTTCATTATTTTGAAGTGCTCCTAAAGTAATAAAGATTTCTCATGTATTAAAGATTAATAGCTTGTCCGGTCCTGACCTGTTATTTTATTGCGTTCAGCTACAGATATGAAACAAGTGTGGCTGGTCAACTGGCGACTTCCCCCTGTTGGTTATCTTATTAAAATATTGTGTAGTTATAATTACGTCCCTGCTATCGGTAGCCCACACAGAAGTACCCAATAAAAATGCATCAATTTTTGAAATCAATAATTAAAATCTATTGAAATATATCTATTTCAAAGAAATTTCATTTGTGCCTTATTGTGATAAAAAAAAAACTATAGGGTAGTTTCTCGTGAGAATAGATTGAAATTTATTTGATTGTATAAAACAGGTTCATTAATTTAAAATCTGTAAAAGTCAAATAAAATATATCTGTACCAATTTTAATTCGAATCTAAAATTTATAATAACCTAATTTTTAGCTATAAAACGTTTAGGTTACCCAGACTTGTTTTTTTTTTAGCTATAAAACGCATAGGTTACCCAGACTTGTTCTATTATTAGCATACGAAATAGGATAATGGTGATATTGGGTTTGACCTTTCATGTCAGTGAGAACAGAAATTAAATACATGTATATAAATTATAAAATTACATGTATATAAATTATAAAATTAATAGCGAGTAAAATGAATAATTTGGTCATTATCATAAAATATAAGTACTAAAAAAGGTGGTTTTCCTATATTTTCACAAACGCTATCTACACTGATAAATGCTGAATAGGCCTACAATCTATTTAAAAAAAAATAGATATAATTTTTCCAGTGAACAGCACATACAAATTTATTTACTTTTTTATTATTCGAAGTAAATTGTGTGAATTCAACTTTTCAAAATTCACTCGAATTATCAGTGTTTTTGAGTGCAAATCTTTATTCAACTTCCGTAATAACATCAGAATGGACCTATAGTTCTGTATGCTTTGATGGGTACCTTGCTTCCTTTGTGGTTTAAGGTCATTCGGTACAAAAATTTATACTATACCAGAAACGGAAGTACACAAATTATATATCTGCTATAGAGCTCTAGATCTGTTGTAAAAGCAAGTGTACCTCTTTACTTAATTGGGTGGTATTTATAAAACAAATGAATGTTTTACTGATGTACAACTACATAATACAAACATGTAGTCGATGTTGTGTTGGTCGGCGTTCAATTATTTACAGCATATTTGACCAATGACGTCACTTCCTATGGCTATCCTACACTAGGTTCTGAAATCGTAAATTTGGATCAAGTAAAGAAAAGGAGAATTATCGGTAACATTTTATTAATCAATGCACAATATTATAGTGAGTGTGTGATTGTTATCAGATGCAGATAAATTTGTATTTTTATTTAGTAATGAAATCGTTTTTAATATTGTAGCCAAAACCTGCTATAATATTTTAATTAGGAGAAATAGTTTTTAATACCATTAGTTATTGTGTAAATATAATACTACATGTATATAGTTTTAAAATGTTATATTTTATAGAATATAAGTCTTTCATAAATCTTTTAAGATTGGTACATGCAATATGATTTGTGATGGTGAACGAATATTTTATTATGTAAATACTAAATAGTTGTTTGTAATTGTATGTGGTGAGACTATAATAAAACATTGAATCTCAATCTTGATCTTTACTGAACGCCAAATGATCAATGTTTCATCTATAGAACATGAGAACAAGTTATATTTCAGTTGGATGATGACGATGTCCGCTTTGTACTAGAACAACACGTTTCTAAATTTGTATTTTTATAGTGCTAGCTCACCAAAGCTACAGTCAACTGGTAGACGAGTCGCTCCACTCGGACATATTACCGGATTCCGAGCCAACCAGACTTTACTCGTACACCTAAATTATGTGTGCATAGCGAAAAAGCAACACACACAAAATTTATAGTCTTTTGTTTGACCAGACTTACGATCTACCGCACTCGAGTCGAGTACGCTTAACCATTACAAAACCGATGCGATTTGAACAATTAATATACATGGAGGGGTTGAAGCTAGGCATGATGCAAAACCAGATATATTTATACTATACATATGAATTATTCTAAATTAACTAAAGGAAATAAAATAAGGTAGATAAGTATACATAGAAATCACATCTTTAACACGAGAGACAGGTACAAAAGCATATACGTTCTTACATTGATGTTGGGATATGACAACTATAGGCCTCCTTCTAATATCTACTTCTAGATGAGGTACAAACGCTAACAGCAATATTTGTATTAATCTAATTTATTTTGGAGTCACAAATATTTGAATTGGGGGTAGATCCTGATGATACCCATTTTCTTGCAATTGCTTAATTGACCTTGGAAATGAAACCATCACTTTAAAGATTAAAATCTTACAGTCTTCATTTCCAGGACTCCCAAGTTGTGTTAAAGGGACCGTCCATTTCATTTTATGTGTGTGAACGAGGGATATGTCCCCAACACAGCACCCCCTTTTAACGGACTAGAAAAATTATTTAATTGGAAATAAAAATGAGATTTGTATTTAACTTAGACGTGTAATATTGTTCCTTTTTCATATTTTAGCAAAAGTTCTTGTTGAAAACTGCAGGGGCCGATTTTTTTTTTTTTTTTTTTGTGCAACTTTCAGGTCATTTTTTTCTATAAGATTTGGCGACAGAAAAAAAAAGAAAAAAAAACATAGTCCTTTTAAGTTTAATGAGATCAATGGCCATCGATGAGCTACACTCATTTGTACACATATTAACTAACACCTGTTAACTAATCAAGAACATTACCAGAAAACATTGCAAAAAGGGGTATAAATTATAAATGCAAGTTACAAAGTTCATATGAATAATTAACTTGTATATATACCCTGACCTAATTTGTACATGTATCAAGACGAACATTCGCTTCGCTTGAGTGATTTATGCGTTGACATATCCACAAGTGTCACAATATAAATTTCAAAAGTAAGGGGTCGTGTCGACCATTTGCTTACGACACATATATAACTTGACAGCTCAATGGCTATTTTTATTAGGTATGTGAATTATTGTCAACAGACAAATGCCAATACACTAAAGAGTATTAAAAGTCAATACTTCAAAAGTCAAAGAAACCGCTAGATTAAGGTTTTATTGCTTCAGGAAATGGGTTAGTATAACATAATCATTGGGACACTAATTCATTTAGTTGGACCATTGACAAAATACATATTTTTGTTCTAGTGAAATTGTATGAATTGTAAATGAATTGTAAACAGTTGTATGTACAAAAATGTATATGAAAATTGAAGATATGTAAACAGTTATATATATGAAAATTGTAAATTTGTAAACAGTTGTATGTATATCAACATTTAAGATCAATATTGTCCCCTTTAATTGTAGTACTTTAGATATTTCCTGTATTCATTCAAAAGTTGTGAGAAAAGTCGATATTTTTACACTTCAGATAAAAATCTACAAAAATTTAGTCATTCCCGTTTGTAAATACCCTCTTATCGTGTAGAGTTTATAACAAGGAAGTTTACATTTTCTTTATAGTGTTATTTTATTGTACTTTTCAAAACATGTACTAATCGCATCTATTGTGTAATGGTTAACTAGAGTGTTCGCCTCCAGTGTGGTAGGTCGTGTGTCCGACCACCGGTCGTATCAAGCCAAAGACAATACAATTGGTATGTGTTGCTTCTCCACTATACATGTAGCATTAAGGAGAAAGGGCAAAGACTAGTTGTTTAGGAAATAGGGGAAAATATGTTCAAAGGAAGCAACAGGTCTACCCGCTGACTGTTGTTTCAGTGAGAGAGTACTATAAAGATCCAATCAACAGTTTTGGTCTAGTACAAAGCCGACAACATAATCATTTCATTGGTCAACTGTAACCTGTTCTCGCCATGATATAAACAGCAATCATTTACTCACTCACTCAAATCATAAACGCAATTCAAACGACAATTTTAAGCCTTGTCGAATTTGTATATACATGTATAATTTGAAAATATTTCAGGTTTATTACAAAATTGTGTGCACTAAATATGAAGTAGCAAAAGTTTGAAGATACCACAGGGGTAATATAAGAAGCTGTTTAAATCGAAGAAAGACAGACAATATAAAGGACAAAACAAACAATAGTGAACAAAAAATTACACAGAAAACTAAAGATTGAGCAACACGAACCCAATGAATACCGGGTGTCAACTCATGCCGTTCATCATTATGATTTTGGATATATACTATATTTGTTGGACGTCACTTCCGGTATTATCTTATAGAGTTATATGAAGTATTGTACATCGACCAGGACAAGGGTATTAAATTAACAAACATTAGTGATAACAGGCACTTATTACATAGGTACATGTACAATGTAGTAAATTCAGATGTCATACGAACGGAACTGTTCCATATTTAATCAGCTGTTACTACCTTGACCCGTTATCAATTAATCTAGTGATGTTCCCTTCAGGAAATCCGGCAATGATTGTAAAGTACACGAGTACCATATGCTTAGAGAATGTCACGATTCTTTATCGTTAAGTTAACTTGCAACATCTCCCAATTTTCCAAGACGTCCAAACTTTTCCACCAATTTTCCTTTTCCTTATAGCAATCAAAACAAAAGCCCATCCCAGCGTTACCTATTAATTACGTGTTTAATATGAATAACCTATGATCGTGATGATTATAGCTAATATACTGCTATCATATAACGTAACAATCAAATCTTAAATGACTAAGTATAGAAATTACAGACAGAGAAGATGACATTGTATCTTAGGACATATTATCCCCACCCACACCATGCCAGAAATAAAGATTAACACCATATTATCCCCACCCACACCATGCCAGAAATACAGATTAACACCAATGGTGTAATAAAGTTATTACAATGTATTGACCCACATAAAGCTACTGGCCCTGATAATATACCTGCTCATTTTGTAAATACTTATCAGAAGAACTATCACCATTTTTATCATTTTTCTTCCAACTTTCAATTGATAATGGTAATATTCCAGTAGACTGGGAACAAGCTAATGTTGTACCTTTTTTTAAAAAGGGAGATAAACACAGTGCTGTAAATTATAGAACTGTGTCTTTAACTGCTATCTGCTGTAAATTATTAGAATACATTATAACTAGTAACATCAGAAAACATCTTAGTCAGAATAAAATACTACATGATAGCCAACATGGTTTTAGGTGTAAAAGATCCTGCGAGACATATCTAGTCATTAGCATTCAAGATCTTGCTAAGTCACTAGCAGATGGTAATCAGATTCACTGGGGTAAAACTGATGACCGTAACTGCAATTACGGTCATCCCAAGATGGTGGACGTGGAATCAGGTAAGAATCTTTTTTGTCGATTAAATTGTTTCTGTAAAGTTTTTAAATGGCACATGCATTGATACGATAGTAATCTATGAACTTTTCATAAGGTAATCATAAATTACGACTGAAAAATGTATATGAAAGAGAAAATCCGATTTTAAGAAATCGCTAAGATGACCGTAACTGAAAAATGAGATGACCGTAATTGCAGTTTTCAATTAGGTCATCTTAGCGATCTTTTAAAAACGGATTTTCTCTTTCATATACATTTTTCAGTCGTAATTTGTGATTTCATTGTGAAAAGTTCACAGATTACTATCGTACTAATGCATGTGTCATTTAAAATACATTATAGAAACAATTTAATCGACAAAAAAAATTATTACATAATTTCATGTCCGCCATCTTGGGATGACCGTAATTTACAGTTACGGTCATCAGCTTTACCCCAGTGCAGATTGATATTTTTCAAAAGCCTTTGATAAAGTTCCCCACCAAAGATTGATTCATAAGCTAAATTACTACGGTATTAGAGACAAAAACTTAAATTGGATAACAGACTTTTTAGGAAATAGACAACAACAAGTTTTTTTAAATGGTATAACATCTTCTAAATTATCAGTAGACTCTGGAGTCCCACAGGGGACAGTTTTAGCCCGAATCTTACTCGTATTGTTTATGAACGACTTGCCCGAACATGTAAACTGCAATGTTAGACTCTTGGCAGATGATTGATTGTTGTACAGAAACGTTAATAATCAATCTGATTCAGAATTGCTACAAAAAGATTTAACAAACCTAGAGAATTGGGAAAATACATTGCAGATGAAGTTCAACCCAGAAAAATGTTATGTCATCCATGTTACCAAGAAGAAAATTCCCCATAAACTTGATTATAAATTACACAGCCATACATTACAACCAGTTGACAATAGTAAATATTTAGGTGTAACTATTAGCAATAATCTAGAATGGGGCCCACATATTAATAACATAACTTCAAAAGCCAATAAAACCTTAGGCTTTCTACGCAGAAATATGAAAACTGTACACTTACGTCCACATCACTTGTTCGTCCGGTTGACGAATACTCTTCACCAGTTTGGAATCCATCTAAAAAACATCAAATATCTCAGGTTGAGCAAATACAAAGGAAAGCAGCTCGTTATGTCTTTAATGACTACCGTGACAGCTAGGTCACCCGGTGCTGTCACCAATATGATTGACACCTTACAGTGGGACAGTCTTGCTTGTAAACGAACTAAAGCAAGTCTGATACTGTTATATAAAATAAACGGGGGGTTTAGTAGAGGTACCAACAACCATGCTATCCCAATCTGACAGCCGTACTCGTGGGGAACATAAATTCAGACAAATTCAGTCAAATAAAGATTTTTATAAGTTTTCTTTCTTCCCTAATATAATATCAGTCTGGAACAGTTTACCCCAGTCAATAGCTCTTTCACCTAACCTAGAATCCTTCAAAAGTGGTATTTCCACATCAACATTTGAAGAATTCCCAACCCACCTATAAAAACATATTGCAAGCCACTGTACATATATTAGTTATTTTTGTTTGGTTATTTTTGGTTTATTATACTTTTAAATTGTCCATGTACATAGCGCACACAGTTCCGGGACGCTACACACTCAAACCTTTGAGTCTAGTCCTGTATTTGGAAGAAGAAGAAGAAGAAATGTAGCGGGACCATGGCCCACCACCGACCAATCCATCCCCGATATCTACATCTACATATCCAGAAGCCTAAAATATTATATATTTGATTATATTTTTTTCTTGGAAAACACGTTAAAAAACTATTTCTACGAAAGAGATGAACTTGATAAATTCGTAGAAATACCCCAAAAATGTCAAAGATTGATCGCATTAAATATTATGTATCCGTCTGTCACGTATTTGGAAATACCTTTTTAAGGTGATAAAACTTTAAAATAATCTTCTTATTTACGACTTATTAGTTGCTATAATCTGTATCATCTAAGTGCTTTTTATATCAATACTGCCAATAATCTTTTTTCATCAGAAATTATCAATTTCTTTTCACATTGCAACACCTGCAGAAGTTGACTCAACATTGTTTATATAATGACTACATGATCTTATGATTAGGGGCCTCGGTGGTAAAGTGGTTAAAGTCCCTGACTTCTGACCACCACAAGTCTAACAACAATGACGTGGTTTGAGCCTCGTTGTCCATCTCAAGTGTTTCACCAGTCAGTACAATACAACTGTTCTGGTTTTCCTCCCAAAGAAGTCTGATATACACGATATAGATGAAAAATTGCTGAAAACTTAAAAGGGACACAATCCAGAACAAATATTTAAATTTGCAGATTTTTTTTTTTTTTTTTTTGGATAAGCGCATTTTTGATGTGTGAAAAAAAACTCAATTTACACAACAACTGCAACAATTATCCACTTCCAACTGTTAAAGGAACGGCCATTACACTGTTTCTATATTTCATATAACAATGTTGAAAAACTGTCATGGGAAAATAAATCTGAGATCATTTGCTATATATGTATATCTCTAAGTGGTGGCAAACTGGCAAACCAAACAAGACAATCGCCCGATTTGAACTTTGTGAGGAGTTGTGATCTCAAGGTCAAGTGTGACGCAGACAACGCGAACAATGACGCACACGAAGGACAAGTGACCCTTTATGTGTCACCCATGCTATGCTAGCGACACAGAAATAACAACACAAGAGTTTTAAAGACGTATTGTCGATGTTTGGTTAAAAAGTGAAGAACATTAATGAAACGTTGTGACAATAGATGTTTATATATCACAGAGATGAGAGGTACAACATATCTAAGATCTCAAAGGTGTCGTGCAGTTCAAGATTAGTGGATAATCTGACAAGATAATTTTTATAAATTGATAGTTTGTTCTAGTAATGAGCACTTCAAGTTAAAAATGAATAGTTTATTTTATTTTGCTCAAACTGACAACTTAATTACATTTCGTCTCAAGCAAGTGACAACCATAAAATGTATCTACCCTTCCGCATCCCGTGGGATACAGGAGGATTGTTGTATGTTTTTTTTTATATATATAAACGTATGTACATTCAACCCAACAGTGTTAGGGTGGGCTGTAATTTAACCTTAAGTGACAAGGTATCACCTCAGTTAATGAAGCTATGTTTTAACATAGTGGATTTGGCAGAGGGGGCTAAATGGCTTGTCAATTTGTTAAGCGCATTTGTGCTACTGTGTGGGTTCAAATCCCGCAGAGAGGAAAAGGAAAAATTGTCAATTAAAATTCTAACTCTGACACTGAATATAAAAATTTGATACTACCGGTATGTATCATTATTACTATTTTTATGGTTTACATAAATTCGTAAAATATCATCCTTTTCCAAGAATATGAACTATGAATATTAAATTTCCGGGGGTGTTGATACATTTCAAAGAAATCTTCTAATTTTGTCAGAAACACATGTAAATGAAATATGATGTCAAAAGTTTAAATCGTTATTAAGTAGTATATTCATTTTGTTGTTATCTGAAATATCCGCCTTCTACGTATTAGTATTCTGTTTAAAAATGATAAGGCACCAGCTTAATTCTCATCTATATTCGTTATCGCCCCACGACAACAGTATGTGATAATTACTGTAAGGTAATATATCCACTTTGAATATATCACACATTGATATACACACCTGGACCGGTATTCATATAACTACTTTGCTAAGGAATTCATTCGGAATACTCCAGTATCATAAAATAAACACAACTATTATGACATTTTCCGTTCGGATTAAATCTTAATTTAGTTATGTAACCATATTGATATGACATTTGATGGATTATGGCTGCTTAAGTTCCCATTCATTCATCACTCGTCACAGCTCGGCCGATTCCGTTCCTCCATCTAGATAGACGGAGAGCAGCGGATTAATCCGAGGTTTACCGATTTATTTAAACGTATATTTCATGATTTCATGCCATTAACGATTGAGTGGTTATTGCTTGACGCGAATAAGCAATACTCGATACAATTTAATGTGATAAAGTTTGTCAGTGACTTCCGACAGGTCGGTGGTTTTTTCCCAGAACTCTGGTTTCCTCCACCAATAAAACTGACCGCCATGATATAACTGAAATATTGTTGAAAGTGGCGTTAAACACGATAACCATAACCCTAGCCCTATATTTATGCTTGAAATTTGCAGTTTCTAAATGATGCGATTTATCAAAACTAAAGTCTTTCGGAATTAGGTAACATTAGCTTTTGGCTATTCGATTCTCTTTAGGTAATTTGGTTTACTTGCTCCAAAGATTTTAAAACTATTTGGCTTTCCAATCTTTTGCCTTTGGAAACTTATGCTAGAAACGTGTCGTGTGCACTAACTTTGATATCAATGTTTTCGCATCACTATTGACCATCACTATTGACCATCACTAGTGAATGCGAGAATTTCAATTTCATAATGATATAAAATGATACAAGGGAAAGCAGCATTTTAAGTTAGACATAGAAGTCATCAAAACATATTACATGTGTATACTATCAACATTCGTTTCGTAGAGTCCCAAAATTAACCAAGCAATACTAACGACAGGAGAAAATAAAACTAACCATCATTATCTAATAGATAATGAAAACATAAGATGCTATACTAAAAACTTGTGCAAGCTTCTTAAAATGTGGTATTCTATGGAAGAACTTGCTTGCTAAGGGAGAACTTGCTTACTAGGTCTATACCACAAATATTAAATGATTTAGCAATAAGTTACCAGAGTAAATGAAATCACATGTTTGAAAGACATACCTTATTTTTATTGTTATTATAATTTTAGAAATCAAGGTCCCGCTAATATTATAATGTTGAATTGTTTTCACTAAAAGAATATGTAAATAAGAATTCAGCTTCACTAGTACTGCAAATATATATACATAAATATTTTTCGTTATTTTAGTTTATGAAGAAGTAATATGGAATGTGTTTTTGTATTATGTATAAATATTTGTGGTATTTCGGTTACATACGTGATGGAATCTGTCTGTATTTGGTAACGTTTGTTTAAATATACTTACATGTATATATACATTTTAAATAATTGAAAGTGAAAACATTTTAAAACAATATTGTTTTGCATTGCAATGTAAATGTAAAGGTGAACATTAAATCATTTTCTTCTTCCTTTTGTTATTTCATATTTGATTAATATCTTTTTATTTGTCGTTGTTGTTGTTTGTTTTGTTTTGTTTTTGTTTTGTTTTTGTTTTTGTTTTTGTTTTTTTTTGTTTTTTTTTTGTTTTTTTTTTTTTTCGGTTAGGGGTGGGGAGGTGAACATATTCATATAGCAAATAAAAACGCACAAAACTTATAACATTGATTTCATTATTATCAATAATTTGGCTTCTCATTTACATTCATTGAAAATTTTCACACAATTAACATTGTAATCTCACATTTTACGATCATACATAATGATATTTATTTAATATATACACTTTAAATTATTTCCCTCAACTTAACATGATCTTTTTTCTTCTATTATAACTACATGTATTCAATGGATACTTTTATTAATGACATATAGTACCATATGTCTAGATCAGATAGTAACTAATTGATTTATTTTTATTACAATTCTCAACTTTAGCCTTCTCTTTATTGTTATTAGTGTGACATGATGGCCAGAACGTCAACTGTTAATACATCGTTACGTCATATATTACGTCACCATTCTTGATCTTGATCCTTATCTTATCTCACCTTCGTTTTAAGTCACGGCGACTTTAAACGCTGAAGAGACGGGCTTAATAAAATAAACATTAATATTTTATTTACTACAGTCTAGAAATAATGTAACTTTTATTTGATTTTATTTATGGATTTTAATTTTAAATCAATTTATTAAAACGATAACAATTGTCGCTATTTTTGACATACATATTACTCATAGGGTTATAATTTCCTTTTTTTATCCTTTAAGTTCATTGTCTAGCAAAATATATTACGAAGTAAAACAGAATATGCATTGTGCGGGAGAATTTATTTTCATTTATTCATTTTTTACGGGTTTAAACAAATCTTATTGTTTGATATAATAAGTATTAAATGTGATGTTTTGATAATAAAATGTATAAATATATAAGTGTTATTTGAGTTTGGGGAGTGCAGATTCCTATAAGGACAAGAGGTCGTTTAAATTTTATCAGAAGGTCTTAAGCTCAAATTCCAAACTATTAAAGTAGAAACTGGGCATTTTATTTATATATTTTAAGTTCACTGTACTTTACAGAATTCAGAAGCATATTTTGTCTTTGTCTCCGTTTTGTGTCTTCTACCCGATATTGCATGTGTTACTGGATTGTCCATTCTTGATTTCCCCTTCGGTTTTCTCTGACGTTTATTTGTCCTGTGTCTTGTGTGACCTATGTTGCCTATGTGTCTGGATTGTCCATTCTTGATTGCCCCTTCGGTTTTCTCTGACGTTTATTTGTCCCGTGTCTTGTGTACCTAATGTTGCCTGTGTTTCTGGATTGTCCATTTTTGATTGCCCTTTTGGTTTTCTCTAACGTTTATTTGTCCTGTGTCTTGTGTGACCTATGTTGCATGTGTCTCTTGGTTGCTTTTTGGTTTTCTCTAACCATGGTTTATTTAGCAGATATTTCAACCATGATTTCTAATTTGATTAAAGTTGTTAGTAATTGATTAATCATGACCGATACAATAAGGGTAATAACAAAATTACCGAACACAGAGCAATCTTCCAAAGGGAAATTAAAAACTCATAAATCAATAAACAGACAAAATCAGTCAACAACCGGTAAACTGGAAAACCGCAATGGCCCTGACTTGGTACAGGCATTTCTAAAGAAATGGTGGATTGAATACAAGTGGGGCCTCAGTAGCTGTGATTGTTTCATGTACCAATGCAATTGGTGCCTATGACATAAAGGCTTACGAGTTGTACTTCTGCCCGTGGGGAGATGTACTCGTTAAACAATATTATGGGATAATGTTTGTCAATGACTGAAACGTGATGTTAAACATTCATAATTTTCATATGTGGTGATTATCTCAAGGGTGGTTTTAGTCTGTCTTATTTCAGAAATAGCAATTTTTTCTTCATTTGCTATTTATACTGTTTAGGCCCTTTGATTTACTTTCTCCCAAAACTTTTAAAATTATTTGGCTTTCCAACCTTTCGATTTTGAGCGTACCTGATGAAGGTTATTCCAGAAACGGGTCGTGTGCATTAAATTTGATATCTACGCTTTATTATACACCATGACAAATCGATGATATCTACGTCTGTCTACAATACCGTGAAAGTCCAAGTGTTGTTCCATGACACCAACACTTGGTGTGTTTCGTTGTCTGTTGGTGAAGAACATGACAGTCAGCCAGCCCTGTGTTGACCATTTCGATTTGATCGATTTCGCCTTTATTTTAGGATTCCCGTACAAAACAAGTATACTCAAGTGATGGTCTAACTACAGAGGCTTGCACCCTATTTTCCGATTCACTCATGAAGGTTGCCCTTCCCTATTTTCCGATCGACTCCTACGCCTCTAACATAGAGATTTATAATCTTGTTCCTTAACGGAGGTCGTACTGATTTTTAGGTTTCGATTGAGTAAGCCAAACTTTGTGTTGGCTTTAGTGCAGATGATATTTCCGGGGTTTTTCCATTTTCAATCTTGCCTGACATTTGGCATTTTCTGATTACTAGAGTGGATGACCATTAATGGTGGAGTATGTTTGATGAGATTTTTATTCCGAGTTTTAGACAGGAGCTCGACGTTATATTTGTCTGGGTGAAAAGCCATCATAGTAGTTGAACATCACCTTTACAAGTTATGCTTATATCAGACATTTTAGGTAATTCATTATCAGCTGCCATATTAATTCATACACATCAGATAAATAATTATCTGTCTTTTTGGGTATGGTCCATTATTTGTTTCCCGTCTCGTTTGGTGGACGAGATTCCTCAAGTGGTCAGTTTTCTTATTTTTAATGTAGGTCAGAAAATGTTTCTTTCTGCGATAGAGAAACAGGCTGAAATCAAATGTTTGTGGCTTTATCTTTTTGGGAATGGTCCAATATTTGTTTCCCGTCTTGTTAGGTGGACGAGATTCCTTGGTGGTCAGTTTTCTCATATTTGATGTAGGTCAGAAAACATTTCATTATATTATACATTGCTCCGGTGTTATCATTGGTTTTAGGAGTGACAATGTCCTTGGTTTATTGGCTACTGCAAATATCATTGTCGAAGAAACTTTGGAATAAGTTCCTTTTTTTTTATTAAATATATATTTGGGTTTAATATATCCCAGTCGTTTGGTTTTATTAATGTTTTGTATTATCAATCTCGTTCCTTATTAGTGTTTTTTAGTTTATTTTGTTATCCAGGGTATTCCGGGATTGGTTTTGACACTTTATTTGTAATACGTTCTTTTACTATCAGATTAAATTTTTTTTTTTAAATCAAAGAGTTCGTTGACATTTACATTTGTATTCGTGTTAATAATTTGGACTTGTTTCGATTTTGATGTTGTCCAAATCTGCCTTTTTAGCATAAAATTACTTTCCTATACTTTTGCTTCCGCATTTGAGACGTAACGAAAATTCTAAGTAAAAAAGACAGTACCATGATCAAATATTCCTTGTGAAAAATCTCCATGCATGTAATCTGACTGGGAGGGTGTGTTATTATAAGATCTGAAGCATTGCCGTTTCTGGTAGGATTTTATATTAACTCACAGAGGCCAGTATCGTCTTAGGTATTGATAAAATTAGTATAGTGTATTGTTTATGTCTGGTATTAGGTTTGAATATTTAATTTTTCAAGTCCCGCAAGGGGGCTGAAATCCTCTATCTATGAGGACGGCATTTTTCATTATTGTTGCATGTCTCACTGACCAATCAAACACAATTTAGATTTTCGCTTCGTTTGAGGCCTTTTTGGTTATAAAATGACTTGATGTAGAATGCTTTTCTGTCTATTATATCAGTGTTTATTCAGATCATTTCGCTTTTGTTGTCTGGTGCGAGTTCGGATGCCACCCTCTTTAAAGATGAAATCGTTTTAATGCATGGCTTACCGAACCAATAGAATTTAAAATTGTTAAACAGCACATGAAATTAGGTATGGAAACTGTCAAACCATTTCATAGTTTGTGGACGAGTTAGTTTTAATGGTCAGAATGCGTTATCTTGACAAAGTAAATAAGATACAAGAAAAAAGTCATTCACATCGACAAACTAAATTGTTATGTATGTATATAAGTATATACGGTTTGGAGACAATCCAGAAAAATGAAATATAAGCGATTTATGTGTAAATATTGAAGAGATCATTAATACTTTGTGTGTCAGTCTATGTTCATGAAGTGTTAAAATGTCACCTTTAAATCGAAGTGTTGTCAACAGATAGACAACCGGGCATTCAACTGTTCAAAGGAAAATACCCAGTTCCCACTTTATTAATCGGAATGTGACCCTTCTTCAATAACAAGGTCCTTAAGATAACAGTTTAATAAATCATTTAATACAGAAACAAACTGACCACTTTATATACTGTGATCCACCAAGACAAATATTTGTAAAAGTTATGCAAATGTTTGGTAGCTGATAACTAGTGTTGACATTAAAGTTGAGTTGTGTTTGCAAACGTTTAATATAGATGACCACTTAAGACTGATGACCACCCTATATCAGTTAAATTTTGGCCACTACAATAAAATGAATTGCTAATTAAATTTGTTGAATTTTTGACCATCTACTTACGGTAATGACCATAAGTGGCCAAACAATCCAAATAAAATACCTCCTTACTCATGTTTAGTGTGTTTCGAACAAACATTATAGACATCCGACAGGATTATACCATGTCTCAGGTTGTCTTATTATGAACTGGTTTCTCCGACAGGATTATACCATGTCTCAGGTTGTCTTATTATGAACTGGTTTCTCCGACAGGATTATACCATGTCTCCGGTTGTCTTATTATGAACTGGTTTCTCCGACAGGATTATACCATGTCTCAGGTTGTATTATTATGAACTGGTTTCTTCGACAGGATAATACCATGTCTCAGGTTGTCTTATTGTGAACTGGTTTCTTCGACAGGATAATACCATGTCTCAGGTTGTCTTATTATGAACTGGTTTCTTCGACAGGATTATACCATGTCTCCGGTTGTCTCTACCTTTTTACAAATTGTTTTCTTCATAGTAAGCCAAGGGACTAGTGATTTTAGTCGTATTGCTGACCTTTTGACAGGTTGGTGTTTAACACCAAGCTGTGTCGTGTGCACTAAATTAGATATCTACGTTTTATCGATGAAGATGGAAATAACCGACGATCGTATGGAGTTAAGGGTACATATTGAATAGAGTTCGAAAATTCTGCCGTACAATTGTAAACCACATTCCTCTAGTAGCATGACGTACTGTTGTTTGTTCAATTTCTTTAGTGTGAAAGGGGTATGGTATTCTGTAACTAAGGGACATGTTTTCGCAACAGTTTCAATAATTCGCAGCAATGCAGTTGAACAATCACAGAAAGCTTCATTGAACATGTACAACTATTCACTTAATATCCCCCAGAACTCCACGACCTTGGAGAATTAGTGTTCATTTGTAAACACTTCAAAATACTTGGCTAAACATAGAACTGACATCTGACACCTAATGAGTTAACTAAACATATAATATAGATCAAAATATATGTCCGAAAACGGCTTGTCGATTGTTCTTTTGTACTTGGTCATCATTTTGAGATCAAGTCTTAAATAATTAGGATAAACATGAAAAGAAAGTTTAAACAGTGATGGTAAGGAAAACAAACAATCACCTCTTGCCTCAATCCACCGAACACAAAAAAAACCATGACATATGGCATTGGAAATACAGGTCGTGGCTTGGGACAGGTACAGAAATGTGGCGGGGTGAAACACATATATATGATTGAAGAAAGTAGTATGTAACGAACATCCTTACTATCTTGCACAAGTCAAGCTTTAGACAGGAATGTACAATTGTCTTTTAGCTACTAGACATGGTTTAGGTATACTATTGTTTATATCACGTGTTTCAGATAATATAGTGAAGCGTTATTCCAAATAGAACATTTTTATTTGACATTACATTAGACCAATACCGAGTTTATCATGTAACTTTAATACGTTGCTATAATAAAAGCGTGTATGTCTAAATTAGTGCACACGCCCCGCTTCTGGAATTACCCTCATTGGGTATGTTCATAGTTAACTTAAAGATTGGAAGGCCAAATAATATTAAAAATAATTAAAGTCATGCTGCGATAGTAATAAAAACGTAGATATCTAATTTATGTGTTTCTGGTATAATTTTAGTTTGAATAAAAACAAGTTTTTCTGCATTTTATCATTTCCTTGCTCTCTCCGGTAATACATTATTGTCATGGTTTATAATTGAAAGGTTGTTTTTGAAAGAAAGAGTCGTGTGGTGGTATTTCAACGTATTTTTTTTTTCATTTAGAATCGTTGTAGTCCGAAAACCGTGTAAAACATGAAAACATGTACACGAACTTAGAAGGGATCAATAGAAGTATTTCTACAATACAAAAATTTACTTCTAATAAAGGTCAAATCAGTTAACATAGATCATATAATTCACATTGTATATTTATCTCAATAGTCATTTTGGGGTTATTTATTCAGAAATAAATATTTACTCATGTTAGATGTGTAATTCACAGGTACTTGATAGTACAAACCTTAAATATTTGTCTTTTACAAAAGAGGGACAACATGATACAGGTCAATCAATGTTATGTATATAAAACATGTCAATGTGAACAATTGGAACGAGTTGGATTTATAACTACCTATGCAATCAGTGCCTATAACTACTAAAATTGATAACTCCGCTGAGGTGAGGTGTACTCGATACAACATTTTGTGATAAAGTTTGTCAGTGACTTGCAACAGGTCGGTGGTTTTCCCCGATTTTTTTTTTTTTTTTTTTTACCGTATTCATTTATATTGCATGTTTGACAGAGAAACAGAAAGCACAATGTTATAGTATTTTAGACTGATCCTAATGAGGATCGAACCAACGATCTTATGTACTGAAAGCGAGTACGATAACCTTTACAACATTGAGGCGAAGGGACAAAACGAATATGGTAAACAATCTTTTACTTAGGCATTTCAAATATGTTATATTCTTTATTCGACTGGTTATTGTAACTGCATTTTGCTAAGCATATATTCATTATGCTTCATGTGATTTGACTCACAGTCGCAAAGTGATCAAGTTTACCAGTTGTTTGCCCAGGGTCAGTGGTTCTCTCCGGGTACTCCGGCTTCCTCCACCACTAAAACTGAGCGCCATGATATAGCTGAAATATTGTTAAAAGTGGCGTTAAACACCAAAATTTAAATTAAAAAATTCAAATTCATGGGATTTGTATAGCTAATATCTTGGAAAGTTTGTTGTCTTATAGACAACATTATATGTCATGTACCTATATGCGTATGTTACGATACAATACGACTAAAAATAATAAAACGAAATTGTGATGTAAACAAAAACTAATAAATCACAGCTTACTCGTATATAGTACTGGCAAAAACAAAAAATATGAAATTTTATTATTTTGAACAAAAAAACTTCAAATCATAAACAGTGAAATATATTCGATTTATTGTTGAACATTTAGTATTTCCTTAAAGTTGTTGACATTGTGCCCTAAGAGGGGTAGTTTGGGTCTATACAACTAGTTTAACCCCACCACTTACTATTTAGATGCCTGTACCAAGCCAGGATAGTAGCGATCAAATTTTTGTGTGTTAAAGGTATCGATATTGTCTTTTTCTACGATTTTTCTGTTGGATTTTGGAAGTGTTCCGACAGTGTGGTTTTATTATTTCGTTTTTTATGCATTTTCATGCATTAAATGTTTTGACACTGACAACAATCGTGAATGAGCTATGTGTCTTTAATGACCTGAAAAGTAATATGTTTATAACAAGTAATAAAGCTATTTATATACTGTATTAAAGCCTTAATCTAGATTAAATCATAAAATGTATTATTATTATATATTGTTGCATTTCATGGTCTAATAAATATATAATTTAGTCAAGGCTGTTTAACTGAAAAGCAAGCACGATAGCCTAGACCTTCCATAGAATGTGTTTTGATTGCAATATTATGTAAGGAACCAAACTGTAAGCTTTATCAACAGAGTTAAAAGATTATATGCTTATGCTTGACACTACAGTCCCATCTTCAAATGACGTCCCTATTCATGTGAAGAGATACCTCTAACGTCTTCCTTCTAACTTTTTATTGAAGTGAATGTACAAAGCCAGAAGTTTTCCTCTGTTTATTTGATCTTCAGACTAGATTTTAGAACTCTTCTGATGATTTTTTTTATTCCTTTTTTCTGTCTTTTTTTTTTATTCTAAATTCCATATATAGTAAAATCGTAAAGTAAAAATATGCCTTGCAATTTACATTGCATTGTTCTGTCACTTCAATCTTTAAACTTTATACTCTAAGCCTTCCACCTCTTACTTTTTACATTTTTGTACTTTTTAACATCTCTTTGATTATATCTATCTTCTTACCTCTACCTCCTCAGTGACGTCATTCTACTAGTCTCTCTGGGGGCCCGGGTGGCTCGACGAGTTAGGTCGTTGCATCAAACAACTCATATAAGTCTATCACCAATACGACGTGGGTTCGCGCCCAGATTTGTAAATTACAAAAAAGGGTGCACTCGACTCGCAGCCGCAGGTGATTAAGCATACCAGTTGCTTGCCCAGGTTCGGTGGTTCTCTCCGGGTACTCCGGATTCCTCCACCACTAAAAACTGGTCGCCATGATATAGCTGAAATATTGCTGAAAGTGGCGTTAACCACCACAATTCAATTACATTTCTAGTCTCTCTGGGTACTGGTAAAGGTTCTCATGGCCCAAATTCACAGAGCTACTCAGTACGTCCCCGTGTGGCGAATAGGTGGAGCGCTATTGATTGGGACCTGTTATGTTATAATACGGAAAGCCTGACCATGGACCATAGTGGGTAGAGTGCCATGTTCCCTCTGACCATGGACCATAGTGGGTAGAGTGCCATGTTCCCTCTGACCATGGACCATAGTGGGTAGAGTGCCATATTCCCTCTGACCATGGACCATAGTGGGTAGAGTGCCATGTTCCCTCTGACCATGGACCATAGTGGGTAGAGTGCCATGCTCCCTCTGACCATGGACCATAGTGGGTAGAGTGCCATGTTCCCTCTGACCATGGACCATAGTGGGTAGAGTGCCATGTTCCCAGTGGGTAGAGTGCCATGTTCCCTCTGACCATGGACCATAGTGGGTAGAGTGCCATGTTCCCTCTGAACATGGACCATAGTGGGTAGAGTGCCATGTTCCCTCTGCCCATGGACCATAGTGGGTAGAGTGCCATGTTCCCTCTGACCATGGACCATAGTGGGTAGAGTGCCATGTTCCCTCTGACCATGGACCATTGTGGGTAGAGTGCCATGTTCCCCCTGACCATGGACCATAGTGGGTAGAGTGCCGTGTTCCCTCTGACCATGGACCATAGTGGGTAGAGTGTCATGTTCCCTCTGACCATGGACCATAGTGGGTAGAGTGCCATGTTCCCTCTGACCATGGACCATAGTGGGTAGAGTGCCATGTTCCCTCTGATCATGGACCATAGTGGGTAGAGTGCCATGTTCCCTCTGACCATGGACCATAGTTGGTAGAGTGTCATGTTCCCTGCACGCTAAAGACCCCTATTGTAGACCATAGTGGGTAGAGTGCCATGTTCCCTGCACGCTAAAGACCCCTATTGTAGACCATAGTGGGTAGAGTGCCATGTTCCCTGCACGCTAAAGACCCCTATTGTAGATCATAGTGGGTAGAGTGCCATGTTCCCTCTGACCATGGACCATAGTGGGTAGAGTGCCATGTTCCCTGCACGCTAAAGAACCCTATTGTAGACCATAGTGGGTAGAGTGCCATGTTCCCTGCACGCTAAAGACCCCTATTGTAGATTTCGGAAAAGAATAGGCACACTGTAACCACTATAAAGTAATAATCAACCAGTCAATCTACTAGTCTCGTTTTGATTGGTTATATTTTCCACTAATTCATCCCTAAATGTAACTACATGTATTATCTCTTAATCTTTGCTTCTTAATTTTTATTCATTACTTTCTATAATTTTGTATTCTTACTTTTTACTTCTGTTGTTAGAACTAGTATTTTCTGTCACGGTAAGCTTACTAGCCTCAAGTGGGATAGTCGTGGGTTGGAACCCATATCGGCTCAAACCAAAGACTATAAAATTGGAATTTGCTGCTTTTCAGGTAAGGCATAAGAACAACGACTGGTTTTTCAATGAGCTAGCACGATAAAAATTCAACTAATCGTGTTGATCTAATACAAAAACGGACATCATTCGCATTTCATCGAAATGCAACTTATTCTTGTCATGATATAGCTGAAAAATTGCTCATTTGGCGTTAAGCAACAATAACTAACGCACTCTAATATTTTCTTTTAATGTCTAACTTTTTGACAACTGTTTTTATTATTATTCTATATATAATGTACATGTATATCTATTACTTCTAACAAATTTTAACCACACTCCTCTAATCCTTATACATATTTCCCCTTTTAACTGAGAAAGTATCAAAGACGAATTTAAATATCTCTACCAAATACTGACGCCTTCAACAAGTTATAACTCTTTAATTTGAAAAGCGAAAAACAAATTTCAAACTGTATGATTATGCTAAAAACTAAGAAATAATAGTACTGCCCGAATTCTCCCATTAAAAATATTGTTTACTGTAAAATGTTGACCTGTGAAATTAGAAGAAAATATTTTGAAATCATTTTGTATACAAATGTATATCGTACTGGCCTTTAATCCGTTTAATAACATTTACTTAAATATCCGATAGAAAGATGGTATCGCGTTAAGTCTTTTGGCTTTCTACTTCTCACGTAATAATATAAATATAATATTAGATATATCGGTCTGATAAGGTTAAAGGCATTTCATGTTATGCAATAGTTTTATTATTGTACCCGTGACCAACTGGTCCTATTATCACCTTACGATTATTGACCTTTAAAGAAGGAGTTAAATGTACATAGAACTAATTTGTTATCGGTTTTTCTCTAATATACGAATCATTGATTTTGAAAGACTATATTATTTCGTAATTTAGCACGTTTTTAGGGTTAGGGGGACAGCAATAAAATACGGCTAGACAATTTTCACGACTAGAAACATTGTTTCCGCTACACGGCGGGAAATAATGATAATCTACATGTATCTATTCACGTATAACTGAATAGCCTTTGATAGTAATCTTTTATTATATCTGAATTTTACACATTCAGCCAAATGAATATGCTAATAATGTAAAACAAATATAAATGAAAAAAGAATTTCGTCTATATTATTGGTGAAAACAGCTGAAAATAGTACAATGTCAAGGAGACTCAAATAGAGTTCTTGAAGAAACGCATCACCCAATTTGTCAGCTTTTATTTTATTTTATTTTTAATTCAGCTGAAAGTCAAGCCTTTTTTGGTTCTTTTATCTTTTCTACCTAGTATCCAGTAAACTACGAACACTCATTGACCATGTTTGATATGTCTTCATTCATCGCTATGATAACACGTGGTCTTCTTTGAGTGAAAGCAAATCCATGCAGGACTTGTATGGTTTGTTTTCTTTGTCGATTGTAGCTATTCTGTTTAGGCCCTTTGGTTTTCTTGCTCCCAAAGATTTTAAAATTATTCGCCTTTCAAATATTTTGACTTTGACCGTACCTGATGAAGGTTATTCCAGAAACGCCTCGTGCTGACTAAAATTTGACATCGACTTTTTTTTTATTTATATATGTATTGTCGTCAGAGATCCAATTGTTTAGAGTGAGGAGATCCTATTAACTGGCTTAACTTGGATTTCCACCTTCATATGTCTGTTCGTTTGGGGTTTTTTGTTCAATAAGTTAAGGTGAGAGGTGATTGGTCCTTTTGTTGATATCGATGGAATTGTTGACCATCACTGCTTAAGCTTTCTTTTCATAATATCACAACAGGGGGAGCAATTAAAGATATAATTTTAGTTAAATTGTGAACAGGCGTGGTAAACCGATTGATAGGATTTCAACCCGGCCAGTACAATGTCCGGATCAGTGAATGCTCGTAATAAAAAGTTTGTTTGCTTGTTTGTTTGTTTGTTTGATGGTGTTTAACGCCACTTTTAACAATATTTCAGTTATATCGTGGCGGTCGGTTTTATTGGTGGAGGAAACCGTAGGACCCGGAGAAAACCACCGACTTGTCACAAGTCAATGACAAACTTTATCACATAATGTTGTACACCTCGCCCTGATCGAGATTCGACCCCACAACATCAGTGGTGATAGGCACGGATTGCATAGGTAGTTGTCAATCCAATTACCATACGATCATGACCACGACGGCCCGCGTAATAAACTGACTACAAGCTAAGAAGTAGAATGTGTTTCTTTAAGACCATTACTATAAGAAGGAAAACAATCATAACTGATATTTCTAACAAATGTAACATCAATTACTCATACACATCTAAAGATAACATTTGTCTTCGTGAGAGACCAGAATAAATAGTTCTTTAATGTGTTGGAATTATTTGATTATGACAACAGTGGCAGTCAATATCAACAAAACGAACAACCTCCTCTCACCTCAAATGAGTGAATATAAAAAGACCACGACATATGGTGTTGGAAATACAAGTCCTTGATGGAGACAGGCGCAAATATATGGCGGAGTTAAACCGGGTATGGGCAATCCAGTCGTCTTGTTCTTGATAATTGAATATTCAACGCCAGTGCAGAAATATGAAAACAAGACCTGTACTGATCCGCTTCCACACATTATCACAACAAATAATGGCAACAAAAACATTGACAGTACAATAGAAGGGTCGGTGAATGATCATATGTAACTCACTACAAGCTAAGAATGTGCTGTAAAATCTGTTGGTTAAATCCTAAGTGATATTTCTTACAGATTTAATGTCTTCACGAGGAGCGACGTGTCTACCATCAGAGTGTTGTTTCAGTGAGCTAGCACTATAAAGATCCAACTGTTGGTTCAATACAAAGTGGACATGATCATCATCATGATCATCATGATCATCATCATCATCATCATCATCATCATCATCATCATCGTCGTCGTCGTCGTCGTCGTCATCGTCGTCATCATCATCATCATCATCATCGTCATCATCATCATCATCATCATCATCTCATCTAATGCAACCTTTTCACGCCACGATATGGCTGAAATATTGCTCTCTTGGTGGTAAGCAACAATCAATCAATCACTCATCATTGATATGGTATCTTTAAACAACATTATTAAGAAAATATTGGTGAACCGTGCTAATTTGGGTCACGGGGTACTGTAAGGTCCTGAATGATTACCTGAAGGATTATTCTAAACTGTGACACGTGGACGACCTGTGGACTCCTGTTGGGCAACTGTGAACGGGGTTGCAATGACAAAAAATCTTTCAAATTTAATTGAAAGAGGCCGGTGTTTACAAGAATTTACCCTTTGGGCACCTCAAACGCTGGAATTTCGGAATTTCCCATATGTGTTTCAGTGGGGTGAAAAAGGATGTTATAAGTTGCTGAAATCCATCGATTAATGTAAAATACACACTTTTTTCACTTCTTGCACATATTTTGAACATGTTATGTTATAACCTATGCATGGTTTAATCCTAATAAGCTATACCGAATATAGAACACTATTTTTATTAGAGGGCTAAAACCCTACTTTAAATAGACTAATCCATTTTTCGCGGGGAAAATTGATGCAGATGATTGTTGTTTTATGTTTTATCTTTGGACAATAGTTTATAAATATAGAATCTTGACAATGTAAAGGGAAGATGCTATGTTATATTTATTCATTTGGTTGATTCTGGAATATTGTTGATAATTGATTTAAACGGGAAAAAAGGGGGTGAATTTTACAGTTAAATAAATGTTATGTTTCGACAGTTTAACCCGTCACGTAATCTGGGTCACGGGTCACTGTGAGTAGCATGTGTAGTCTATTTTTATCTTGGACAATAGTTTATAAAATATAGAATCTTGACAATGTAAAGGAAAGATGCTATGTTATATTTATTCATTTGTTTGATTCTGGATCACGGGGTACTGTAAGGTCCTGTTATCTTGAAAAATATTTGTACATGTAATTTGTTCATACTTATCTCTAAATTCAACCAAATTCGAAATTTGCTTTTTTTTAGTTCGATACACGACGTCGTTTCGATCCCGAAAACTTCTCTTTTGGTTTCACTTCAACAATAACAAATTCCCATGTATTATTCAGCTTTGTGTTTGTAGCTATTGTTGTCATTTTTGGATTTTTGATTTGTTATTATTATCATATTTAAGGACAAGTATAAGCTGTTTTTGGTCTAAGAAAAGTCTGAAAATACGAAAGGATTAATCAGATATCATAAATCTAAAAGAAGAACAGACAATGCAATGGAAAAACACAAAAAGGACAAATGGACAAACAATGATCTACAAAACACTGCACAGAAAACTAAAGATTGAGCGACGCGCATCCCACTTAAAACAGGGGGCGAGTCGAGTACTCTGAAATGCCTAGCAGTTCCTTTTCCACCGGCGGGTGGCATTTTTGGTTTCTATAACAATATAACCTCATACTTACATGTATTGGGACAAATATTTGAAAAATAATGAAAATTTCAAAAATGCAGCAATAATTTATTTTTCAGAGATACATTTATCCATGTGTCTGTTTAATTTGTGCTTTTAAAAATAATAAGGTGTTTATTATGTCTTGAAATTGAAAGAAAAACAGATGCCTTCCTATGTTAACAAAAAAATACTTCCTTAGACTTCACATCTGGTCCGATGTTCTTAAACCCTTTGAAGGTCATTTGCGGAAATTGACCCATATATAAATCGTTTCGTTAATTACATCTAAAGTCTTCAAATGTTTGTTTGATAAACTATTTATTTAATTGTTACACGTTTAGTCTGAATTGTAATTGTATAAATAAACAATTCTAAAATAAAACAGTATCAGTTTCCTTAAGAAACAAATGTACCTGGTAATCTTGACAGAAACAATATTATTGATTTCAAAGGTAAACATACATTACAAGGCTGAAATATGTGATTGAAATCCAATGGTATTTAGATGATTAAACTGATAAATCTGGTTAGAGAGAATAAATCACCAAGCTTCAATCAAAGCTAAAACAGGGACAAATATCGGCTAAGACTTTGACTTTGAACTGAAAAAGATAGGTACAAACAGGTTTTCGCTTGTGGGAGTGCATATACATTTGTATTATATCATATGTTTCATGGTGTTTTATCAGTGTGGCGCAAAGCATGAATATAATTTGGAATGAATGATTTTACATCTCTCAAAACAAGAATATGTTAATGTTCTTAGGGCCAAACCATTTCTACTAAGATAATCATTCGCCACTGAAATCTTTCACTTATCCTGTGTTGTTCTGCGAGTTCCACGCATAAACATATCCATGAAAATAGTTTTAAAACGGGTGTCACTAGTTGAGCAGGAATTGCACACTCTTCCGAACGATCTGCGTTCACCTCCGGTTTTTAATGGAATTCCTGTTGCTCAATATTTAGTTTTCTTTGTAGTTTTGTTATAGATGACATTGTCTGTCGTTTTTACTTTTGTCATTTTAATGTCTGTCCTTCTTTGATCTGCGGCTTCTGTGATTACCCCTCTCGTATCTTCAAAGTTTATCTTATGTGTATCTATAAATGCTTTACTTTTTTAACTAGGTAATGGTTATATTTGAAAACAAGGAGCATGGAATTCTTCAAACAAGAGACATTCATTTACATATTATCCTATGTATTTGATTTGTCACTATAAAACCAGCGTAAACACGTTTCGTATGTTATTTCCAACAGCGACCTAATTCAGCCCTGTTTCTATATCCCGAGCTTTCCTCCGAGGGACAACAGGAATTAAACTGATACGGTTTGGTAGTAATTAATAGACAAAGATTGCATAGCTAGGCATAGATTCAACTACCGAACGATCACCGTGCAACCACGATGCCCCATTGATAATTTAAGGGGGAATTTATTAAAATATAAACGAGTAAAAAAAGAAATAAATGTATTAAAGGAAATTTTAAATAAACGTCAGAGAATACCGAAAGGGTAATCAAAAATGAACAATCGAGAGAAACTGGCAACGATAGCGTACACAAGACGAAGACAAACAAAAACACAACACAGTATGATCATACATTCCACCAATATCTACAAAACGAACAACATTAATGACCATCAAGGATATCAGAAAGACCACACATATTAGAATGTTACAACAATCCTATGTGATTTTAATAAGACAGTATAAGTCATGGAGTATAATATGATGATCTAAATAAATGCGGAAGTGGTAAAGATATACCTCTGTGGTGTTTCACATTTCATAATGTATCATTAGCAAGGGTTATAAAGTTACTGGTATTGTTTGGTGGAAATGACAATAATAGGGACTGTTTATCATTTCAATCACCTCAGTATGGTTAGTGCATACATCAAATGTACATGAAGTAGCATAGTTGGCAGAAAACATAAGAAACATAAAAAAAATCATTTGTGTGGATCACTTTTTCCCGAGGGCCAAATTGTTATCATCTTACAGGGGTGGATCCAGGATTTCAAGTTAGGGGGCGCACTTAAACAAATCGCGCCGAGCGGAGGGAGGCGCGAAAATTGTTGGGGTATTTCGTGTGAAAAATCACGATTTTACACAAAAAAATCATATTTTTTCCAATTTTAGGAGGGGCCTGCGCGCCTCTCCCCGTGGATCCACCCCTGTCTTAAATCTGAAATCCCCTACACCAGTGTGATGAAAAGAATATAAATGTATTATGATGAAAACAGAATATACTTGCGAAGTCTATTTACTACCTTAAACAAACTGGAAGATATAAAACATTTGTGCAAATGAGGGTTACAATCATTTGTTGGAGATTGAATCTGAAAGATATAAGAAGATATATATCCGAAAAGAATGTGCTTTAACTGCGATGAGTGTCGTGCTTTGTAGTTGCTAGTATTTTATTGGTCTGATTTAAGGTTTATGTGATCTGTCCGAATTGTTATTTTGCACGATTCCCTAAAATGGTATTTTACAATTGTAAGGCTTGTTTGTTGTCTAGTTATTGAGTGCATCTTTCCGGATGATACATGAGACAGGTGCTAATCATATCTGTGTTTGGGGGTTTTGTACCAGTTTCTGTTATTATTGGTGTTCTTATTGGTGTTATTATGGTTTTGTGTTCGTCTTAAGTTTGTATTGTATCGCAATTGTAGCTAAATTCATATTTGACAATTTATTATATTTCATAGATTTCTGTTTTGTGTGTCTGGACAATACGGCCACATGTACTGTATGTGTAGTATTTATTTGTAATTTTAAGCTTAGTCGAATTTGGCTATCCTGTTAATGTTCTTAGATTTACTACCTCTCAAAGACTTTTCCAATTTTTTCCTAACTATGAACGTACCTGATGAATATCATTCCAGGAACACGTATGCGCACTACATTTGATATCTACGTTTTCACAAAGCATTGTGTATTACAGCAGGCTAATATTAAAACCGATATAGACATAAAACATTTCATTTATCAAAGCATAGTTTTATAAATAACACGACGGGTGTCAGTATTAGAACAGGAACTTCTAACCCTTCCGGAACACTTGAGTTCACACATCCAGTTAATTTTCGTAGGGTTCGTGTTGCTCAATATTTAGTTTTTTGTGTAGTGTTTTGTAGATCATTGTTTGTCCTTTTGTCTTTTGACTATTGTATTGTCTGTTCTTCTTCGAATTACAGCTTCTGCATGCTTACGCCCTTTGTATCTAATACTTTTCACCATTGTATTGTCTGTTCTTCGATTTACAGCTTCTGATTACGCCCTTTGTATCTTCAAACTTTTGACCAGTGTCTTGTCTGTCCTTCTTCGAATTACGGCTTCTGATTACACCCTTGGTATCTTCAAACTTTTGAGCATTGTGTTGCCTGTCCTGCGATTTGCGGCTTCGTGTTACGTCTTTGGTATCTTCGAACTTTCTTGATTTATATTAAAATATACGTGAGAAACAACTGATATGTTCATACGTGCACAAAATCAACTATCAAATAGCTTCCTGATATCACAGTTGCTATAACCGCATGTAAATAAACCTAAAATAATGTCCAATGTAAATTATGTATAATAGATGTTTATAATTATAAATTGAAATAATGCATTATATATCAGAACCTCTAGTTGACATGCAACACTCATCTCAAGGTGTTCAAATATAAACAGCATTACGAAAGTGTTAACATTATATTATTAAAGAGTGTTTATATAAATTTATTTCCTTCATTTTAGCAGCTGTGTTTAATTGGTAATTTTTTTAAAGGATTAAGTAGAGAAAAATTCACTTAATTTTAATGTAGTTACTCTGGTGCAAGGATACAAAAGACCACATCGTAGTTTGTCTTTAAATTATTATTAGTCATATTGATCAACGCGAAGAAAAGTATAACAATATAAACCAATCATAAGTCTAGAGAGGTAACAAAAGATATATTACGTCTTGTGATAAACTTTTCTAATAATTGTCGCTGTGCACTAAACGATTGATGTATACATTTGTATATGAATACAACTTTTCATACCTTTATGACAAAAACCCGGATGTTATCTACGAATGCAACATGCAAACAAGGTGAAGATACAGACGGAGGCGAAATATTATTGAAAGTAGATCTATGCACCATCAAACCAACCAGACGGAGTGCAATGAAGCGCGTCTTCTCTGACAAATTTACTACAGGTCGTCTGCTTTTAAATTGGACAACACAGTTTTCGCTATAGCTTTTTACATCGCCTAATAACTAAATATCATGCGTTTATGTAGTTCTTGACCCCACCGAGTGGTACCCTGTTCCCCGTTATGGGGACCTTGTATTCTTCGTTTATAAAATGTGCACGCCGTACCTAAATTCCTGCATTTGCGCTTGCATGCATTAGTTATCTTACTAATATATGTCTGTTATGTGGACCACTCATTTTCAGAACGCTGAACCAAATTAGAAATCATATCACAGTCATAATAAAATCGTAGATATAAAATTTAGTGCGCATGATGCGTTTCTTGAATAAAACGATGTTCGTGATTGGTCAAGATGTCCTTGCTATAATGATGTGTTTTGGGGTACTACCACGAACAAGGATTAAGTAGAATCTGATTAATTTATTTATAAACACAACAATAACATAAACATGTCATTGTAGGCAGTCTTTGCTCTTACCCCTTAATACAGCACGCTTAGACGACAAGCAGCAAATACCAATTTTATAGTCTTTTGTTTGACACGACCAGGCTAGAACCCACGACCTACCACACTCGAGGCGAGTACGCTACATTGTTTTGTATGCCATCGATGCGGTTGTGAATATACCAATTACATGCACGTGTTTCTATTGATAAATGCAGAATCATATGTAAATGGACAAGAATCAAATGATTTCCTTATAACAAGGAAAGACCATGTAGACAAACATGTGTTAGGCATATGAAGTATATATATTTCGGAGTTGATACGATATTCTATAGCTTGATATTCTTATCATGATTTCCTTACAGAAAGAGTGTTGCTGCTAACATGGAAGTTACTGAACCAAGGGTTACTAGTTGTTGAGCTGAAGTCACCACCATGCCTTGGTTAAACTTTACAGAATATTCTGGGTCGTAAATAACCATGCACGACATATCACAGAGTTTGTAACAAGAGTAGGAAGTTCCTACGTTTACTGAACAACTGAGTTCACCCCCCAGTTTTTCGTGGTGTTCGTGTTGATCAATCTTTAGTTTTCTGTGTAGTGATTTGTAGATCGTCGTTTGTTCTTTTGTTCCCTTTTTTCTTTTGAACATTGTATTGTCTACCCTTCGATTTACGGATTCTGATTACCCCTTTGCAACATTTTTCAACATGATTCGTTTGCATCGATTGTCTCCTTTACATCTACGGTATTGTATACTTTTGAATCTAAGAAGTTTCGGATGTGAAAATCAGTAAGTCAAATCTCGTGAATCCTGAGTGAAATTATCCAAGCATAACATAATATGCACAATTTCCGAACGTATTTCTGTATTACTTTATAAATTGAATTTTGCCAGAATACTTTTGCCCTCGTTTGATCTTAAGTAACTTGTTTTTGTATCCAATGACCCTATTTTACTAAAGTAAGTTGTATTTAATGATTTTATTTATTTCGTTTGCTAGAGGCAGTCTACAGTTCACTTTAATCCATTATATACCTTATATGATAGGAGTGCAAAAAACATACGAAAAGTGCAACAAATTGAATTGTGGCAATCACACACTTATCCTATTATACGTTTGCTTCAGTGTAAAACTATAAATTGAAAAAAGAGTTAAGTGAATGACGGGAATATGCTTTTATGTTAGTAATTTTGCCCATTTAATTTCAGTCCGTTTGTGTTTTTTTTCATTAAACTACTTTATGACTCATTCTAAAATTTCAATTTACTTTTTATATAGAATTCGTCATTTAAAATTTTGCTTGATCTAAAAGCAAATAAATACTTAATACTTATATATACAAGATTATTAAATGCAACAAAATTTAATTTTATAATATATTGGTTTCCTTAAAACGTTTTTCCTTAAATAATAATGAAATTAGAAGTAAATATTTAAGTTTATAGCAAAATGAATTAAACTAAACACCTGTACAATATAGGTAAAAGTCGGGTAATCTCGAAAAAGTCATTCTCACGAATGGAACGACACCATCAAATATAATTTCATTCAAGTATACGAGTTATTTACCAATAAAACAGCATTAAGAGTTGAATTTACGATTTCAGACACATTTTATTTTCATTCTATATGATTTAATGTCAAGTAAAAAACTGTATTCATTTGACTCTTTAGAAATTATTTAAGAATTGAATAAAATGTTGTTTAGTAGCAAAACCATTACAAATGATAAGCTTTTATCCCTCCAAAAAGTTGTAATTTCTTGCTGACATTTACAGAGTTTAGCAGGTTTGTTTTTCTATTTTAACGGTGATGTAATGGTTAGAGTGTTCGGTATATCGTGGGTTAGAGTGTTCGGTATATCGTGGGTTAGAGTGTTCGGTATATCGTGGGCTCGAGCCGCGGTAGGGTCAAACTAAAGACTATGAAATTAGTATTTGATGCTTCACCACTACGCACGCAGCATGAAGTAGAAAGAGCAAAGACTGGTTGGCTCTGAATTAGGATAACGTGTCGGAGTGGAGCGACATGTCTACCCATGGAGTTTCGTTTCAGTGAACTAGCACTATAAAGATACAATTAAACGTGTTGGTACAAAGTACAAAGCGGACATCATCATCATCATCATCATCATCATTATCATCATCACCATCACCATCATCATCATCATCATCATCATCATCATCGTCATCGTCATCGTCGTCGTCATCATCATCATTATCATTTTATTAAATGTAGCTTCTTCTCGATGAACACTTGCTCACTAGCGTTAAACACCAATCACTCACTTGTTTCTGTTTCAGCTAATATTTCTAGGTAGTGTCGTATTTAGGACTATCTTGTTTTAACATTTTTTTTTTTACTCAGATGTCAAAATTGGACTGTGCACAGAGCTGCTGTGGCACTAGGGGTGGTGTGAATCACTATATGGATTCTGCAAAATTCTATAGATCTGTTAGAGTACATACAATCAAGGTCCCTCTCCTCATGCAATAGCATTAACACATTTGACTTTTCTACCCCTCTACACTGCTAGTACCCACTCAAAGCTAAAAGAGTCCAACTGTGTTTCATAAAAACGAATGGCCAACGTAGATACAAATACCTTGTCTTAGAAAGGGACAACATATGTGCTATGTTTTGAGCAGACAGTCGGCATTCCTATGGGTACCAATTGTGTTCCCCTTCTCGCCGACTTGTTCCTTTATACGTACGCGTCAGACTTCATACAAGGGCTTTTCACGAAAAACGAAAAGAAGCTAGCTCGATCCTTTAATTTTACATTTCGCTATAAAGATGATGTCCTTTAACTAAATAATTCTATGTTTGGTGATTTTGCTGATCCCATCTATCTATCTCATTGGGCTGGAAATAAAGGATACCACAGAATCAACTCTGTCAACTTCGTGCCTTGATCTACACATCGAATTTGACAGTGAGGGATGGTTAAGAACAAAACTTTGCGACAAAATCGATGATTTCAATTTCCCCATTATTTCCATTTATTTAGTATATGTCGCAACATGCCAGCAGCACCTTCATATTAAGTATATATCTCTCAGCTGATCCGATATTCCGGAGCTTGTGATTCCTATCTTGCTTTGAAATCTGAATTCATATTTTCATTAGAAATGAATTGTGTATGAATGATGTAATGAACTGTTAATATGTGTATAATAATATACAAAGTAAACAGTAAAGTTTTATTTAAAAGGAAAAACTATAAAGAATGTTCAATCTGGATCAGATTATAATGTTCAATAAGAGGCACGATTGTCGTAGGATACATAAATCATAACATATCTGAAAACCTTTTGTAGCTTCTCTTCTTTAGGGTAAATTTGATGATTACCGAACAAAAGAAAAAAGTGAAAAACAGCAGTAAAGTATTGTTGATTTGACAAATATCTGAAATTAGTCAGTGTCAATTACGTCAGTATTCTCCCCTGGATATTTGTCAGTGTCAATTGCGTCAGTAATCTCCCCTTGAATGCGTCATTATTTCGTTAGTTTAAACATATTTTATTAATTAATAAATATAGTACAATGACATAAATTGTAATATGATACAATACAAATAATTAAAGGGATTCGAAAACAAGTTTAAAAAAAAACTTATATTAATTCGTTTCCCTGGTATATCTCTTTACAATAATCAAACTGGTCTCGAAGTTTATACAAATAACAAATTTTAAATTATAAGGAACAATGTTATTCTAAATAGATATAAATGTGAAATTTTCCATTTAGATAGAAGAACTAAGTGATGAAAGAGTAGTGCACAAGAGAGTGAGAGAAAAATAAACAATGAAAGGCAGATAGAAAAAAAAATAAGATAAAAGACCTTAAGGGGTGAATCGCTTACTACAGATAATAAATTTTTGAACTGCTAAAAACAATTCGACGTTTTGGTTGGGTGCAAGTTTGGGTGATCCAAAAAGAAGTATTTCTGTTGTCAGGTATTTATGTACATTTGCCTTTGTGCAGTGTATCGTAGACAGTGAAATAAATAACGAGTAGTAGATTCGGTTAAACCACACATACAGTTAGGCGAGTCGACAATGTTCTTACGGAATAAATGTTGGTTTAGAGAGGAACACTGCATTCGTAATCTGGAATGGAGAATTTGCCCAAGGCAACTACCAGTATAATAATAAAATGGTTTTGAAGATATATTTGATTTTAGGGAATACTTCAAGGCTTGAATGGATGGACTTAGTCTAATATTATCTGGTTGTAAGTTCCACAGTCGAACGGAAGATGGAATGAAGGAATTGTAATACTCTGAGGTTCGTGTACGGATAACGGGAAGAGCAGAAGCATTGCGTGTGTTATAATCGTGTATATTTGCAAATGCTTGCGGTACTAAGTTGCTTATATAGTGTGGCGTCAATTTTTTTGTCATTTTGTAAAATTGAACAAGTTTATGTTTTTCTCTTCGATCTTTAAGTTTTTCCCAGCCTGTTTCCTTATAAAGGTTATTAAGTGAAACCAATTTAGTGCCTCCAGTAACTATTCTGGAAGCTTCTAATTGAACTTTTCAATTTTTTTATTAAGTGAAATACTCATGTTATCCCATATTACATCAGCGTATTCTAATAGGGGTCTGATAAATGTAAAATATATTTTTTCAAGAGTTTTTCGGTCTAATATAAATTAAAATTTTCTTAGGATATTGATCCTCTTGTAAGCTTTTTTTGTTATCATGTCAATGTGTTTTTCCCAAGTCCCGTTGTCTGAAATAACTAGTCCAAGATGTTTGTGTTCTGAAACAGTAGAAATGTCATTGCTGTCCATGTAGAGTGGGGGATGGTCCGGTTTGTCGATTTTTCTAGAAATAGTCATGGTTTCCGTTTTTTGAGCATTGAATGTAACCAACCATTTTGTTGCCCAGTCATGGATTTTTGTCAAGTCGTTATTTAGAGAGTCTGCCGTTTTATTTGGGTCATCTACAATTACGTATAAACTAGTGTCGTCAGCAAACAGTTTTATTGTCGATTGTATATCTGTCACAATGTCGTTTATAAAAATTATAAATAGGAGAGGAAACAATATTGAACCCTGGGGGACCCCAGCTTTAATATTACGCCATTGGGAATTGGAATTATTTATTACAACTCTCTGTTTTCTATTCGATAAGTAATTTTTTATCCACGATAGTAAAGGACCTTGTATTCCTATCGATTCAATTTTTTTTAGTAATCCAATATGCCAAACTCTGTCGAAAGCTTTGCTAATATCGCAAAATACTACCCTTATTTCTTTCCCTTCATCTAAAGCCTTCCCAAATTCATTGGTTATAAATAACAGCTGATTAATAGCTGAATCACCCCTAGTAAAACCAGANTGGTGTGGAGTGATGATGCAATTTGCCAGTAAGTAATTGTGGATGTATTTATAAACACATCTTTCCATTATCTTTCCTACAATACTAATAAGTGATATTGGTCTATAATTTTTTACATTACAAGGGGAGTCCTTTTTGAATACCGGTGTTACATTTGCAAATTTCCACTCAGTGGGAAATATACTGGTGGATAATGAAAGATTATAAAGTTTACATAGAGGATACTTTAAAATAGATGAAGCTTCTTTAAGAAGTCTGGAGTTGAGCATGTCAGGACCTGTTGCTTTTGAAGTATCTAAAGTTTTTATTATGTCATCAACGTCAGTCTCAGTAATTATTATCTGTCTAAGTTTTTCGTATAAGGGATCATCAAGATCAGGAGGCACCGTACGAAACAATATATTTCTATAATACATCGTCTTACAAAAGGAGAAAACATCCCTTTGGTGAATTCTGATATCTTGACATTCATTATGTGTTTGTGTGTCGTTGTTCACTTGCAAAAAATCTACTGACAATGATATAGGTTCGTTGTACGAAATTTCATGACTTCAAAGGAATTGGTATTAAAAATTAACAAAGAAGCTTTTAATAAATGTTTTATTTGACCTGAAAGTTAAAATGACTATCAAATGACATAACATATCTAGTCAAGTCTATGTAAACTATTACATACTATTTGACATGTCAAGGATTGTCATCTAATAGTGCTGACGTCTGATTTTTTCCCTATTTTAAACATTTGTCGTTCACTTTTCTTTGTTTCAACATCAGCTTCGCCTTTCAATTTATATTTTCTTGTCTTTGGATTTTAGTGACACTTTTATTTTACTCTATTTTCCCGGTTATATGCGGGCGTTGGCATTTTACTCTCATGTGTA
The DNA here is from genome assembly GCA_002080005.1 of Gigantidas platifrons. Classification (NCBI taxonomy): domain Eukaryota; kingdom Metazoa; phylum Mollusca; class Bivalvia; order Mytilida; family Modiolidae; genus Gigantidas; species Gigantidas platifrons. Next base: position 348,238 of record MJUT01061538.1, read on the forward strand.
AGACATTTGCATGATCGCATCATTTCACTAAGAGTTGAGGTTTGTGCACATACAACTAATTTAATCGCGCCACGTTTTATTGCAGTGCCTGTATGAAGAAAGTGGGCGGTCATGTATTTGCGTGTTAGATATATCACTTTTTCGTTTTTCTACGATTTTTCTATTAGATTTTGAAATTCCGACAGTGTGGTATTTTTGTTATTCATTTTATCTCGATCTAAGTTTGAAGATACCAAAGGGTAACCAGAAGCCGTAAATCTAAGATACCAAAGGGTAACCAGAAGCCGTAAATCTAAGATACCAAAGGGGTAACCAGAAACCGTAAATCTAAGGTACCAAAGGGTAACCAGAAACCGTAAATCTAAGATACCAAAGGGTAACCAGAAGCCGTAAATCTAAGGTACCAATGGGTAACCAGAAGCCGTAAATCTAAGGTACCAAAGGGTAACCAGAAGCCGTAAATCTAAGATACCAAAGGGGTAACCAGAAGCCGTAAATCTAACATACCAAAGGGTAACCAGAAGCCGTAAATCTAAGATACCAAAGGGTAACCAGAAGCCGTAAATCTAAGATACCAAAGGGTAACCAGAAGCCGTAAATCTAAGATACCAAAGGGTAACCAGAAGCCGTCAATCTAAGATACCAAAGGGTAATCAGAAGCCGTAAATCTAAGATACCAAAGGGTAATCAGAATCTGTAAATCTAAGATACCAAAGGGTAATCAGAATCTGTAAATCTAAGATACCAAAGGGTAACCAGAAGCCGTAAATCTAAGATACCAAAGGGTAACCAGAAGCCGTAAATCTAAGATACCAAAGGGTAA